>JAVSBV010000049.1:5688437-5727949 GCA_033117975.1 Parotocinclus spilosoma
CCACCACAGTCCCGATGGCTCCATCAAAGGCTATATTCCCAAAACACACAGTTAAATTAAAACACTAGTCATGGGCCAATTTAGAGAGACCAATCAGCCTAATGAATGTCTGCAAAATATGAGTATTTGAGGAAGTCCTGGGAACTCCTGACCTACTGGGATCTTCACACACGGCCATGACAGATAACGGTCCAAAAAAAGAGACCATCTCCAATGAGCAGCCGGGCTCTGGGTAAAACTGCCTTGTTGATACCAAAGGTCAGAGGAGAATGGCAAATAGTCACCCGTTACAACCAAGGTATGAAGAGCCTCTCGGAACACACGTCAAAACCTTGAAGCAGATGGACTACAGCATCAAAAGACCACACTGGGTGCCTCTCCTATCGGCTAAAAATGGGCAACAGATACTTCAATTCATGCAGGTTTGGAAAACATTTCCTAATTTGTTAATTCTACATTTCTTTGTTTGGATGGTAGGGTCCGAATATGATCCACCCTGCTTCGTGTCAACGGTTCAGGCTACTGGTACTGGTGGTGGGGGTGTAATGATGTGGACCAGTTTTTTTGTTCTTCCCACAATTTTGGCACCAACTGAGCAACCATAGCCAATATGAGTATTATTGCTGACCAAGTAATTCATTTTCGATATGTTGCATTAGTCAAGCTTTATTATTTAACAGAGCTAGCAGCTTTTGCAATACTATAACGATCTACAAAGTATATTTAAAACATTAGGCATACATTGGGTTAATTTTAATAGAACAAAATTGACATTTCAACAGAACTAGTTCATTAATAAGAACAGCCCGGACATTTCAATAGAAACAGTTGCAACAGGTGCAACGTAAACCTGATTAAAGTAAATGCAGTATCCTTAAAAGAAGTGAGACTTAAAACCATAACCAAATATGAACAGTTACTTACTTATTGTGCAGGATTTTTTCTTGTCGAGACAATATCTCGTGCAGCTCTTCTTTACTCTTAATACTCAGCTCACCAACAAAACCCTGTCGCTCCATTCTAGCTGACAACTAAACAATGGTAACTTTAAAAAACAGTTTGCAAATTGGATCTTTATCCGTAACTTTATCAATGTCAAGAAATATTCTGAAATTCGCATGTTTTTGAAAACACATGGTTCCCCTGAACACTAAACACTTCGTCCAACTGAGCGAGGGAAAAGTCAGATCGAATCCGATGGTTAAAGTACAACTCCTCTCAATACACTACGTAGTGCACTAGACTTGAAGCGCAGAAGATGCGTTTTCAATCCCTAGCTAGTGCACACTTATAAGAGATGACGAGCGATTCGGATTTCAGCCTGGCTCGACCATTGAGGGTGAAGTCGAACGCGAAGCATTTCATTACAAAATAAAAGACACGAAGTCAGTACAGGCTGTATTTGTACGTATTGTGATTAATTATATAATCCATAAAAATATAAACAAGTGTATTATAACGTTAAATAGATTACATTGAATAAAATGAGCTTTTAATACCGCTTTTGCTCCATATAACTTACCAAGAAGGTGCTTTTATAATGAAATTACATTTTATATGTATGTATATTGTGGAGTGTGTATTGAAAATCTGAACAACTAGGAAAAAAAAGGAGGTTCTAGTTACCCTGTTAGGCCACCTCTGGCCTGGATGCCAGTTGAGATACAGTTTTCATATGGAAATGTATCTAGTTGAACATCTCGTTCAACTGCTCGTGCTTTTCAGGTAGATCAAACAATCGTGTCTAGTGGTGGTCTGTCTGGGCCGTCTGGAGCCTTTTCGCCGTGTGTGCACGTGCCCTCATGGATGATCAAACAATTGTACGTCCTCTTGTGGCAAGACCCAGTGACTAGTCAGACCATCCCAGTAAACATTTAAATATCTGCTTTAGACCAATCAACATTGTTTGTTCTTCCATTGCTGTTATGAATATTGCTCACCTTTCTGAGTAGACATTCCAACAGAATTTGAAAACGTGCTGTTGGAAGCTGGTGTTACAAAATTAGCCCTGGTTCAGTGTTTGGGTATTAAAATAAATCTCAAAGCTGTCTGATGGGCTGTTCATTCCTCAAAATTGGCAAACATTTTTTTGATGGACTACATTTTTGCAGGGCAGAGCAGACAATTTGATAAACAAACTTTTTGGAAAGCTATTAGAATGCTATTTTGAGAGCGGTTGAGGTGTCCAGTATCTACTTCTGTTGTTTGTCTGTGGATATTCCATTTCTTACGCCTCTTATTTAGAACTTTTTAGCTCTGAGCGTGGATCAAAAACCAATCGGAAAGGTGTGTGTACGTACTACAGAAGTTCAGGAGTCGCTTCATGACAGGCACTGCTGTGACACGAGAGTCTGAGCCAAGTCTCTAGAGAGTAAGTTCAGGTTTTAAGTCAAATCTTGCTTTTGTGCAAGTCTGAGTCGAGTACTCTATTTAAGAATGAAAGTCAGAGTTAGGTCTCTGGCATCAGTACAAGCTCGGTCTCTAATGTCCGAGGCTGGGGTGGCTCCAGAGTCGATATTTGTCGAGAGTCTTTAGAGAGTTAACTCGAGTGTGAAAGTTTAAGCCTCTATCATGCATGTCTGAGTAGATTCTAGGGTGTCTGACACACAAGAGTATAAGTATGAACCTTGGGTCATTTGAGTGCAAGTTTTGTTGTGTAACTGTATGAAAATAAACGACTTTGTATCTCAACGCTGAACTGAAGACAATTATCGGAAGTCATTGTTGTTTAATAAAGCTCAGAATGTGAACGAGGGGCAAACATAACACAATGACATTAAGGTAAGGAATCGATTAAAAGCTACCAAGAAGTAAATAAAAATATAAAACTCTAAATTACAGAGGACTTTGCATCCAAAAGAAAATGATATTACTATACAGCATATAATTTGTAAACCAAGTACAAAGCATAAAAGTGCACCAATTCACACGGGTAAGTGACAAAATGTGTGTTTTGAGTGTCTGAACGTTACAATGTGCCACAAAATGAACTATTACCCCAAGTCGTTCTAGTGCAATGCAAGACACTGGAGCCCCATATATCAGCACAACATACACACACCCACACACCACATTATCATGCCACCACCACCACAACGTCAGTGTGACTACAGTGCTGAAAATTATCCCAAATAGTACCTGATCTGTGCTGGTCCTGACCACCAGAGAAAAGAGTAAAGAGGACCAAAAGTGTGTAGTGAAACAGATGAACTACAGTCAGTAGAACTACAAAGTGCTACAAAATGGTAAGAGGAATTGATCAAATTCACAAAGTGATTGGTGTTATAGGGTGATATATAGTTATATATAGGGCTCCAGTAGTAGAATTGTCCAAGTCTTATACTATACACTTTATCAGTTGTGTAACACTGTGAGGAGATGGCACTAACCACAGTGCCCACTGACTGAAGATGAAAACTGAATCAGAATTTTACAGACAATTTTACTTTTTATGACCTCTTCTTTCACATTTTGCTATTTGCGTTTGTGAGGCACAGACACGAAAACACGCATCATGTTCTTTGACCCAAATATATAAAGCCTTTTGCAGAAGTGTGGCGACAATACAGGCTGGTTTTCTAAATGAAAATGTTAACACAACCTCTGCATGGACTAAAATATCAGATAAATATTATTGGCATACAAATGTTTGTGGACACCCAAAAATTACAGTTAATTAGTTAATCCGCATTAATATTTAAATTACACATTTTCATTAAAAGCATTTGATTGTGGACCATTTTAGGACCAAGGCAGAAATGTGATAGGCTGACATGTTGTTTTAGGTGGACACCTATGATCGTGTTAAACACTTACGTTACCGTTTGACTCTGAAGATTTAATTCGGTTGTGATTTAAATGATGAACCTGTGAGCTGAAATATCAGAGCTCTCTAATTGAAAGTGGTGTCCGCAAACATTTGGCCATACGGCATATGAATGCAGATTATAATAAAAATAAAAACTAAATCCGACTGAAACAACTCAGAAAGGGCACAGTTTGCTCCGTGCAAGTTATGTTACTTCTTCTCATCCAGGTAATGTGCGTGTCTTTTTCAAAAGACCATACCTCTACTAATATACATATACTAAAATAATAATTTATTCACAGATCAGTTTAGTCTTACACAAATACTTCATTTCCAGTTGAGCTGGAGTTCCTAATTCACCAGATGGGTTTCAGTCTATATTTAGCTTAGCTGTCATCTCCATTAGTCTCATGAATGGAGTGTAGATTCTGGAACTGGGCAGGTTGTTGGTGGAGGACAGAGGTTCTGGGCTCAGGTAAGTAGGTGACGTTGGGACTACAGAATCAGGAACTGGGGTTGGTGTACTATCTATCAGACTGGTTGTATTTTCCTGTCCCTGTCTGTGTGACGTCAGCATGCTGGTGTACTGCAGAGGTGTGTATCGAAGTAAACTGTAGTCCAGACGGCTAGAGCGCCTCGGAGACGGCGGGGCCTCATACGGTCGTGGATCAGGTTGGCTGTGAACAATAACGGCAATGCTCATGAATCTGCAGGAACACAGCTACAGTGGCCTTTCATTTACGGCGTGAAACCGATCATTACCTAACAAGAATGTCACAGCCAACTCCAACATCTCTGGTGACAGGTTTGTTTTCGTTTGCTTTCTGTACAGACATAAAATACTTCAGCTTGTCTTCTAATTCATTATTCTAGGAGAGGAAGCAAAGCACAGCAACACAATCAGACCAAAGGAAAGCGAGACCAAATCAACAGAGAAAACCAGACATACTGAGAAATCTGGATTATCAAAGTCATTCATGCTGATTCCTGAATCTGAACTTTCTGTGAAGTTTGGTTTGAAATCAGAAGGTGGAATTGGCCAATTAAAGCGATAACGCTATTTTTGACTAAACATACACCCTGACGAAGAATTCACTTCCTTTGAACCGCTCCCATTTGTATCCGCACAAACTGAAATTAAAAAGAATAAGAATGCAGTACTGTACTGAACTCTACTTACTATATGTTACTTAATAATTGTGACAAATACATTTTAATGTATCATAATTGCTTATTGTTCTTAACTGTGGCGGTCAAAGGTCCTAACCCACAATTCCTCAGATTGAAAGGCTGTATCAGTTAAAATCCACTCAGGATGGTTTTATCTGGTAAATAATTAAATATGAAATTGGTATTCTGCAAAACACGTTGGAGACGAGCATATTTCAGGAAAACAGGACTGTGTGGACTGACGAGACCCAAAGTTGAAATTTATAGCCTTGATGTGACAAGTTATGAGTGGGAGCATGTAAAACAGTGCTAATAACACAGAGAATAAAAAAACAGCAGCATGGTGGTAGGAGAATCATGATGCAGGAATGGTTTTCATCTGCAGGGACTGATAAACTAGTTAAAATGGACTCACACAACTACTTCCGCATTTTCCTTAGTGCTGCTCTAGCGTTTCCGGTTGTGCCACTACACTCGCAATGATTAGCGATACAATTCATAAAATATAACCTACCCCTGACTCCCGAAAATGTGTCACCTCTTCATTTTTTTTCTGCAGCTTTGGCTCTTGAGACCCGAACCATTTTGTGGATTGATGGTTCAATTAGCCACTAAAATCCCATTTAATGATCATAGCTTGGGAATCTGTTGGCAGATGTAAATTACACATTATATAAATTTTTTTTACAGAAAATTGGTTATTGCTTTCAACACAGTGTTTACTACATGTTACCTGGTGTAAAATCGAATATCCTCATTGGAGCCGGCAAAACGTAATAACCCAAAACTTAAATGGACACGTAGTTCATGTAGCTGATTTCTCAGCTCCTCCACAACATGGGACATTTCTTTGTTCTCCGCACAAGTCATGTCTAGAGATGTTGGCTCAGGGACAGAACAGTAATCGTGATCCACTGTCAGATCAGGCAATGAATCCTCCAAAAAGGCAGCTTCACTCGGTCGTTCCCTCCTTTCCCACACACTTTGCCGGGGTCTCTGAGTGCTGTAGTTGTTCCATTCAAAAAGCAACGGCATGGCACCTTTTGCCAATCTTCTCTGACCTTCTGTGGTTTTGGGTTTAACCAAGTGGTCTGGTATGACGTGTCTGCTACAGACCTTCATGTGAGGCGAAATGAAGAAGTGGTCACAACGAATGTTTATTAACCACTGTCTTCTGAAGTCACTCTGGGCTGGGAAACTATGGAAACGTAAACTTCCGTTAAACTTTGCAGACGCTGAGCAAAGAGGGACACAACAGTGCTCTGAATATTTATTTTGTTGTTTCTGAAAATGTTCTGTCTTAAACATTTTTGAGCGGACACTCATTTTGATTAAACGCAAGCAAAAAACGGGAAGATTGTTGTATGCCAATGAATGTAAACAACACTACCGGAAACGTGCGAACCGTACTATTTGAAATCGGAAGTGCGTCATAGCATTGAATGCAAAGAGTCCATTGACTCCTAATTCCGTAACTGCACTGCTTGCAATTCCGTGCGATCGTGTTCTAACTCTGACTCGGAACAAAATGTTTTGCTTTGCTCGCTGCTTCACAAGACATATAGCCTTTATACAACCTATTAAATAGCTGGCATGCCTAGATGCACACAAGAGACTTCCCCATCTGTCAGGATGGTAACTGTATTCTATCATCAAAACAATAAAGTGCACGGCAGTGAACTCCGCTGTTGTGTGTTTTTTTTCTCCCGGGCACTTGAAGTGGACTGTATTGGTGCTTTGGATGGGGCATCAGAGACTAAATCCTCGTTTCATGCATGATTTACATGTTTCAAGCTGACCTTTTCAGAACAGCAGCAGCGCTGCTTCTGCCTGCCTTCAACGTCAGTTTGCAATTTGTGAGTTTCTGTTTGCCCCTGAAAGGATAAGAAGACTTAACAGTAATGCATCTTTGTTCCATTCTGTTGACGGGCATGACAGATTGGATTGTACTGGAGGTCGTGAAAAAGGTACTGCGTGTTCCCTGATATCTTAATTCACAAATAGGGAGACGCCTAAATGATTGCTGGAATGAACTTTGATTCTTTCTAAGTGCCTCTAGACGTTATAAAGTGAGCTTACGTATTTTCCTGACATTTCATTTCATAAACCTTGTGGTTTACAAGGACTGTTTGTCTCCATGGTGCATATTTTAGAAAAAAACCCAATCATGTCAGGCGGTGAGGAAAGGGAAATTTCTCAAAGTTGTCTCTCTTTAACAGGTGCCTGACTATGCTGTCTTATTTATGGTTTGAATAATTTAATGGTTAATTCCCATTACTTTGTAACCCCACTTTTTCAGGGGCACATAGGCTTCCATTGTTGACATGGGGTAATAGTGCCCTGGTTGCGGGGCTAGGTTGGCATCACAGTCCCAACATTAATTTCCCGACTGGTTTCACCTTCTTCACACAGTAAATCGTCTCTCAGTGTTAGGCTAACATATTGAACCGAGCTGTTATCTGCTATTATGCTTATTGTCTGCCAGGGAAATCGAGTGTTGCACTTGAAATGTGAAAAATACTGCATGCTTTATTCTAACAGAATAGAAAGCAGGATGATTCATCGATGAGAGCCATATATCGTTGAGACGCCTGTGGCATTCAATACATATTAAAGCCGTCTAATGACTAATGACTTATGCTCTTAAAACCATATTTCTGTACGATGCCCTTGCTCAACCTTTGCCCCAGAAGTTTGAGAGTTATTTCAAGCTTGCAGAACCTCAGACCCCAGAAGGACTCCAAAAATATCTCCAAATGGGTGTTTTTTTTTTCAGAGCAGCCTCGTAACCACAAAGGGTGCCACTGAAAAGGTTCAGAAGTCATCTGTCAGCATTTGTGGTTAACTGCAGCAATCTGTTTTGGTCCAGTAGACACTGCTTTCTCTACAGCTTTACCGCAGAAGAGCTGGACTGAATCTCGAGGACGTAGTTCAGAATGAATTAAAGCGGGCCTGACCAAGAAAAAGCAAATTAGAAGCAAAAAGGCACTTCATTTATGAAACGAAACAATGGAGTGGTTTGGTTTTTCTGTAAGTTTCTAACTTAAATTAGAGCAAAAGCAAACCATCCTGTTTTCCATTTGCTTATCTTGGTCAGGGTCAGGAGAGAGAGTCTGGAGTCTAATCTGGGGTTTACTGGCCACAGTTCACTCCGGACAGGGCACAGTCCAATATTTCCCAATACCCAATATTCACGCTAAAAGCCCCATTTGGGATTTCAAACCAGGCCCTTAGGATATATTGGATGGGGCTTGCAAGGAGAAGATCAGATGATGTGTCTACAGAATGCTTTGGTGCACTTCTGCCCTAACCCAGTTACCCTGACCATGATAAGCAGTAGTAGGTAGAGTAAGTACTTTTTACTCTACCTCTTTTTTACTTTCATGTACCCATTTATAGGAAGTGTAATACTGAGAGGATAATACAATTGTACAAATACTTTGGGACATTAAACATTCATTTCATCATTTTCATTCATCAACATTCAGTAGACCATCAACCATGTAAATGGCTTTTTAAAGTTCATATAAAACAAATGAGGAGATCTGAGAATGTCTTTATAGTGACATTGAACGTGAGGTGGTTCGTTTTGAAGAGTTCAGAAGGAAGACAGGCTGAGTCGGAATACTTGGGGGTAAAAACAGTTTTTTTGGTGCCTGCTACTTGACCAAATGCCCTGCTACTGTTTGCCAGATGGCACAAATGTGAGGATGTCTGCATCTTGGTTGGAGATGGTGGAATCCCTGATGATTCTGCATGCATGTACTCTGCAGGAGTTTCTCTTAGATGTTAGACCTGAGCTGGACTGGTGACGCAATAGTGCGCATGGCTGATCTGATCAGTGTAAATACACCTAATAATAGTACATGCTTGTACTACCATTCATTTAGTATGTACTAGAAGTGTGTACTGTTTATCGTCTACATTACATTCTGTGAAACAGGACGTTGGCTGGACATTCCCAAAGTCAAATATTAATTTGCACATGGTGTCTTATTTGAACAGAGATATGAATTAAAACACAAGTTTAGAAGCACGCTACTATACAAATATCATTTCTATGTATCTTTTTTTCAAACTCAAAACCTAGTCATAACAAAATTGAAAAGGAACGTCACCATTCTTTTCTGTGCGCTATCCCTTTTTCTGTCCGCAGGGGTCACCAGGGTTCGCTCATACTAGTTTTCTGTCATTCCGACGAAAATGTTAAAGCAAACTGATCGGAGGACGTTAAACGACGCATACCTGTATTGACAAATATTCCTGCGTTGCTGCCGTTGAATTAGAATGGTGTGGTATTTTGTTTTGAACCCCTTCACTAACAAGAGCTTTCGTGGCTCTGGATTGTTTTGGATCGTGCGTAGGTGTTAAATGAAGTGTCCAATTTGACATATAAAGATTGGGTTCTTTTGGTGGAATTATTGCTACCCATTCTCTCCCGTCTTGTAGGAAGCTTGCGTTTCTAAATAAGCTTTTAAAGCTTTATTAGGTTACGCTTGGCACATCAATCAAAACTGCATATGTTTTGTTTTATAGGTATAGCATGCATATCAGTATAAGTATAGCAAGTTGTTTTTGGTGTAGCTGGTGTGTGTAAGGCATGCAGATCTTATTTCTACTAAATGAAGACATTGGTTTCTCACTAGAGCAGGCGTACACTGCCTACTTAGAGAATGGTGCTGAATATTTTTTTTTTATTTTTTTTATTGAGGACTGTTTGATTGCTCTCATCTTCAGGATGTCCTATTTGCAGCAGAACAAAAAGTATGCACACTTTTCAGGCTTACATTTGAGCCCATCATTTAGATTTTTAAATGGCAAGGTATTTTGCTTTCCGTAGTCAGAGTTGTGGATTTTAATGTGGAATTCGCAGGCAAAGGTGAAGGTGAATCGCGGGGTGTGGTGAGATAGTCAGCCAGATGTAATCCATGAATAGGAAAAGAAGCTCACAAGAACTGCTGGACAATCTGATCCTGCCCATGTCCCATCACTGTCAGAGTGTTTTGACACTCTTGGGTGACCATACACCCTACTGAACACAATGTGGGGGCACTCTGGTCCAGTTTATCATGCTCCTTTTCACCGCCATCAATATATCACCATAATTGAGTTTGCATCTCATTCGTAATCAAACAACTTTCTTTGGCTTTTCATTTGCTTTTGTTAAATGAAATATTTTTTTAATCGCTTCATATTCATTTAGAAATCTCCCCTATTTTTGCAAGCAGTGTGGTATTTATTGGGAACTCCCCTTACACTTTAGCATCGGCACCGTCATAAGGATGACAAATTGATCCTTTTAAAATCTGAAGAAGTGTGTTCAGATATGGTCATTTTGAAAGTGTAGCAGTCAATACGTTTTTTTAAGAGTGAAAAGGCAAAGATTTGCTAAAGGTAAAAAAAAAAATCAGTTAAAAAAAGCATTATGACATGTCAAATCCAAGTCTGATTTTTTGTGTCTGATGGTCTGCAGTTGCTAAAACAACATCTAATAGTGGCTTAAGATTTTTGTACAGTACTCTATATTCTAGGTGTGGACTTTATAGTTAAGCTAAACAACTATTTCACAAACAGAAATGTTGCATTACAACAGAAGTTTTTTCCATCATGATGATTTAGCTTTCTTGAACGTTTTAGAGCTGCATCATCCTGCATAGCCTTTTTCCTACTTTTGACCTATTTATTTCCGTGCCAAGTCTTTTATCTTTAACTTTTTTGGCTGTTCTTTGTTTTGCCCCATGTCAGGATCCTCTTGATTTGTCCTTGTCTATTAAGCCATTGTAAGTTTAGCCTCTGTCTTAACTCTCTGTTTTTAGTTTAGTTACGTGTCCAGCATAGTAACTTTATCTTCTTTGCCTAGTCTGTGTTCTCTGTTCTTGTTCTTTGCCAGTTGTAGTCCAGTTAGTCAGTGCGTTGGTTTTGCTTATAGGTCTTGGTCCTCCCAAGGTTTCTTCCTACCATTTTAGGGAGTTTTTTCTTTCCACTGTCGCCCTAGGATTGCTCAACTTGGGATTGACCTTTTAGGACAGTGTAATATTGTGAAGCTGATTTGAGACAATGCTACGTTGTAAAAAGCGCTATATCAAAACTTGAATTGAATTTAATTGAAGTTCATATCAGTGTCTCGGTTTGTTGTTATGCATTTTCACAGTCTCTATAAATTCACCACTTTAACTGCGGCCTTTGTCCCGTCCGTCCTTCCAAGCGTGACACTGGCTTAAGTTCGCTCTAACTCGGAATTTGAATAGTCTTTTAACATGACTTGACAGATTGGAAGTGTTTAGCACCAGCATCACAGAAGTGGCCACTTAGAGTTTTCAGTTGGAACGCACTCACTCTCGCCAGTAAACACAAACAGACATAGCATAAATACGGATAATACGTAGAAGGATAAGAAACCTACATGCAGAAAAGACGTACACTATACAGCCAAAAGTTTGTGGACACCACTTCTAATTGGTATTCTTTGCTATTTTGGCCACACCGGGGCAACAGAATATGTTACGTGAACTTTGGTGGCTCTCAGTTTGGCATTTTAATAGGTTTCCACCTGCCTAAGTCGGTTCATCAATTTTCTTTGCTGTCCTCCTGAAACAAAGTCCATAAAAGAATGGTTTGCCAACTTTTGATGGAGAGCTTGGCACACTTACGCCGAGCCTCGACTTGAACTCCATCAGACACCACTGAGATTAATTAAAAAGGCATCTGTGAGTTAGGGATTATTTTTCAACATCTGTGCCTGATCTCAGATTGATGGACCACATTCTAGTGGAAAACATTCTTAGAGGGAATAGAGAAAATAGAATCTCCATGCACCAGTGATTGTCCAGAAACGTTTGTCTACGTAGCTAATTTGTGAATATGAGCAAACACCAGTGGTAATTATATAACATATTGCTAAACATTGTAACTAGTTAAATTAACGAACCTAAACAGCAATGCAACTTAATAAATGCAGTAGGCATCTACATAAAGCCAAATGTACTTATATAGTGCTATGCGAAAGTCTTAGGCCACCATTAGATTTGTTGTTTTAGATGATATAATGACCATATATATATATATATTTATATATATATATATATATATATATATATATATTACAGACTGTTGAATAGTCATCTTTGCATAGAAGCTGTTTTTCTGTTCCCCCTCCTCCCTTTTTAACACTGTATACAATTTTCCAGCAATCTTTGATTATATTCTATAGCCATAAAGAGACATAAATAATGATATATGGTCTTACACCATCTAATCTAATGGTGGCCTTTGCACAGTGTATTTTTGTAACTTTAAGCACTGTGCTTATTGTTTTGATTTTATCTTACACTTATAAATGGCCTTGTTCACCCAGGTTTTTCCTGTTTAAAATTAAAAAGGCAAGTTGAAATGCTTTCTATAAAAGTTTTTCTGTTGAAAACTGTTTGTTTTCACTCGTTTCCCCACCACTGATGTGGGCGCATCCAACACACTTCAGCTCCCTTAATACAGTAATGGAACGGCCCATACAATGGCATCAGGGATTCCCCCTCGGGAACATGGTGAGGAGAAGTGGGCGGGGCACAAAGACGGTTGAAAGACGTTGGGTACTATGTTGAGAATTCCGCTGTTTTTTTTTTTTAGTAATAGGTCCGCTCGGCTGTTTCATGAACAGGCAGGTATTGTGTTTTGTTTTTCAGTTGTTTTTGAGTTATTTAAACAATCGATTTCATAATGTGTTTTTTCAAACCTAGTAAAGGAAGAATTAGTAATTGATTAAAAACGTTACACAGTTACGGTTCGGCTTTGGCCATCGCAGAATTTTCATCAAACCTCATTTCACACTCCTCTGTCGTATGAAATCCAACAAAATTGCTCCTGTTGATTTGAATTCCAACGAATTTTACACAGGGTTTGGTCAGTAAATAAGTCTAATGCTGTGTCATTATCTGGGGCCTTTGCTCAATGTTTTCCTGCCTGCCTATTCGAAGCTTCCTAGCGGGTTCATTTTAGAGGAAGAAAGACCTTGTAATGACACCTGAGCCAAAATCAAATGCAGTATGTATCCCCGCAAAATTGCGTCTGACAGTTGGTTTGCGAATACAGGATCAAAAACTGGGGCGTAACGTACAAGCGGCTCCCATCTGCTAGCACAGAAATAGAAGGGTGTTATTATGTTCCTGCTGAAGGGAAACGCCCTGTGTTTAGCCCAGTGTGGAGGTCGTGTGGTGATCGGAGGGTGTGTATGTGTGGCTTTTGGTTTGAAGTCATGCTCCAATTAGAGCATCATGGTCAGACTACGAAAAAGCGACCGAGTTCCCCTGCTATGTTAAGGTTTCAGACGCGGATTTAAAAGCGTGCGTAACGTCTAAGTTTGGCTTTAATACAAGGCTGTGCGCTTGTTTACCTGAAGCGTAATTGCACTCACGCTTGCATCGAGGTTACTGCCAGAGAGTGCAAGAAGGGAAAAAATAAAAAATAAAAACGAAGGTGAGGGGGGAAAAGCCAAAAAGGCTTATAAAAAGGTTATTATTTGCATAAATCCTCTTTTTCACTTCTTTACTTTGCTTATTTTTTTTTCTCTCTCTCAGATCTGACTAGAACTCATTTCTTTCATCGTGTCAGAATATATTAAACAGGCCGTGATCAAGACGCAATTTCTAGCAGTTTCCGTGTTGCTGAGCTCTATTCAAATCTGAGAACTCATTTTCCTCAGCAACTGATTCCCCAGTGCCTCAAATGATGCAACTGGCTGTAATTTGGCATCCCTTTGAACTTTGCCTTTCATGTCACTCAGCCAAATGTTCCCTCTTTCATTGTTTTAATGCATTATTTGTTGAAGTCTCCACGAAAAACCAACAACCCAAAACTGTGGTCACGCTGAACTTGTGTGTTTGTGTTATTAAGTCATTAACCGTCTTAATTAATTGACTGGTATTCTGTGTGCTGCGTGTTGTGCCCCAAGTCAAGTATCTCCTTGAGAGAAAAAAAAAAAAGAAAGACCGGCAGAACAAATGAGGAGTAATTTTGCACGCCAACTGCGTGGGTGGATTGGCCCTGGTTGATTAGACGACTTTAGGAGTACGCCTGGTTAAGAGGGATCCTGTGGTGTCTGAGTGCTTCACCTCCAGATGGAGATACCGTGTGAGAAGTTGGAGCACCTTCCCTGAGGATAAGAAGAAGGGTCAGCAGATGGAGCACCTCCACGATGCTTACACTCTTGGCTCCTGACCGGAGACGGAAAAGGGAGCTGGAGAAGTACATGGGCATTCGGATTAGTCGTGGTTCAACGGTGCGTACTCAGACGCCGCAGTCTAATCTGTACCCGGTACAGGTCGAAATGAAAATGGGTGAATTGTTTGGAACGGCTTGACCTGGTTACCTGCCCATTATCAGCTTCCCTTTTGTAATCTGCTGGGTTCAAACTGATCAAACCAAGCTTGGATGCACTTTGATTAGAAGCTGGTGCTAATGGAATTAATACTAATGATCAGGCCGAAGCTCTTTACTAGAGCAGGACTGTTTTCTGGACTTGTCAGCTCAGCGATCGGTGCATCTCTACCAAATCATAATGAAGACGTAAACCGTTCTGAATCACTTTGATCATTAATTAGTTTCAAGCTCTCTTGGTATTTGACTCATACAAAGAGGTCAAACTGCTTGGCCAGGGGAAAAATGCGCCATATTGCACTGAACCTCTCCATTTCTCCCGCTGCCGATGGCTCCAATTGGTACGTAGCGATTTGGATGACCCCCGCAGACTCCACCACCTGTGATATATTTCCAAGCCTGAAGGGTGAGGAGATTTCTCCTTCCAGTAATTCTCCTCTCAATAGTCTATCACCTCTATACCAAATGTGTTCCTATGAACTAGGTCAAAGTGAAAAGAAAACTGCTAGCTAGCTATAGGAAAGACACCAGATAAACAGTTTTTTGGTTTGTTTTTCTATTGATCTTATTGATATTTATATTGATCTTGTGCATTATTGGTTGTTCTATGAGGAATCCATTGTATGCTCTCGGTGAACAGTTTGATACAGCTGCTGTCCCACATGGTTTATATGGTTTATTGTACTTCCACAGATAAACACATGGGAATATAGATTATAAATATATATCTATATATAATATCTAGAATTTTCAGAATATACAGTAGACATTATGATGTCAAATACCCCTTGTTTCCAGCGTTAATATTTTTGTTTGTTTACAAGATATTTCATGGACATTGGCATTGTTGCCAGGTTCATTCTTGTAAAAAGTGTGGTTTTCCCCTATAAACTGAACCGGATTCCAGTTTGAATACACAAAAGTACCCCAAAATACACAACCTTCAAAGGTGGTTCCAGGAGCAAGTCCAGTTCTCTTCTACCATGCTGTTTATATGGGCAGTGTTAGCTTAGCTTTTTTTATCAAATAAAGATTAAAAATAAGTGTAAGCTTTTGGAATAAGAAAGTAGAAGTAGGTTGAATGGACTTTAAATAATTATAAACAAAAACCTCATAAAGAAACACACAGTGCAGTGTAATTGTGTAGTTGCTGATGGTTAGAGGAGAAACAATAATACCAGTTTATGATGTCTTATGAGCTGCGCTTAATTCGTATACAATAAGCTTACATTACCAACAGCGAGATGAACAACATTAATTGGAGATTCCAGAACGCCAGAGCAGTAACCTAATTAGTGGGGGCTTCATATATAAAAAGCCACCAGGCTTTCAAGCGAAAGGAAGCTGAGACTTGGAGTAATTTAGTGACTTGCAAAGTGCACAACTTTGTTGCAAAGTTCACACAAGTCAACTAAAGTACACAAAAAATGGTATTGCAATGGCATAAGCATGCTCAGGCCCAGAACATTTAAGTGCAGGGTGAGTACAGGCCACCAGGATATTGAAGAGAGGGCAATCGTGCCGTCATGATAAGGTCTTGGCACCAGATAACCCAGGAAACCCTTAGAGGTCTTGTGGAGTCCATGAGGGGGACCTCAGCAATATTAGGCTGGTGATTTTTAATGTTATGGCAGATTGGCGTACTTGCCCTGTAACGTCCCAAAACATTACGATTAACGAGTTAATCTTAGATGAGCAGCAGTAAAGTGATGTGTAGAAAGAAACCCCACATTGATCTTGTGTAGCCCATTTATGTTTATAAGATATTTGGTAGTAAATAAGGTCAGGGAGCCGTTCCTTTAATGTGGCTTGTTTTAGTTTTATGGCATCCTTAGATGCTCCCCCAGATCTGTATCATCCCGTGAGCGGTCCAAGGCCACGCTTCTGATTTCCTTAACACAGCTAACGTAGTGTACTGAAACCTTTGCCGTCGTCATTGTCATTTAAATGCTCAAAGTGCATTTTACGTGTCGTGTTAGGCATAAAGCGTGTAAGTTATTTATTTTTTCGCGCTGGAGCGAGGTGTCTTTGTTTGTCAAGAGGCCTGGTTCCATTTGCACAGACCAGAAATATCTCTCAGAGCGGTAATGAATGCACCTGGAACAAGGTTCTTCCTTTTAGATGGGGAAATAATGATGCGATCCCAAAAGCAGCGTAAAATGACAAGGTGATGATGAAAATGCCCTCTGCCGTCGGTATGGCCATGTCTCCATTTACATCCTCGCCGTTGCGCATCGCTGATTCAGGCTTATAAATAAGCCACTGGCTGGCAGATCAGAAAACGTCTCCCTAATGCCCCCCTGAGACAAATTATCATCTTTATCATCTGAGACGAAGTGTATCAGCAGGAAAAAAACAGTAACAAATTTGATTTCTGGCAAAAGCCCACAAGCAGGTTTGATTATTACTATTACCATTATCATGGGTTCATTTTCCTGGAAGACGTTCGTGGTTTCCAGGTGAGGCAGTGAAAAAGCAGCAAAATAAAACAGCGTGCTTAAGTGGACTGGATGATGTGTTATGTGACGCCGTCTCGTTCTTTATTGATGGATCTTTAGTGTGTGTGTCTGTGTGAAGGGAGAATGGAGACAAGCCTTTAATTCCTCAAAGTTGGTTTTTGGCAAGCTTGGCAAGCTTGTCATCTACGATGACTTGTCCTCTGTTGGTCTCCTTTAAGCTGGCTGTCAGCATCAGCAGCACCCAGAGAATATTACAGGAAGTTAATGTGACTGTCGTTCGTTGTGCGAAAGAAGTATTTGCTGGAACCTAGCCTTAATCACAACCCCAAATAAGGATACCTCGGTGCTTCCCTGCACACGGCATTAAATCAGTACCATCACACTAATGACGCCAATCAATAGCAGCCTTAATTGGCCACCTCATTAATTGTAAAGCAATTTGGTTTAGTGTTGTAGTATCTGAATACTAAGGCGTTCAGCAGTACTGGGTTCAACCAGAGACAATCTGTGGGCCGCCCAGGTAGTTGAGGCTGATAAACGATATGCGAAAGTAAATAATTAATTTGCTCTAATAGATCAATAACAGTGCTGCGCAGATTTATTGGCACACATTAATACTCATAAGCGCATATACCAAGGGCCACAAGTGTGTAAACACCCCCGTCTAATAAGTCTGTTTTTTCAGCCGCACTCACTCCTAACAGGTTTATATTATGATTATTATAAAGTGTACCAGCATGGGATTGCCATAGACAAACTGTGGCAGTAGAACAGGTTGTACTACAGTGTTCTCTCGCCACTTCGAGGTTCACCTTTGGCAAACATTGTGCATCGCGGTTTTTCCAAAAATATTAATGGATAAAATATATTGCGGATTTTCGCTGTTTTGTGAGTTTTTGCAAAACTTTGACATGAAAAAACAATAAAGGAATGTTATAAATGATAAAATATGATGATTTACAGTAAATAGCTGTTGTAGCTGTAAGCTCGGTACGGACGGAGCATGTGTGATACGAGAGTGATGTATGGTGTGTTAAGTGAAGAAAGCGTTCCATTACTTCAGCGTGTTGCTTCATTATTCAACAGTTAAAAATACTACCATAGAGTATTTACTCAGCGGATGAATACTCACCAAAAACGAGAAGTAACACTAGAGCATCGGCCGCCTGATTCGCTACTTGCCGACATGACAAGTTTTTATCTGCGGTTTTGTGTTCGCTGTTTGTGAAAGTTTCATTATAGACTGAATTCATTCAATCCCTATGATGTTACCCAAACGTTAGGGAAGTTCTACGGCTAAAATAATGTATAAATACTTAAATAAATATAGCGTCCCTACTTTTGCGGATTTTCGTTTATCATGGGTGGTCCTGGAACGTAACCCCCGCCATAAATGGGGGAACACTGTATATTCAAAGTAAGAAGGCAAAACAGTATTTGTAATCAGCTAGCTAGCTATCTACTCACACACACATACAGTCACTTTTCTCTTTTTGAAAAATTGTGTGTTTAATGAGCCATGCATCAAATCAAACACAAACCAATTAAATAAATACAACAGTAATCCACTCACACAATTAGGCACAACACAGGAGATCATATCAGTTGTTTAAATTATTTGAACAGATAAAGACGGATAAAGATAATGACAGTGATTGCCCACTGAAATTGTGCCGCTACCGCTGTGTTTATTGATTTTCATTTTTTTCCTTTCTGTTTTCAGCACTTGAACAGCACTGAGCAAGTAATTATTTCTCAGTTAATTGCTTAATAATTCACATCCTTAATTCATACTGACAATACATTGGTATTATCAAGTGTGCTTTATCATTCTCTATTTTAGAAATATTTTAATAAGGTTTACACATTTTTAAATACCGCTATATATATTCTCTTCTACATATCAGTAGACTGATTAATCATTTGCACTTCGAGCAGAGGTCAAAAGAGGGAACATCTGTAAAGTCGGAACGTCCCTGATCACTTCCCTAATACAAATATTGAAGAAATAAGAGCGTGGGCTTTCAAGTAGCACAAAAGTTAAAAGATTTGTGTTGCTCTGAGTTCAAATACTGAGATGAATCAGTAAAAAGCAACGTGCCCTTCTTTATTAGCAGAGTGGATGGCAGTCCTGTGCCAAGCAATAAGAACAGTATAATTATTTGGGAGTATGCCTACAGAATATGACTTGGTCGACATCAAAAAGATGTGGCAGTTAAGTTTTTATATCTTAGATGAAGGATATATCTTCCTAATTCATTCGTGGCTATATGAGAGACTTCATCAGTCATCGTTAACTGGAATTGATTGAATAATTACACGCTCATTCACACACAAACACTCACAAAGCCAATTAAGCTACTGTTATGTTTTGGGAGCTGAGAGGAGACTGAGGGAGGACATGGCAAACTCTGTATTGGCTATAACCTAAGGTGAAGATTGTGGTCCCTGGAGCTGTGCAGCAACTATACCTGTTACCAGGTAGGCCTATATGTAAAGATGATGTGCCATGGTATAAAAATGGTTCTATTTATAATTACTGTATTATATTGCTGTTGAAATAAAATTCATTGACATAAATGGTCATATAATGTTTATTTAGGAAGTAATAATAGGTAACGGCTGTTTCTCAACAATCTTTTTGTTTGACATTCGCCATAATGTGGTGAAAACTACCAATTAAACACTAAATAAGCTGGAGGCAAAATTCATGTTGCAACAACATCAACAACGAGGCCAAAATTACAGGGCTTTTAGGAGATTGTATTATTCATTACGACTGGTCTTCTCACCACATGCTACACTGAAATAGTACAATTAAGGGAATCTCCATTTATGTCATTTAGCAGATGCTCTTATCCAGAGCAGTACTACTGATAGAGTCATACAATTCAAGCAATTGTGGTTTAAGGGTCTCACTTAAGGACCCAACAATTGCAAGTGGACAGAAGTGAGATTTGAACCTTGGTCCACAATCCAGTACCTTAACCACTAGGCTCCTCCAGTCTCCCCCTTCTAGAGCTGTTTACAACGCAGTAAGAGGAAACTTACAGGGAGGTTCACCAATTATTATACTAGGCATCCTACAGTTATTAAAATTCAAATTGTGATTCTTCTTAGGGACATTATCATAGTCCCTAGTCCAAATTGACAATCAGAGCTTAACCAGGACATTAAATTAATCATATTTAAATGCTTTACAGTTTCATTTAGGTTGCCAGCGGACTACAATTTGCTTGTGCTTGACTTTCACTTTTGAAAGTGAACTTCAGAAAATCATCAGAGAATGTTTCTTTCACTACGAAAATTACCTGTCTTGGTTAAGATGAACAAGAACAGAATCCTACAGTCCTGATGAAGGGAGTGCAAGATGGAATTTACAATTTTAGGGTAAAACTTTTACAAAAACACATTCATATTGGAATGGAGGCCATTAATGATTTTGGCCCAGCGCTGTCTACTTTGCCTAGACCTAGATTCAGTAGGTAAATGTTTGATGTTCATGACCTATAGCTGTCATACTGCCGGGCGGCCCTAAAACAAACACGCCAACCCCATGGTCTGTTTCATTAGTCAGTAGAGCTACAAATGTAACCATGGTTTAGTATGATGATGATTAGACCATTAGCCCATTTTGAGCCCATTTTTAGATTGGCCCATTTGGGCTCTGTGCTCAGATCCAGGGGTATGAATTTTGCTCTGGAAAGGGAAACCAACATACCTGAAAGCAATCTGGTTTTTAAACATTTACATTTTATTAGACCCAAATTGATTTTTCCATTTACAGCATTTAGAAGATTATGTTGTTTGTGGTTTCCTCGCTGCTACACTTAAAAAAAATACCATTTCTGATCAGACTTCTTCGGACTGTAAAAGGGTTGGCATCCCAATGAAGGTGCCAGATTCTGCTATTGCTCACATGTGAGGTGAGTTCACACTTTATATTACATTTTATTCTGCTGCATAAAAGATATACAGTATGTCTAGCTGCATTTGGATAAAGAGCCTAGGATATAATTAGATATGGTTATTATACCATTTCTCAAAAATTGTACATCTATTCTAATGGTGGCCTAAAACCTTTGGCCAGTACTGTAACAAGGGGCTGGAGATGCACCTGATTGCCTTCCCTAGGCTTCCCAAAGAAAACTTAAATTCTTCTGAATTTGTAAAGAGCATACTGGTGTGACTGCATCAGTTTGGCAGCATGAGATGAGAACCTCAGCTCATCAAGGCTTATCAAAATCAAAGATTGCACTCTTGCATTCATGGAAGGATTTGTGATCCACATCCTTCAGAAAGTTTGCACCACAAACCTGCTCAGGATTCAGTGGAAAGAGGTGTCAAATGATTAGTCCATAAAGTGAATAGTGTGAGATCCAAACCTGTCTTCTCACCAGCAAGGTCACTTCATATGCCATGAGGTTTTGAAAGTCATCCACAGCCATCCTACAAGATTTAAAGTCATGTTAGTATAATTAGTATGTCTTTACTCAGTTGACATAAAACAGAACAAAAACTACTGTTTGGTTTTCCTTGTATGGTATTTTTAATAATTACACATCTAGACCTCAAATGAGCAAGCCTAAGATAAGAGTGCCAAAAGATAGGGAACTGCCTAACACAGGGACGGAGCAAACTATTCTGTAAGTCTGGCAAAGCTGCATTTTGTTCCATACAGAGCCACAGAATGCCGCTGACAGATGGGCACCAAGGGTTTCATATGGCTAACGATGCCTCCAGTAAATTAACAAGCAACTTTGAATGAATTCACAGAGCATTATGTGGAGGAAAGACAGATTTTTTTTGTTTGTTTTTTTTTCTCCCAAGCCAATAACTAGGAAAAGAAAACATACAATATAACAAATGAAATACTCAAAATGAACAATATGCCCTCTCTGTATTTTAATTACCTTAAGCTTAGCAGAAAGTAAATGAGACTACAGCATAGGTCGGGCTTGGGATTTATGGGAGTTTTATTAATCATAATAAAGCCCATCAAGTTTTATCTGCTTAATTGGAAATGAATATAGAGCCTTAATTTGGTCTGGTTGAATAGCCGAACGCATAGGCAGTGAGAGATAAGATTCTTGTTTATAACTCGTGACTGGCCATAAGAACGGAAAAAAATTAATACAATGAAATGAAATTACACTCGTGCTCTTTTACAGCCTTTACAGAGCGCGTCTTTCTCAGCGTATATTCTTTCAAAAGGTTTTCAATCCTCAAAATGTTTTCTTCCTAGCTGTCACTGTGAATATACTGACTCTCCATTCTCCTAATCTAAACTATACCTTTGGTTTAAAGTGACATGGAAACACGGAAGTGTCCATATTTAGAAAGTCAAATTTTCTATTATTACTGCTAGTGACCATTTTGACTTTTCTTACCCTTACTCTTTAAAATAAATTGAAGTCTGATGTGCCCCTTTCATTGGCATTTCTGCTGCTGCCATATCTCACACTCAGGTGGCCAAAATGTAAGCGACTGATATGCCAAACTTCAAATTTGGGTGAAGTGTGAAGTGAAGGAACACTGCAGCAACATCTGTAGGAGCTCTGGAGCTCAGTTTGCTGCTGATTACCTCCCCGAGGAACCTGCAGTCTGCTGTTCCCTCACCGGCTCAATGACTTCAAGCATTCTTAATGGATTTTCAATTGCTTGCACCGCTGTACTCCCAACAAAATAGAGAACAGCATCCAAATTCAGTCCCAGCATTTGAGACATTCTGCTAGAGGCGATCAGAGGTGATTCTAGGATCAGAGCTCTAGGGGTGTTGAGATCAGCCTCCTCCATCTTTTTAACAAAGAAAAAACCTGTACATTTCAAAACAATTCTGGACTGCCATTACCACACTTGTGAAGAAAGAACATCTGACTTTTTGTAGGGGAAACTGTGTCGGGAAAGAGACCACAATCTGAGAAAACGTCCTTTAATGTGGAGCCTGCAAGCCACAAAGCCATCACTTGGAGGCAAGGGGATGTTGCATATTTAATATTTAAGTTCACGTTTAAGCCAATACTTTCTGTTGGAAAGTATTGGAAGCTCAGTAAATATCTGCTGATACTTGTAATTGATATTTTTAGAAGAGCCTCTCCCATGCCGTTTCCCTATCCTCGAGTAGCTTATGGTTTCAAATCTCTCATGTTTAAATTAAATTGCAGTGCTCTTTCACCACTGATGGTCTTTGATTGCCACATATGCTAATGATTTTAGTCTTTGCCAGGTCACGCACATCAACCCTAGGACAACTAGAAATGCTTTCCTAGGAGAAGCAGGTCATGTTTAATATGCTAATCCATAAAAAAAACCCTTCAAATTGCCTTAATCAGAACGAAGGCATTCTATCTATTTTTATTAAAATAAAGAGTATTTACAGTAGTGCTTGAAAAGTTTGTGAACACTTTACAATGTTCTGCATTTCTGCAAATGGACCTACACCTTGATCAGATGTTGTTCGTTAAAGAGAACATATTTAAACAAATAACAGATGCATCTGTATTAGAGTGTGTAACTTTTTCTGGCCAGGCAGTGTATGTTAAGTGTGAAATCTGAAGTACAGTAATGGACATCTGTTCTAATTCTTAAAAAACATAATTATTACTTACATTATTTATTTTGCACATTTGACACCACTTTTTCCTAGGCAGTGCCTTAATCTGACAAAATGCCATTGGACTGGCATTTTGTCATGGTGGCCTATTGGTTAAGGTACTGGACTATGGACCAGAAGATCCAGTGTTCAAATCCCACCTCTGCCACAGATGGGTCCCTGAGCAAGGCCCTTAACCCACAATTGTAAGACTGTATTAATTGTAAGTCACGCTGGATAAGGGCATCTGCTAAATGACATAAATTTAAATGTCTTAATAAACAATGGTTGCATGGCTTTTGAATGCTGAGGTCAGATGACCTCCCCAGAATCTGTAAAAGAATGGATCTTGCTTATCCTGCCCTGGTTCCCGAAAAGGTGTTTTTCTTTGTTTCTTTCTGCAATAATCAGTTTTGAACTGAGGCTGCAGTTACATGAAAAAAACTGTCCTCAATACGGGCTTGGAAGCACTTTTGATAAATACCCTGTCTGCTTATTCACACAGTTGATGTAGTGCTCAGATTTGTATATCATATGCAGGATTTATGATGGTTTTCTAAAGTTCTGACAGGGTAGATGAATTGAACTGAATAGCGGTAAGGTTTCACCAGGGGATAACTCGAAATGTCCCCTAATTTTTGTGAACAGTGCATTTTTACATTGGAGCTACCCTAACAATACAGCACAGGGCGCAAGACCTGAACAAGTTGTCAGTTGAATGTAAAATACTATAAACCCCCTTCAAGAAGGAAATCCAACACAAATTTTATAATATTATTATATTGGGCCATTTTATTATTAACTTGGTATAATACTAGCAGATTGGAGACATTTGAAGTAAAAATTAGTGGGGTGGCTCGGTGGGTAGCTGCCTCACAGCAAGAAGGTCCTGAGTTCAATCCCAGGGTAGGGCGGCCTGAGTCCTATCTGCATGTCCTCCCTGTGTCTGCGTGGGTTTACTCTGGTTACTGTGGTTTTCTCCCATAGTCTAAATACGAGTGTTGTGTTAATCAATTACTTGCATTGCATATGGAGTGTGTATATATAGGAAACCGGAGTACTCAGAGTAAACCCACACAGACACAGGGAGGACATGCAGACTCCATACAGATAGGACCACCCTGGAATTAAACCCAGGAACCTTCTTGATATATATATCAGGAATCGATACAACCATGTGTGTATCACTGAAATATTTTCTGATGATGATAGCGACGCTAAAGGAAGCTGTATAAACAAAAAACAAACAAACAGTAAAATTACTGAGCAAAATCATGTTAAGTGACCTTTCACAGACTTCAAGGTCAGAGAATGGACTCTTTACATCATTGATTTGAACATACATGCAAAACAACAAACAGCAGGCAGCAGATCACACATTACAGTACCTATCCCAACCCCATCCCTTTTAATTTGTATCAGAGAATAAATCTTTTAAAACATATATTTGACACATGTCCCCTCAGCTTGAACTGTCATGGCTCTTGTGATTGCGATGCTTCTAGCTCTGAGTGGTGACATTTCAACTCTTGCTCAGTGCTACTGATATGTATAGTGCTACTGAGGTGTTCTGAAAGGACAGCAGGCTAGAGAATTAGAAATAACACTTGTTTTTATACACCATATGACCATTATAGTTTGTTTTGTCTATTTAACATTGCTCTTCAGCATCAATCAATTAAATGGCCATAAAGTTACATCGAAGCTCACATATATACTCAAATTGGAACAACGTAATGTCTTTAGACTGTGAGAAGAAACCGGAGCACCCAGAGTTAAACCAACATGGCCACGAGGAGGACATGCAAACTGAACATAACATGGACTCAGATTGATCCACCTGGACCTTTTCACTGTAAAACGACAGTGCTACCCACCCTTTATATAGTGTAACATTTTACTGAATGTCTACATTTAGAAATACTATATTGATCATGTTCAAAATGCTGTTAATTGCATTTTAGGGAAAGACAATCCCAAAAGAGATCTACTAAATATCTCTGTTGTTTCTCCTAGACAACAGTAAGCTGTCATGTAAGTAACAGTAATGACTCACAGTCTGTTCAGATCTGTTTTCTTCATCTCAGTTTTCATGTTTACCTCCTGCTGAAAAGCTGAACTCTCAAAATGATTTGTATTTGAATTTGCATTACAATTACCCAAAGAACAGTATAACAATTTTACATCTTCAAGCTTATTCTTAGCTTTTATAGTACATTCTCTTAATTCATCCTTAAGCTAAGGTACCACATGGCCTGTTGCTTAAAACAGCATTGTCCAAATCCCAGACTGAACTTGCTACTAATGGACGTCTAAAGATAAAAAATATATATATATATATATATATATATATAGTTGTCTTCTGTCTAATTCTATTTCTCCTAAGGAATTTTAGTAGAAACACCTGTGACAATGTTGATAATAATTGAGAATCCTTATTAAATACCCTAAGTACCACTGGGTACTAAAACATTCCTTTGGGTGATGAGCATAACTAGCTATAGCCATGGGTTAGGTCCAAAGTACACCCCTGGGCACTATGCTCTAAATTTTGCATATAAAGCACTATAGGGAACAGAATTGATGAAGGTGGTAAATGATTACAGACAGTCTCTTACACAGCTTTGCTCATTATTGTGCATCCCTGTGTGATTTAACAACATGTCTGGCACACTGCATATATTATGAATGCGCACACATTTTACGTTACGTTCCTTCATATTCTGAGCATGCCACCTCGGTAGGTCCTGCATCAGAAAAGTTACAATGAAAAGATGCAGCAACAAGAAAATACATGATAAAAATACACTGCTCACAAAAATGAGGGGATTTTTTAAAATGAATATGAAGAAGGTCCCACAAGAACTGCTGGATATTCTGATCCTGTCCGTACCCCATCACTGTCAGTGTGTTTTGGTAGTCTTGGGTGACCGTACACCCTACTGACCAGTCAATGTGTGACGCTCTCGTCCAATTTCACCCCCATAAATATATTTTTTACATCTCATTTGTGTAATCAACTTTTTTTTACTTTCCATTTGCTTGTCTGATGATCTTGTTTAATAAAAATAGAATTAAATGCTTCTTTTATTTATTTTTTTCCATATTCATTTTGAAATATCCCCAAATGATTTGTGAGCAGTATAATATTTTAATGGTAAACACTAATACATACGTTCTTCACTCGTAAGTATGTTGTGCTTTTAATGGAAACGTTATCACACTTCTTTAGGGTCAAATAGAAACAGGTGACAAATGGACGTTTTTAACCTTGGTGATTATTTATAGCTTTGCTAATACAATCATGAGTTTGTGATAGCATTATATGCTAAAGTAAATCACTGTAGTTTTACAGCAATTTGCCTGATCAGAACTGCCACCTACTAACAGGTTAAGTTTTGTTTTAGTATCACAGTGCTATAACTGTGCTGAACATTAACAGTGAGTTGCTGTCACGTTTACAAGATTTATTTTGTTCTTGTTTGCCTCGAGCTGACAGAGGTCGGTTAAGGTTCTCACATTAGTTTGATATGGACACTCTAGAGAAATAGGCAATGACAGTAGGAATGATGTTCACAAACACTGATGTTCACAGCTGTGAGCGGTCTATTGCCAAATTTGAACTAGGCTTCCCCCTCTGTGGTAGCAGAGATCCTGTGGTGACATTATTCTCAAACGTTAACTGCTCTGTTTTCACAGAATAGCACACACGTACCACAGGACGGAACACAAATTACACAATTCAAATGCAAGCCTTACAAGGATAGGAAAAATAATGCTGTGCACTAATAGTAAACAAGAATTTCTATGTATACTCATGTAACACAACTGCCATCCTGTGGTGAGAACATACAAATTCCACACCCTCAGTAGCCAGGTTAGAAAATCTACACAGGTCTCTGGTGTCAACAGCGATAGCTTTTTTTTTCGTATAAACTTTTTGGTCTGAGAAACATTTTGTCCAGAAAACACTGCATTCTGGCATAATAACCTTATCCCACTTGTGAAACATTGTGGTGGTAGTAACATGAACTGTTTTGCTGCATCCGACCCAGGACCTGGATTCTGTTTTCTGATTTGTACCAGCAAATTCTAGAGGACAATGTCTTGAAATCTATTCATGAACTGAATTTCAAGAAACTATGGGTCAAGCAGCAAGACAAGCACACAATCACTACCACAGAATGGTAAGAGAATAAAAAATGAGCAGATCATCAAGGAAATCCAACAATATCCCAGAATATAAAGAAATGGGCTACAATTTCCCAAGCAGATGTGTAGGACAGATCAACAGTTACCAGAAATGTTTAGTTGCAATTATTGCTACTTATTGGGGCTCATATAATTTTTCCATCAGTAAATATATTATATATGATCGTTTTCTTTAGTGAATAATTAACCAAATAACAGTAGTAATAATAATCATAATAATCATTATCATCACATTTGTCTGATTTGTTTAGAATTGTTTTATTCACCTCCTTTAGGGTTTTTTACTGAATAAGATCGAAAACAACACGTGTTAAAGGATTTAGGTTTTTTAGGAAATAATTAATTCTAACGAAAGTGAAGCATCTTATCCTACAGGGGTCACTGTTGTACACACTATTATTTTCTCTTGGCCAAGTTCTTCCTGGATATGGTTTAGGTTCCACTGTCACACGGATCATGCGCAGTCGTACATATCACCCAGTAAAACATCCCCACCATCAGGATCCTATAAAGGAAATAAACGTTTGGTCGTTAATTTTCCATCACTTAACTCGGATAAAGGTGCTCACTAATCCATACCTTGTTCCTGAGCATTTAAGTATTATTTTTTTTCCCCATAATAGAAACATCTGGGAAAAATACATGTGACTGTACTTGTAAGACTTAGGTATCTTCATAAAAAAATATTTTGGATGCTCAGTATAATATAGCGCGCACACACACACACACACGCACACACACACACACACACACAGAGAAAGAGTCAAAACTATGGCCTGGACTACATGGTCATTTCCTAGTGGGCCACACTGTGTGTGGGCCGCTGAGAGAGCTAAAATTAGAACCCGATTTAAGTACTCTGCTCACAAAAATGAGGGGATATTTCAAAATGAATATGAAGTGATTTAAAAAAGAAGAATTTCATTATATTTCATTAAATAAAAAACATCAGAAAAGTAAACAAAGTTAAAGAAAGTTGTTTGATTACACAAATGAGATGCAAACTCAGTCATTGTGATTGAGTAGTAAGTGATATATTCATGGGGTGAACAGAAGCAGGTTAAACTGGAAGAAAGTGCCCCACATTGACTTTTGAAATATCCCCAAATTTTCGTGAGCAGTGTATTATCGAAGTGTGTGCATGGCTTGCTTAAGGGCCCAACTGTGGCAGTTTGACAGTGGTGGGATTTGAACCCAGGACCATCAGGTCCAGAACCCTAACTGCTAGGCCACCATCGATTTGCTCTGGGTGGTCTGATTTTGTCCTACATTCCAAAGACGTGTGTTGTACAAACTGGTGTTTTTACAGTGAGTTATTACCCCCCACCCCGCGCCCCCACCACCCCAAACGGACCCGTACATCTTCTGCTTCCAAAATCCATTGGAATATATTTTGAACGTTGTATTTCATATATAACTGCGATATCATATTAGACCAAACAAATTAAAATGAAAAATGTCAAAGGCAATATCTCCATGTCCTCTAATTAGAAAATGCCTTACTGTGTGTGTATGAGCATAGTGAGTATAATCCATGCCCTATGGCGCCCTGTCTAGAGTTGTTCCAGCCTTGTGCTCTGTCCTGCCGGCTAGGCACGAGGCTTGCTCACAACTGAACAATATTAAGTGGATAAGAAAATGAATGAATGAATGAATGATGGAGCATGCGTATCAGCCAATCACGGAAATGCCGCCTCCCCCCAGGATAAACCGTAATCACAACAACCGCACAATATTAGTTTAGTGTCACTAATGGAGAAAGCGTTTAAAAAGCGTTGAAAGGGGATCTAAAAAGATACTTCAACAAGGTGCATTGAAATGCATAAAACGTTCTTGATTATCGGAGTGAGGAACAAAACTGCCGAAGTACAGAACAGGTAAGTTCAGCGTTCAGAACTTAATTAATTGGTTAGCTAGCATGCTACGTTAGCCAGGTCTTTGGTCGACAATCGGCCGTGTCTCAATTACGCTTATTCCCTACTTTATTTACACATAATTAAATCATTCCCTGCATCAATTATAAATCAAACATTTTAGTCAACAAACGTTGACTGTTTGGTGGCGTTTTCCAAATTACGTTGTATATAAATGGATGAACAGGTAAATGAATGAATCATTGGGTGGAGGTTTTGTCATTTTATATCCACCATAGTGCACTACATAGGGCGGAGGAAGTCATTTGTGAGGGTGCCAATGCTCTCGGCTCTTCAGAGTAAAAGTACTGACCAAGTGAAATGAAAAGCACTGTGTTATTAAGGGCTACATATGCACCTTTTGACTGGTTCCGGATAGATTTCTAAAATGCAGCCCTCGTTTAACAAACTTAAGACGAATTGGCATGGTGGCACGTGGTTAGTGTGGTTAGTGCAGTTGATCTTGACCCCGGCCTCTTTTGTGTGGCGTTTGCATGTCCTCCCTGTGTCTATACGGGTTTACTCTGGGTGCTCTGGTTTCCTTCTACATTCCAAAGTCATGCATTAGGTTGACAGGTCACTCTAAATTGGCCCATGCCTATTTTGTTGATATGTAACATTGTCTGATGGGGCGTACAGTAAATAACAACTAACGTAAATAGCTAAATGATTAAAGAGTAGAGTTAAGACAATGCAAATCACCCTTAAAGATAGCAATGCATTCTTTAAGTGTGTGTGTGTGCGCGTGTGTGTGTGTGTGTGTGCGTGCACACGTTCTGACAAGGTCGGGTTACATTGCTATAATATAAACCATAATTACGGAGGGTAGTGTCTATAATAAGCACTACTAAAGTCTATCCCAGCCAGCTTGAATTCTTTCCAGGGCAGTGATTTTATCCATTCATTTTGCTGTGACTTTTTTTTCTTGAGGGCATTTCATGCTGAAAGCAGTCTCACATTCAGAGTCAGCCCGATGTCATTACTAACCAGTATACAGTACGAGATATTCCATCATGCAAGAAATGAATGTGAACCGATAGCCAATCACTATCGCTTCAATCATTAAGGATGAATTGATATCCAGTATATGGTGTAATAGGCTATCATTACATTTTGTAATCATTTTTTTTGTGTTTTTGTTGTTATCAAAATGTCACAATTGGTTTATTAGTTGTTATTGTAGGATTTTTAGTCATTACAAATCAGTACCCCGCTTAATAAAGCAAGAATGGGCGCATAATAAGTTGCAGCGTGAGTGCAGACAAGCCAAAAAGAGTTTTATAAAGTGGAGCATTGTCTCAAAGGAGCTTTACAATTACATATGCACTAATTGCGATTTCCTTGCTCGATTCCGATTGCCGTTTTTTTTAAAACACACGATCGTCCGCTTCAGCTAGAAGGTTGTGGGTTCTATCCCATGTTGAGTGGTCTGGGTCCTTTCTATATGGAGCATGTCCTCAGTGTGTCTGTATGGGTTTACTCTGGGTACTCCAGTGTCATTTTTTTCGAAACCAAATACACAGATCAGCTTTTATGCAAATGACATACTGGTCCGCTCATCTGTTAGCTTCTGATAGGTAAAAGGTTTCCTAAGAAAAACCTCAAAGGCATATAAAGCTTATAAAGCTATGTAACGGTAGAGCCAGAAAAAATCTAGAGCACTATGTAAAACTATACAGGGAGCTAGACACAAAGAGAGCGACCCAAAGACTGACACTCTTTACCATAGTTAATCGTCTATTCTGTAAATCCTTATTCAGTGTGATTATATTATTTTACCTTATTGTGTTTTGAGTGTCATTACCTATGTATTTGATAATAAATCTGTTACTGATCGACCAATCTCTCACCAATTACAAGCGTTCACGTTGAAATGTCACTATTGGCTCGATCTGTGCATCTCTATTTACAGTTTTCTATAATCTATTATCAAAATTGTTTAAAATTGAGCAAACTCAGGGCTACAATGGCAAGGCAAAATGTTTTAAACATTATAAGGAAGAACCCTTTGGGAGGACCAAACTGAAAAAGGAACTCAACCGCCATGTGTGGCTAGATGATATACAGTATGTAAGAACTAAACTAAGATATTGAATTAGTTTTATTGTAACTGTTTAAATAATCAAAAGCTAAATAAATATGATCAGAATGAACATTTAATAATAGAAAATGTAGACTTGACTGGCAGATAATCTAGTATAATAAAATAGGAAATAAAGCTATGGCATCTAAGACAATATAGATGATCCTTTTCTTGTTTGCTACTTGCCACTGCTGCCCTTCAGAAGCTTTTCCTGTAATCTATATGCTCCTCAGACCTGCCTCCTCCAATCTCATGAAGAAAAGCTGATTATAGGGTGTTTAGGGATGACATCACCCCAGAAAATTAGTAACCTCATTTTTCTTTCATGTCCTACCCCATGGGCTGTGGGGAATGCTTGTCAGTGAAGCCAGTTGCTGCAGTATGCACTATATAAATCCTAAACGAGCTAGAGAGGGCACTGGGTGCCAGTTTACAGCCCGGTTGGATGACTGAGGACAGATAGTGAGGGAGGAAGCAAACTGTATTGCCATGTACCATAAACCTGTATGATTACCGTAATTAAGTCCCAGCACGCACCTGCAAACACAAACCCTCAATGTGCGTGTGCACACGTGCACTTGCACTAGACACACAGGAATCTGCAGGATCCTCCAGACACCAGAGTAGTTAGCCACGGTGATTAGCTGTACTGAATGCGAGCTTAAAAACAAGAGCCATGTCTTCAAAACGTAATCTTAACAGTGAGCACCTCTACTGTGGTGAACTCTTCACCTCTGATGCACTTAGGGATAAATTGGGTCCAGCATCCTGTTTTCCTCTGTCCCAGTTAACCACTGCTTCCAGTTCTCTGTCCAACTCGGCCTAAAATCCCCAAATCCTCCTTTCACCCGGGTCTCCACTGGTCAGAACCACAAGCGTCTTGAGTGGAGACAATGGGCTGAAAGCAAGTCCGTTAACATGGCCTAAGTCGTCGTGATAGAAGCAGCCTTTCTAGGCACCCCTAAATAGGAAATTTAAGGAAGGGAATAAATGTAGCTTTATAGCAACCTACCTAAAAAAGCTAATTATATATGGTGGCTGATGTGGAATCTTTTTTTTCAGCCCAGCTGTCTGTGAACAAACTTTGTGGGTTTACCCTAGCTGCCTATTTTACCTTCTGTGCTGGGCTCCCTGGGATACATCGTTATACTATACATCGCAAAGGCCCCAGGATGGAGAAGACGGAGAACAAATGGGCAAGAGACTGCCAGTGTGTGGGAATAAACGAGGCGTTGACCACATTTACCTCCACCCTAAGCACCATTTATCTCAGTGGCAGGATAAAAGCGGTAGTTGGAGCTTTTGTATGATGCAAAAACTCTTTCTGCGGAATGGGTCTTCTGCTTTCAAGCTTAAAGTAGTTATGAAAGTGCCACATCCGTGTGCGTTCTGTAGATCTATCTACCTATGTTTGCAAGTTAACCACCCTATATTTTCTCCCAAACTGACCGCAGAAAACATACATTGTGGCATTTTAGGCCTGGTTGTAAACAAAGGGGACGTAAATAAGGTCACATACTGATTGAACAGCTTTTTTGGACAATCTGCACCCGAAAGCAGGACGTTTCAAACTTCCACAAGAATGCTGTGTTGAGCTAAACATGCTCATGGGATTTCTTAATATGTGCTGTAATTTTTACCAGCTGATCCCTCACAAGCAGCTCCTACAATTGAATTTCTGGGTCCTTTCTGTGTGGAGTGTACATGTCCTCCCCATGTTTGTGAGGGTTTACTCCAGGTACTCTGGTTTCCTTCCACAGTACACACAAAAGTTTAAAAATGAAATTGCTACTAATGAAATATCCCCCTCATTTTTATGTATATGACTAGTCTTGATTCAAGGATTCAATGAGACTGTCATTCACAACAACTGTGGTCCATGAGGTGGGATGAAATTAAGTACCCACAGTTTGCACCCAAGAAGAAGCAGTGTATATAGACAGAATAACAGTATATAAACATACAGAAGAATAAGGTTAATTGTAAATGAAGGTAAACAAACAAATATAAAGATAAGGTGCAGATAGCAGCAGCGTGGACCATAATGACGTGAGTACTAGATGTCACCATGTCTGTGACACTGATGTAGCCATGGATGCTGGAGGCAATATTAGATAAAACGTAAAAAATAAATAAATAAACACAGCCAACATTTGGCATGATTGATGCCCCAAGTATGTGGTCTCGGTCCACTTAAGAAACTGTGGTGTGTTTTGATTGATGTTTAAACAATCCACAGACCGAAGATGTGCAAATGAACCAAACGTATGATGTGACATTACAAGAAGTGATCGTTTCATTTGTTTGGGACCTGCAATTTCGCTTTCGGACATGAGTGATTCAGTTTAAACGCTCTATAAGCTCTGTCCTTTTTTTCACAGACACATGCAGGCACAAAGAAGGAGGGAAAGGGGGAGGGGCTTCAGATAAGCGATAGGATAAAGATATCAACATGGGACAAACACTAAAATGAGCATCATATTCGGGAATGGTGTGCTTGTATAGATCTAAAATATACCAAAACCAACTGGGTCTCAGACCTGCACTGTTCCACGACGGACCGGAACTCAAACTCGAGCCCAAACAGAACTGACTGAGTCTGGGACTCACGCCCGACTACAACTAAGCAATTGTCGGACCCACGGCCGACCGGGACCCAACGGGCGTCAGACCTGCGTCAGGCCAAAACCGACGGCACCGATGCAACACACATCTGCAGTTCCTCCGGGAGCTGCATTTTCTAGTTGCATTTTGTAGCTCTACATACTTTGATACCTCTAATAATGCATTTGTAAGCATATGCATTTCTTTAAGCATTTCTTTATGCATTTCACTGCTTTATAATTTGTATACTCGTGTAATATGAATGCATAGTTTCATAATAGTATGAACGCTAAGCGAACCAGGGCTGTAATGCAATAGTGTATTACTTTCTCCTTTAGGTCCAAGCCAAGTGAACCAAATTGCAAGCATAAACGAATCCTTTGTGGTTGTAAATGTTGTGTTTACAACATACAAAAGAATCGTTTTGTGCATATTTACAGTGGTTCTCCATTTCTGAAGAAGTAGGACCTAAAACATCAGATTTTCACAGAATTTGTAAAAATGGATAAAGACATGCTCAGTCATTTTCTTTATTGAGGAAAATGATCAAATAGCATGCCTATGATTGAGAAATTATGTGAATGTCTGAAGGGTTTTCAAAACCTTTAAATAAAGTTATAAAAAAAACAGTTATTTAGTATGAATGAGTCTGGTATACATGACCTGTACAATGACAGAAAACAAACATTCGACTGGGACAGAAAGTCTCAGACATTCATACAATAACACACTATCCAACCGAGACAAATACAGTCTGACTTTAGAGACCAAAATAACTGAAAACACTCAAATACATCAGTACCCACACATCCACAGAGGGAGAAAAACACACAAAACAAAACAGTATTTGTATGCGTATAAAGAAAAATATAATATATAATGTATGTGTGTGTATATATGTTAAATTGTGATATATATCAAATTACAGAATAAGGCATATGTATATCCAAAGACTTACAGAAATGTCATAAATGTTTCTAACTCTGCTTCCTAATTTCATGGTTTCCTCATTCTCCCTACCACACACACACACACAAATCTGATCAGTCGTGGGAGATTTCTGGTAAAGTTGGTTAAGGTAGAGCATGTCACTGGGTTAATACCTCAATGTTCTTGTTTCCTAGCCAACTTAATCCCGATAGGACAAAAAACACCACTGATCCAATTTAATGCCATTTGATCTTATCTTAAGGTTCTTAGTTTCCTGGTTGCATTCTTCAACTTTCTACCTGTAAATATACACACTGTAGCTGTTGTTTCTGAAGTTGGGGAAACCAGCAACACAATGCCTCTACCACCACACAAGCAGATAAGAAGCCATGTTAAATATTAGATCTAATAGCTCCAATTACATACATCTGGAAAATTATTTTCAGAAGCACTCTGGAGCTAAATTGATTCCTCTATACTGTCATGCTTGATAATGTAGGTTACGGACCTATTCGAGTTGACACTGAAGTCTTAAAAGTCGATAAGAAGAACCCAGTTAAACAAATAGACTTCCTTACAAAATACTAGATTCTTTACTAATTAAGGATGAACCAATATTATACTGCTCACAAATATTGGGGGGGGGTCAGTATACATATATGTGAGTGCCAAAATTCTGTGAACATTTAGGATTACCAGTTCATTTGAAGTTGAAATTAAATTCCAGTTTTCATTAGGCAGTGGAATAACAATCAGGCTTGAATGGGCACCCTGCTCTGCTTAAGCAATAGGGATCTATCATCTGTCTGTCTGTGTGTGTAATTTAATAAAATCGATTTTTGAGCACTTTAAGTTGAGTTTTTGGTGCCTATCAGACTGTAAATGGTAACAACAAAACCTCTAAAGAATTGACTCCTCCATTTCACAGCCAGACAGGGTCCCAGGGCAACTAAAGTCCCCTGTCATATTGGTTCATGTTAACGTTCATGAGTTCACTATCAGGAGAATGTTTTGTGGACAGATAAGACTGCATTCCACTATAAGAACCTTATTACATTTTCGAAGTGTGGTGGTGGTGGTTGTATCGTTTGTTTTTCTACATCTGCGACAGGACGACTTGACAGAAAATATCAGGAACTCTGATTGTGAACTGCATCTTAAGAGAGTGTGGGTCACGCAGCAATGTGCAAGGTAGGGCAACACAACAAGTTGTTCTGCCATAAAATGGTTAAATAAGAATAATAATTGTGTTTTGGATGCCCAAGTCAAATTCCTAAACTTAATCAAATATAAATGTTATGGAAGCAGTTCTCACCAACACTATAGAGTTAAAGGGGTTCAGTATGAATGAATGAGCTTAAATTATTTTTAAGCTAATTTTTTTTTTTTTGCTTATATTGGTTTACCAGGGGATTTGCACATTTAATTATTGATGTTTTCAAATGTGTAGCCTAAGGAAGCACTGAAACTTTCACTGGAAATTGTACTTTATAGACTGTGCATATAAAGTACAGTCTATAAAGACTGCACTTTATATACTGTACTGTTTTATTTCAATTTGATTTGGCACATTCTTTATCAGCATTTACCTGTGATAATTAAAAAAGATATAAAAATATCTCCCAGGTTCTTTTTGCATTAGGGACTGGTCAACTAGTATTTTAATGACTAGTTTGCTTGTTTCATTATTTGGCTTCTTTAATGTCGCTATCGGCATCAGTGACACTCGCAAGGTTACATCTATACACAAGGGTATCTCGAGACTAGTCATATATATACACACTCTATTTCATGCCAATTTAGAGTAATCAGTTAACGTAACACTCATGTCTTTGGACTGTGGGAGGAAACCAGAGTAATCAGAGTAAACCCACACAGACACAGGGTAGGACATGCAGACTCCACATAGAAAGGACCCAGGCTGCCCCACCAAGGGATTTAACCCATGACCTTTTTTTGTGAGGTGGCGGTGCTACTCGAGGAGTTAATGACTAGTACAAAATCACTAGTCGTTCAACACATAGTTTCAATTCGCTTTCACATGGGACCGGCAGCACAGGGTACAACGAGGGAGCCTAAACATGCACGCACACAAACACACACGGTCACTTAGGGACATTTTGCGGACACCAGTTAATCTGATGCATGTCTTTGAAATGTGGAATGGAAATCAAATTACTCAAAGTAACGGACATGGGAGAACATGCAAACTCCACAAAGCCAGAGTCAGGGTGTCTGGAACTGTAAGGCGACAGCGCTAACCACTTACACCACTGGGTCGCCCACACAGTGTCCAACACCCTCTAATTCCTCTTGTTTTTATAGTATGCTTCAGCCACCAGACAGGCCAACGGTCTGCGCTCCTTTTCATTTGCTAGCTGGCTCCAACTACTGGTATATTCTGTTGTGGTTTGCACTTACAGTAGCAGGGAACCTCAGAACTAAATACCTGCTCCATCAGCATCTCTTTAAATGGTCCAGTCAGTGTGGCAAATGTGTGCGCTACGTGCTGTTTTAACTTTTGCTTTACATTTACAACACTTCATGTAATAGCAGAGAATATCATCTGCATCTCTGTCTTCTGCAGATGATATACAACATGCAGTACATCACCAAAAGCCAACAGCATTGTGGGTAACCAACATGACCCTTTTCACTGACCACCTTGTAAAAGTTAATAACAAAAGACAGACAGTTTTTTTGTTTATTTATTTGGTTTGCTTATGGTTATATCAGGACTAGTTCTATATACGCACTCAAGTCATTGCCAATTTGGAGTAATCATTTACTCTAACATGCAGGATTTTGGACTGTGGCAGGACAGTGGAGTACCTGGAGTAAACCCACACAGACACAGGGTAACATGCAGACTCCACACAGAAAGCTCCACTCTGTGATCGAACCCAGGACCTTCTTCCTATGAGGCAGCCGAGCCACATGCCACCCAAAGACAGTTATGTAAAACAAGAGACAAAGATATTGTACATAGTTACTTATTAAATAAGGGAAAGTGATTCAGCATTGGATAACGAGAACTGTGGGTGGCAAAAGTGTACGAACCTTTAGTACTTTGTTTAACACCTACATTAAGGCTTAAAGTGTTTCAAAGGTGGTATTGCTTTACCTGTTCGGGAAACCGGTGTTTATTCGAGGGGACTCATTCCCTCCTGCTTGTGTGCAGCCAGCAAGTTATATGAATTTTTTTGGGGTATTTTGGTTCTTCTGTGTTTTGTTTGCTTCTAACTGAAATACGATAATTTTGTGTTTCCTGGAGAAAGCAGTAGGTAGAACGTCTTTGTTACATTATCGTGACTTTGCAGTGCAAAAAGTCAATCTAGAATGGGAGTTCTCAAAGGTTCTTTACCGTCTGAAGGCTCTGAACCCAAGCAGGATTTTGTTTATGATATGCATTACTGAGGATAAACCATTTGACTTTATGGCTGTGTGAGAAATGCAAGCGGCCAAAAGTTCACAGAACAGATGGTCTGCAGGTTGCAGAAGGAAATACTGGCTTCATAACAGAAAAAGGAGGAAGTTACTATTTCTTTCCTTCTGTCTCTGCAGTTTACAATTTGTCTTCAATCTTCCCTGGAAAGATTTGATCAACGATTACACCTGCATTAAATAATGTAAAACACAGAACGACCGAATGGCAGAACAATTAACAGCCAGCTTATATGTTCATTATGTAAAGGCTTGGGATCTGTTTCAACAAACAGTGGCGCTAGAATGATTGGTATTAAACACCTCAGTGACTCTCAGTATGACACTTTCATAGGTTTCCACCTCACAAAATGTCCGTTCATCAACTTCTTTAAACAGAGTCTATAAAGAAATGGTTTTGCAAATTTAACGCAGATTTGACTGGCTTGCACAGAACCCTGACCTTAACTCCATCACACGCCATTGAGATTAATTGGAATGCCAACAGTGAGGCAGGGCTTATTGTCCAATAGCAATGCCTGAGAGGCCTAAGCCTTCTTAGAAGAGCAAATGCTGTTGTAGAAGCAAGTCGAAATGAAATACATGACTACAAGCCCTGAAATGGGACACAGTGAGTTCCGATCGGGGTCTTTGTGGAGACCATCAACGTTATTAAACAATTGCCATTCAATTCAGTTTAGAGGGCAGAGCTAAAATTTAATGGGCTGGCTTGTTGAGAAGGACAAACCTGTAGAGTCATATTCTGTCACTGCTTTATATTCTGAACCTGTTGACAGTGTGGAGGGGGTGTAGTACTACATAGCAAAAGAGTGCTATTGTGACCATACACCCTACTGACCAGTCAATGTGGGGCACTCTCATCCAGTTTCACATTCTTAACCCCCCCCCCCCCCATATATCACTTGCTACTAAATCACCATAATTGAGT
>JAVSBV010000049.1:5802445-5820450 GCA_033117975.1 Parotocinclus spilosoma
GACTGAATTCATTCAAGCCCTACGATGTTACCCAAACGTTCTGCAAGTTCTACGGCTAAAATAGTGTAGAAATACTTCTATAAATATAGCGTCCCCACTTTGCGGATTTTCGTTTAGCGCAGGTGGTCCTGGAACGTAACCCCCGGCATAAACGAGAGAACACTGTACTCTTTCAATCGAATCAGTTGTGGATTAAGGGCCTTCCTCAACTTTTATAAACATGAAACACGAAGCGAACGTTGTTTATTGATTTAAATTCAGTTGAAATATTGCGCAACTATTGTCGCTTCACTCTAACATGGATTTTTCTCTATATCACTAAGTTCTACGGTATATAGTATATATACTTTGAATTATTTTTACCTAAAAATTTTAATCCATCAATCTAGATTGAATTTATTCAATTTACATTGTTCTTTAATGTTTGCTCAGTACCTGAAATTTTTAACATTTGTTCAGTACCTGACATTTTTGGTACACGACAAGCATACAAATTTAACAACAAGAGCTGATGTGCCACTGTAGTACAGAGTCAAAATAAAATGCCTTATTTAGCTGTTAAATGACAGCACTAATTAATCTACAATAATTATAATAATACAAATAATTTATTATTAGGCTTTTTATTCAAAGAGCGATTTGAATAAATTCACCAGAAATGTTTTTCTATTCCTTTCCAGTCCAGAGAAACCCATCGGAATGATTGATTCTCATAAGGTCACAGTCTACAGATGCAGCAGATAAAGCTAGGGTTAAAAAACCTGGAGCTGTCCTTTAACTTGCCTGTTTGTAATTAGATTGCATTGATTACACGCACACAAAAAATGACTCTCTATACACCCAGCCTGTATGAGAATCGGAATGGGCTTAAATCAGCTTTTGATACAGTCTGGATCACACTGTTATCAGATTCACACAGTTAGGGCATCATTACGGGGAAACAGCCAATCTCACAAGATGCTAATGTAACCAGATTATTTGGGAAAAACACGAGAAGAAACTCTGCATAAAAATGAATGGCCTAGAGCAAGCTTGGATACTGATGGATTTGTGGGTCTTTAAAATTCTGTTTTAATTGAATCCAACTTTTTCTACATTGTCCGTTTTAGCACTTGGTCCAAACCATTGACCGTGGTGCAGTGATGACCGTCTAGCAATGTAGTAATTATTGTCTGCATGACAGCATAATTGTAAGACACAGAAGAGCTTCCGTTAAAATAATACAGGCCACGCTGACCATTTTCAACCCTCTATAATGACTAATCACAGGCTTCGTGCAGCCTAACCGCACAAGTTGAGCTGAACAACAAAGCGAATGGAAAAATGGTGGCTTCACCGTTGAGTGCACTAGTAAAAACGAGGTGAAACGGCTGGTAATAAGACCTTGGCATTTTATTCAATTTTTATTTTAACAAGAATTACAGCTTGATTTCCATTAATAAATGCTACGTTCCTTTGAGCGCTCTGCAAATTGAATGTGCCGAGTGGGGGGAAATAAACCACTTTTACAATCCATCTTACGCATTTAATATCATCTTTTTGACCAAACTTTTACGACGGCTAATAACCCTTCGGGTTTTATCTCGTTCATTCGCGCGCCGTCCATAATCTACTGCTTTTGATTCAGCTCAGACTCGCACGGCTAAATGGTTTTTCAGCAGCTTGAGCTACCCTGCTAAGTGAGTATGAATGAACCATGAGGCAAACGTGTGCTTTGTAGGCTAGAACACAATTCAAGACGACAGCATGAAGCAGACATAATGATCAACTTTTCCTTCTGGATAGTTGCGTTAAGTCTCGCAGGGCTGTATAAAAACTGGTTGCAAATGGGGCTTTAGGGTTTCGCAGTCTCAGCGAGAGGTTTATTCTTTTTAAACAATCCCAAACAACCGAAACAAACAGGCTTGGCTCTTTACCTAAATACGTGCGGAATTACAAGACTTCTACCTGACTGAATCACTCATGGATGGCATCCATCCATCCAACAGTTGTGAGGGACTTCTTTTCATTTCAATTGCTTTTTTCCTAATTTTATATGTGTTTTTCAAATGATATTGTGTCCTGGGTAAGTTGTACGTTGTCACATATTTTCAGTGATTTAAAAGCATGAAAGTCTCATTGGGCACTTGGGTGGCACAGTGGGTGGCACTGGATGTGTCATGCAAGAACAGTCGGCTCTAGTTAAAGGATAGAGATCATCCCCCACTGCTGGTTCAGGGCACACACATCCCTGAGTCCTATTTTTCCCTAATCTGAATGTATTGGCAACAATCACAACATCCTTCTTGGCCACTTTATCAAGTACACTGGGTTAGACACCCCCATGCCTTCAGAACTGCCCTAATTATTTCATGGTTTGGATTCAGTAGGTGCTGGAAACGTTTTTCAAAGATTTGATCCCTATTAACATTAAACCAGTCGCTGCAGATTTGTCAACAGCATATCCATCATGCTGCTCTCCTGTACCACCACACCCCTAAGGTGATGTATTGGATTGAGATCTGGTGACTGTGGAGGCCGTGTAGAGTGTCATTTTTGTTGAGATGAGAGGAGAGGATTTGTTGAGATGATTTGAGCTTTCTGATATGGTCTTAATTAAATATGGTATACTGTGATCATAAAGAGATGCACATGGTCAGCAACAGTGCACAGAGAGGCTGTGGAAACGATCAAACGATGCCCAGTTGGTATTAAGGGGTGAATTGAGTAAGGGACCAAGAAAATTAAGTGTGCCAAGAAAATATCCCCTACACCATTACATCACCAGCAGACTGAACTCGGCGAAATGGAACAATGTTTTCATGTTGACTATGTTGTATTGAGTGGTTATGTAATACTGTGCCTTTCTATGTGCTCGAACCAGTTCTGACCATTCTGGTTCTGTTTTTCAGACTATTTTCTTTAATCCCAGTAGAACAGTAGTTTCTGACTTACTCTGACCAGCCTGTCTAGCATGTGATTGTCTGTACTACCTAATAATATGACTGGTGAATAAATATATCACATTGAGGCACTCAAAGTGCTAAAGGACTAAAAATGTACCAGTCTGATTAGGTAAATTGGAATGCAAAAACTCCGATGTTAGTCTAGGTTTATATTATTAGTAGATTTTAGGAGTCAAAATCTAAAAACAGCCATGTTTTTCTACGTAACATTAACATACAGCTTGAATAATTTACACCAACACATCCTTGACGAGGACAGAGGAGACTGAGATTTAAGTTCCAGCACTGTAAAGGACATGTTCCTTCTTTAGGCTCCTCTGTGCCCTAAAATCATCCAAGCCAGTGCGATAATCAGGATTTAAACATGGGATTTAAAAACAAAACCCTGCAGGTTGAAGATTTTAGTTGTAATACAGTCGATTCCGGTTAATGAGACCACATCCGGACGCAATCGTTTTGGTCCTGATAACCGGCTGGTCCGATTAAACGAACATGCCCTATAGTACAAGACGGGACGTGCTATGTAACATATTAAATGTTTATTAAACCTTTATTGTGCGATTTACACGTATTGCGAACGTACAAACAAGAACTACTGTTGCTTAAGAAACTTTTTTCATTGAAAAATAAATTTGCAAACAAGTTTTTCGAAATTATCTACAACACAATGTATAGGTACTCAATTCTAAATTCAAAACTAAATTCCAGTCGACGTTTAAAGAACTTATCCAGTGTGATCTGACACGTTCTCTTGCTGTGGCTAAGTGGTGACTTGTGGTTTTTTTGTAATAAATGGAAATGTTAGGCAAAGACCTGTAGGTGACAGTAGAGGACTGGGGAGAAACTCGGGAGTTTTTTTAAGCGAAATAAGCGAATAATATTATACGTATATAATAGGATTTGTTTCGGTACTTTAGGATTTGGTCCGAATAAGCCGCTGGTCCTATTAACCAGTAGTCCTATTAACCAGAATCGACGGTATTCAATGATTTGATAACAATTTTATGTATTTCGCATTAGCACAGAGAGAGCAGGTTGCTAAATAAGCAGTTGCAGGCATTCTGGGGGATTTTGTAATGTCCTAATAATAGAAATCGTTTACATAAATGGAGCTGTTGTCATCAAGATGAATTCATACACCTCATGTGTCCAAGAGCAGTTAGAAAAGCGTGTGATATCACGATGACAGGTGGCATCGGTGTATAAAATGTGCTTTCACTGTTGTATTATTTACCTTCAACTCCAAGTTTTGACACTGCAGATGTATTTATGTTGTGTCTAGCTAGCTTATTTACATAGTGCAGAGACGTGAAAGCTAATCCCAGTGCTTACAGAATGATGAAATGAACATGTCAGCCTTTATTGTTCATTAGCCATATAATACATGCACTGCTAAGAATTACTTTTAATTAGTCAACCATCAAAAATGTAATACAAAATGTACATAGTTGATGTGAATTAAGAATGAACTATTTTACACTGAGTCTCAAAATTTAGGTACAAGCCAAATATTCTGCTTTGCCCAATGAGAAATTTTAAGATAAATATGCTTGGAGAAATATTTTCCTGTTTTAATTTATTGTACTAGTGTTTTTTTAATCACTCATTTAAAAATCTATTTAGTTATTTCTTTTATTACTAATTTAAATATTATTATTGATTTAAATTATATTATTTACTTAATTTCACTATTACTTTAATATGCTTTTAAGTATTTACTTAATTAACATATAGGCCATCCATGGAGGTCGGGTCCTGTTTCAAGTCTTGGTCCTCCCAAGGTTTCTTCCTTCTACTTTCAGGGATTTTTTTCCATTTCCACTGTTGCCCTAGGCTTGCTTTATTTGGGATTGGCCTTTTAAGATACTATAAGATTGTAAAGCTGCTTTGAGACAATGCTTCGTTGTAAAAACTGTTACATAAATACATTTTAAATTGAATTGAGTGGTATGGGCCACGTAATGTCCGCAATATCTTCTGGAAAATTGCATGATGCGATCTGGATGTTGTCCGAACACCAAATATGGTGACCAAAACACTGATCACCACCTGATATGACCACCCCAGGGCTGAGCGGCCTGGGTCCTATCTGTGTGGAATCTCTGGTTTCCTCCCACAGCATGTTAGGTTATGGTTAGGTTAAATTACTTTAAATCGCCATTGATTTGAGTGTAAATTATCTTGATATTGCTAAAATGGCCACTGATACTGATAGCGACATTAAATAAACCAAATAAACAAACACTCACTGTCCATTTGATCAGTTCTGCAACAATAAGAAACATTTTATAGTTCTACAGTTACAGACTGTAGTCCATGTATTGTAGTTTTTCTACATAGTGTGTTCGTCCCCTTTACGCTGATCTCTGATAGTCAGGACCCTCCCAGGACCAACACATCAGGTACTATGTGAGTGGTTTATCATTCTCAGCACAGTGATACAGACGTGTTGGCGGTATCTGACATCCTGGGTTATTCTGGTATGAATAGATCAAACACAGCAGTGCTGCTGGAGCTTTTAACACACTGTGCACTCTATTAGATATATCTAGCAGATTTCTCCGCGAGACAGCAGGTCATGTGTTGTTTGTGTAAGTCAGTCTCTAATGCTTGATTAGACAGGACGCTGCCTACAGGATGCTGCTGGCAGGACATTTTTCGTATGAGGAATACATTCAGTCCAGTGGTGATACTGAGGTGTTTACAAGCCCCAGCATCACTTTTGATCAAATATAAACACAACTGTTAACTGTTTTACCCAAGCACACAAAATTCAGCTAAGAACACCTGCTGATCTGCATGTCGATAGGGAAACATTGCTTAGCGTTCAGTCTGCACACATGCAATACAGCTTTGTGTTTAATAAAACTGTTTTTTCAGCTGCATGAGTCTGCATGATACCATTTACATACAAGAGTATTTAGTATGGTACTTAGTATGGGTTAAGTAGGTTAGTTTGGTTTATTATGAGGACATTGTCTGAAGGGACGTTATGTGGCACATCTGTTCTGACATAGTCAGGTCTGTCCCATCACGTTTTAGTAAATAAAATTTTTCACCTGTTTGCCAAGAATGATATAATCTCGCATAGGAAGCGGGATTTCTGACAGAGAACTCAATGTGGTGCGTCTGTGTGTGTGTGTGTGTGTGTGTGTGTGTGTGTGTGTGTGTGTGTGTGCGTGCACGATTCAGATGGCAATCTCGGCAGTTCACCAATCGATCAGAGGCGTGTGCAGGCGGATTTAGCAGAGGTCACAGTGTATCTGCATCCTCCAGAGATTCTGACTCCCACCAGCATACAAATCACATGGACTGTAAGGATGCGACTTCATCTCCTGCTTATCGCTCACTCAGGTAGCTTAAAAAACACTGCACCGGCTAAGTATGTGTGTCTTTGTGTGTGTGTGTGCATGTGTGCGCACGGTGTTATTTCAGGTCACGCACGAGCCTCCCTACATACAGGGCTACAGGCTGCTGTACAGGCCGCCGGGCAGAGCTTGGCGGGTTCAGGACATAAAGGCAGGCCCCAAGCACACAGCCACGTTATCAGAGTTACGCAGAGGCACCGAGTACGAACTCAAAATAAGGCCATACTTTAAAGACTTTCAAGGAGGCGACAGTGAGCTGGTCGTGTTTCGTACCCCAGAGGAGGGTAAGGTTGTTTTGTTTTTAATAAATGCCTTTTCTACGCTAATTTGGTGTCTGTACGCATGACCTGTAGATATCCCGCTCTTTGCCCGTACAGAACTTGCACTGTGTGTGCTGCCGATTCCACTTCTCTTACACCAGCCAGTTCCCGCAGCTCTGAAGCAAAGTTGGGAGCTGACTCGCAGCCAGTTTAGTTCAGGAGGTCCCTGGGTTCCGTTGCAAAAAATACTGTTTTAAAGACATGTTTTATGGTTGGCACATATGATTGGCACAAGGTAGAAACCAAACCTAGTCGGGCCACAAACCATCCATCTCAGGGCCTGCAGTGGACTGGCATCCTGTCCAGGACACTTTAGTCAAATTTATTTCTTTTTATATAGCGCCTTTTACTACACAGCATTGTCTTAAAGCAGTTTTACAAATATACTGGTTTAAAGTGGTGGAAAGGAAAAAACCCAAACGTTATAAGGAGGACCAAGAAACTTGCAATCTTATATTTATTAATATTTGTTCAACATTTTTTACAATAAAGCACCGTCTCAAAGTAGCTTTACAAATTAATATCTACTCCCAAAGCCCTAACTGAGCAAGCCTGGGGTAACACTGGCAGCAAGGAAAAGGTCCCCAAAAAAAGTCCCTAAGGAAGAAACCTTGTGAGGATTGAGACTCAAAACAGAAAGCAACTTCCTCTTGCAGGCTGGATTTTATATATAAGAATGTAACTGTTACCAGGTTAGTAAGTTTAGAGTATGTATGTAGAGCTGCTTTCCCCGGACATCAAAATCGGACAATTCCATTTTTACTTGCCTGTGACAAACAACAAAAGTGTTGATCATTTTTAAACCACAAGAGATATTGCAAATGTGATTGCGAAAATCGATTCCAGTTTTCTTTGATGTGCTACATTATTCTTCCAATTGGAAAAACCTTTATTGTGCGATTTACAAACAAGAACTACTGTTGCTTACGAACTTTATTCATTGAAAAATGCATTTGCAAATAAGCTTTTTGAAACAATCTACAACACAATGTATAGGTACTCAGCATGCGAAGCATAAAACTGTAAAAAAAAAACATGTTCTTACTAAATTCCGGTAAGCGTTTGAAAAACTTATCCAGTGTGATCTGATGCGTTCTCTTGACAGACTGCACTTGAAAGGAATCAAGAAAGTGGTGGGCGTGTTCACCTCCCGCTGGTTTTGCTCTTGTCAACACAACTTTTCGGATTTCCTGACCTTTGAAATAAATTCTCCCGAGGATCCCAAAAAAACCTCCTATAAATCACTGATCTGCTTTTGCTGTGGCTAAGTGGAGACTTGTCTTTTTTTTTTTTTGTAGTAAATGGAAATGTTCGGCAAAGACCTGTAGGTGGCAGTAGAGAGCTGGGAAGAAACTCAGGAGTTTTCGGGAGTTTCTTCATGGATATTACACACTGTACATGATCTTTGGTCTGATTAAGCAGAATTTCGGTCCAACTAAGCGAATAACATTACACGTATATAATAGGATTTGTTTCGGTACTTTAGGATTTGGTCCGGATAAGCAGCTGGTCCCATTAACCAGAATCGACTGTATTTAACCCACACCCCCAAGCACAATAGCTTTGCATGCCCCCACTTCTAACTGTCGGATTAAAAGATGTCTAACACACACTGTCTGTGACTTTACATCTACAAGGTGAAGAAATATTGTAGAGTGCATGGTGAGTTAGAACAGTATTTAAAAACTCCAGCAGCACTGCTGTGTCTGATCCAATCAACTCACATCCAAACAAAACACACACAAACACAAAACCACCATATCATTGTCTCTGCAGTGCTGAATGATCCAACAACCATATAGTACCTGATCTGTGAAGGTCCTGACCGTTAATTTGTTTGTTTATTTAACATTGCTCTTCAGTTCAATGGCCATGGACTGTGGGAGGAAACCCATAGTAAACCCATGCAGACAAGGGATGACATGCATATTCCACAAAGAAAGGACCCAGACCGTTAAACCTGGGATCGAACCTAGGATCTTGCTGTGAGGTAAGTGCTACCCATGAGCCACTTCTTACCTTTAGAGAATAAAGTAAAGGATACTAAAAGCATGCAGAGAAAAAAATTGACTACAGGTATAACTGTAACTGTATAACTATAAAGTGCATCTTATATAGCTTTAAATACATCTGATAAAATGGACAATGAGTGTAAAAACAAAACGGTGTATCTAATAAAAAGATTGGTAAGTGAATTTAAATATGAAGTGATATAGCCATCATTATATTCTTATTACCCTTAAAGTTGTACAACTAACCCTGATACTGAATGTCCAAGTAGATCATATGAATGCGTGACACCAAATTGTGTTAGTGACATTTTTTAAATTTCAAACTTCCTGTGGATGTCACAGAATTAAATATCTATCAAATTTCTACATGATGTCAAATTTGATCAAATGCTGATCCAGAATTCTATGGTAGCATTGGATTTGTGCTTTCATTATTTATTTTAGTGAAAAAATCTTAGAGTAACCTTCTGTGACATTTAGCGCATCATGTAAATATTTTGCTGCATAGTCTTTTCCCCATTAAAATGATTACACCTGTGTCTGTGTGATAAGGGAGCACGGTGCATGAAAATCAGCCTGAGGCGTAAGTATCGGATTTACAGTGGCAGAAATAACACAAATACGCATGTGAAAATGTAGATATGATAGATGTGTATAGGTGTGAGTTTGTGTGTATGCTATATGTACAGAGAAGGCCAAAAATCTGAGACCACTAGTAAAAATGCAAAATTCTGCATTTTTCCTCATCTAAAGCACATCAACGTTTTTCATTACAAATTTAGCAATCAGCAAAACAATCAAAGTTTAATATTATGCGGCTAAATAAATATGCTGATGAATGCAAAAAAATAGTATTAATGATGTTTTGCTGTATCTTTTGTAGTGTGCATTTGAGATGACATCTGCTCCACGAATTTGTGCAAAGTCTGATAATCCAACACTTAAATTTTGTTCTCACTTGTGAGATGACGTGAACAGCACTGTGATAATCTGGGCAGAAAACCAATGCTTGGTTTCTAGCATTCACTCCTGGCATAGGTAATGTTACTTTAAAACATACAACCTACCTAAACATTGTTGCTGACCAAGTACACCTTTATTCCAAATATTATTGCCCAATGGCAGAGGCCATTTCTGCATGATAACGAGCCTTGCAACCCGGCAAAACAACTGTTTAGGAACGGTAAAGCAAAGAGTTCAAAGTGTGACTTGCCCTCCAAATTCCTCAGATCTTAGGCCAATGAAGCATCTATGTAATGTACTGTACAGTGTGTAAACAAGTTCAAGCCATGGCAGCTCCACCAAACGACTTACAAGACCTAAAGGATGTAGTGACACCGGCTTGGTACCAGATATCACAGGACACCTGCAGAGGTCTTGTGGAGTCCATGCTTCAATGGGTCAGAGCCTTGGTGGCCTGGGAAGGACCTGCACAATCTTAGGCAGGTGGTTTCAATATTATGGCTGATCGGTGTATATCTGTATGAGCATGTTGTGTGACTGCTCTCTTGTGTTTAACAAATAAACGCCTCACACACTTAACTGGCAGGAGCAAATAAACGGCCACTACCAGGTCAGTGTTGTACAATAGTCCCGACCCGTACAACCTAAGCTCATGTTGTTTTGGATCCTTCCAATTTACTTCTTTAAAAAGCAACCAAAGCAGCATATAGAACCTAACAGTCTCGGTTACATTAATCATGCACCAAACAGATTAATTCATTGTCATGGATGTTAATAAGAGCAGGCTAAAGCAGTGTTTGCACATTAGTCCTGCTAGGAGATGCCTTTGCCCTAAGGTCCATGGGGCTATTGGGATTCTGGCCCAGTTGTGACCTTGTGAGAATACTGGCCTGTCTCTCTAGCTGCCTATTATTAGTCTGTTCTGGTCAAACAAAGCGCTAATACTCTGGCCAAACACACAGCCCGGTCTCTCTCTTGCTCACACCAACCCCCGTCAAACAGCTTCCCCTTTCAGCTCAGTTGTCAGTTAATATAAGTGTCTTCACCAAGAGCACAGCACTCACCCACCAGTACACTGCAAACGAAACACAGTGCTGCTTTATTGCTCTGCCTATTACAGCCCTCTTCATCCCCTATGAGACAAAGTCAGCGAGAGCAGGAGCTGGATTATTCTCAAGCTGTGCACAGAGAATATTATGTTTTTTAGAGTTTTAATTTTGTTAACTTGCAAAGAAAGAGAGAGAAAAGAAATAATAATTTATGGGTGTTCTCAAGATTTTCCAGAGTGCTCGATTCAACATCCACTAGGGATGTAACAATGCAAAAATGAGACTATGTATAGTGTTGAGATTTCAACATCTAGTGCAGTTGCATTTTATAAACACCAGAGGGCAATACATCCAGCTCATAGATGTATATCTCATTCCCATTGAGAATTAAATACATTTTATATAAGAAAAGTACTACTTTAAGACATTAAAACTGTTACTCTTTCGAAATAAAACAAATCTTTTCATTTACTACAATAGAACAATTTCTTTACTACTTTAAACCTCAGTTTCGAGTCATTTATTTTATAAGCAGTTTAAAACCTTAAACAATAAATTGTGCATTGTTTACGCTTCAGAAAATGGCTTTTATTTAATGTAATCTTGATCAAAATGAGAAAATCAAATGAATGTAAACTCAGTATTGTGAGTCAAATCAAATCATGGGTAAATGTATTGTTACACCTCTAATATCCACAATCAATTCTGAGCTTGCCTAAGTGAGAAGACCAGCGCTGATGCATTATCTATTCATTTTGTGCTTTTTTCCCTTTGCCAAAATCATTCCAGTAAATACGAGTCATAATATTTCAGTTTATACCAGTCAGAATTCTCTCCAAATTCCTGAACTGGAGGTTTACTTGCTGCTGAATAAAATATGATGTAAATGATATAATGTAAAAAATATTTCCCAAAAGAAAAAGTACAAATTTTAACTACATCGCATATTACATACACATGAATTGCATACATTTCTGAAATCCAGCCAAACCAGCAAAAATAAGTTGCATGGGAAGACTTAGAAATCTATTAAATATAATATAGGTGGCATTTCTAAGTCTTCCCATGCATATATAGCAATATGTTTTATTCAATTTCTTTCTTTCTTTCTTTTAACATCACATCGGCAGCAATAGCTATTTATGTCAAGAGCAATGTTGTATTAAGACCAGTCAAACACTAACAATGAGGCAATTTAGATCAACCAATTTATTTAATAAACGTGTTTAGAATTTGGGAGGGAACCAGAGTGATCTGAACAAACCCATGTGAACACCAGAAACAGTATGCAAACTCTTACGTCATGGTACCACAATATATGGCAAAAGCAGAAAAGGGCCAAACATCAACAATTCTACCGAGTTGGTGATCGATCCATAAATCCATGAAGTGGTACCTATAACAACCCACTGTTTGCACCCCACAAGAAGGATAAGAAATTCTGTGCAAATGGGGGGTCCATGAGAGACTGTTAAGAGAAGAATAATACTACTTAATCAGATTGTAACAAGGTACATCTGGAAAATCGTCCCATAATCAAGCAAAGGGAAATCAAATTGTAGCTGTGATTCTTTTTTCCGCCCTCTTTGCTTCTTTTCGTTAGCCTACAACCCTAATGACAACACTGTCACTTCCAATCATGTCAGCTGTGCTCCAGAATCCATTTTTCAAACTTTATGACAGCTCTAATGGCTCCCACCTGTGCCTGTGATCCAGTCTGTCGACTGGCGAGTTTGCCGTGTTACGGCGAGCTGCAGACAAAGAGCTCCATTAGGGGCGGCTGGCCCTACTGCTGCGAGCTCACTCATGCATTAAATTAGTTCCAGCTCGAATCATGAACAGACCCCCCCCCCAACCCCACCCCAAATGTGGCAAGAGCTTCCCCATCAGTAACATAACAGCCACTGGTGGTGCATTCACTTCTATGGGTGCTAGACCCAGGCTAGCCATGTCAAGATCTACAGCATAATACTGCAAATCACTATATTATATCATGAGCCCGTGATATGGCCTGGTTCGACATCGGTGTCCACTATATGGCATATGATTAAAAAATATCATTAAAATATGATTCAAGTGTAGAACATGCTTGTCTGGCCGTGGCTGTGTGGGTTTACTCTGGGTGCCCCAGTTTCCTACCACAGTACAAAGGCGTGCGTGTAAGGTTAATTGGTGTCTCTAAAGTGCCCCTAGTGTGTGAGTGCGTTTTTGAGTGTGCGTCCATTCCAGCATGTGCACTAATATAAGTATGTATTTCTGTAAGAACGTTTGCAAGTAAGTTTGCATTTACATATTTTCCATTTTTTTCCCCAGAAAACAAGTTGCTGTTATCTGGTGAAAATGTGGTTGTTACGAGTAAGTTCAGCAATTTTGTGTGTAATTTATTTTTAGTTTTATCAACCCCAAAAATGTATATCGGTGTTATGCATTGGTCACCCTGGTCTCTAAATATTGGTCGACCACCATTTTATGCTGCTAACATTTTAAGGTTTTTTCATACCGGAAGAACTTTCTCATAGTTCTTATAACTGTTGGGGAAAGTGCCTATGTGTCACATGCTCAAGTCTTTTCTCAGCACAGAGGAACCTTGAGTAATGTAAATATATGGTGACTGTTCCATTGTCCTTACGCTGTTAGCTGTATAAACAACAAGGGCTATAGCCATAAAAACTCAAACAATATTCATAGAAAGTATGAAAGTAGCTTAAAGCTCCGAGCTAGGATTTAGCTTAAGCATTATTTAGAAGCGATCTGAAAGCAACACTGAGCAAGGAGATCACAATAACTTTTCTCAGTCATGAGTCAAAAGTTCACCCAGTTGCTAGGTGTGATACTATCTTTTGAAGACTGTGATTGGTTGTCACTAACGTCAACAGTGATACTTAAGGGTGCTACAGCATTGCAAATGCTAACAAAAAAAAAGGACCACGGAACAAATGTAGTACTTGTGGGAGCGCCGCAGAATATAGTTCCATCTAAATCTGTCCCTTGAACTGTTTGGTGCAAAATGGCTTCGGTGTTAGATACCACAAGACACTTTCATAGGTCACATGGGGTCAATACCTTGCCATGTCAGAGTCTTGACAACACAAGGGAGACCTACACAATATCAGCCAGGTAGTTTAAATGTTATGGTCAGCTGATAAGTGTATTTACGATGTAACTGTAAATAACATCCAAAATACTAAGCGCTTACATTTTGGTAAGATCATTTAATCGACGTGCATAAAAACCCAATAAACTGCACAAAACAACTAACATCTTGTAACATATTGAATTGAACATATTGTAACATATTGAAATTACTGGAAAAGCAGAATTTACATGATTACACATGGCCATACAAATACTCATTCACTCAGTTAAAAACTGTACACAGAATAGAGTACATACCTGTCTAGCAGGTCCATGGTGGTGGGGGTAACATCAGAGTAGAGCAGTGTGTGTCCGAGCCGTTGGCTCTGCAGGTTTTGCCTGTATGTCTCCATACTGAAGTTCTCTGAGAAACATTCTGGCGCCTCAACGTGCAGTGCTAGCTCTCCCATGCCCAGCTCACCCAGCTCCTCTTGGTTCCACACGACCTGTATTCTGGTCTTTGCAGAGCGCAAAATGCCTTCGCCATCCACATTTGCTCGTAACCAGCGCACAAATGCATACTTCCGGTCCTGATGTTGTACAGAGGAAAAGAAAAAAAAGAAACTTTCTATATGTTGCTGTTTACTATTAGTCATTTCAAAACCACTGACTGTGCAAAACTGGCTCATGGGTTTTATGGAATCTAATTTAAGTTAGTATTTTTTAACCAACTACTAATGTATTAAACATTCTTTCTGCTAACGCCAGTCTTTTTTCACATTTAACTGGATCTGCTGAAGCCTGGTTGATCAACATCCCTCTATCTGACCTGCTGTATTTATTCTAGAAAATCAGCAACGTCTTTAATTGAATGGCGTGATCAGCATGCATGGATAATCAATTAGTGAGCACGCTGGCTGCGTAACGAGGTTTTCCCCTGAGCAGCCTAGTTTGCTCGCAAAGCTACTCGCTGATCAAACTTAATTAACCAGCAAGATCTCAGAGTTCAACTGCTTCAGGGGATTTCCCCAAGAGAGATTCTTCTCACATTTTTGAAGAATTCACAAGATAAACAGACTTGCTCATCCTGCAAGAATGCGCTCTTAATCAAGAAAAGGGTCTTTTTCAATAACTATTTGCAACCTTTTGATTAATGTGGTAATCAGATCTGTACTGAGGCCAAGGAAAGAGTGACCATATTGTATAAAGAACCTTGAAGCACTAATGTTTTGTTATTATTTAAATTGACAGATCACCATATTGCCAATGTGATGACATAAGGCAGTGGTACTATACTATCTACTATACTAGACTAGACTATACTATACTGTTCTATACCATCACATTTATATTTATGAGGCAGTGCTGATACCATATTGCCCCGATTCATAAGGCAGTGGTGGCACCATACTGTGCTGATTTAGAACCCAGTGGTGGCAGCCTTCGAGTAAAGCTCAGCCATCAGTTGCTGAGACTGCATTTGGGTAAATAGTATTTAATTATTGAAAATAAACAGTACAACAAGAAATGATTTGATCACTGATGATTATGAGCTATGAGTTTTCAGGGAGGGCAGCACGGTGGCTCAGTGGGTAGCACCGCTGCACCTAGAGTTGCCAGGTGGGCATCGGCTGGCCTGCTACCCCGTGTGGATTAAGCAGATTATAAAATGGATCGATCGATCGATCTCCAGGTGTCTGATGGGGTATAACTGGCCCTACTCTTTAGGTGGGAGGGAGGATATATCTCCTGACATTTTCCTGTTTCCAAATAAATAATAAATTCTAAATATTTGCATTATTACATTAAAGTGCATTATTCCCTTAATGACTGTATGATGTCCAAGCAGCACAGCATCCCCAAAATATGACGCTTCACAGTTAAGCTGTGTTGTAGTGTTGGTGTGACTTCAAACAGAGTTATTCATTTCCAAAAACTTGACCAATGCATGTTAACTTGAGGGTAAATTTAGAATCAGGTGTTCACGAATTTCCCTCGGAGTTAATAACGTTATCTCTCCATCTCTCCATCCATCTCTCCATCCATCCATCTCTCCATCCATCCATCCATCCATCCATCCATCCATCTCTCCATCCATCCATCTCTCCATCCATCCATCTCTCCATCCATCCATCCATCCATCCATCCATCTCTCCATCCATCCGTCTGTTTGTCTATCTGTCTAGTAGGCACCCTGTTGCATTGAAAGAATAGATAAGTAGTTTTCCATCGGAAAAGGAGCTCAGAAAAAGTATATTAATGCTCATCAGCTTAAAACAGATGAAAAATCACCTCTAAAGCATTTTGACTTCACCAATCCAGAGTTGGGGAATATACACTGGTTGCCTTTTTTATAAACAAATGGCCATGTTTTACATGTTTGTAAATGGCAATAGTATGTGAACCTTTAGTATTTTGTATAGTTTTGTCTATTTTTAAATGTTGTTCTCTTTATTCAAGTTTAGGACTTATGTGCAATTCTGATGATGTTTTAGATTTTACAGAAAAATGAAAACTTCTAAAGGGTCCACAAGCTTTTATATGCCACCATACGAAATGTGTTTGAATTGAACCATCTGAAGGTCTTTCTTGAGTGTCACATAACCAATGAAATCACTTGAATTGCAGTATAGGTAACTATTCCAACCATGAACTTGTTTCATACTGAACAGTACAGTTGTTGTGTGTTAAGCGTGTAGGCAGTGTATTGTAGCATGACTTCAACAAAGACTAAAACTTAATGAAAAATAAAATCATAATACCAGGTAAATAAAACATTCATTAACTTTTCGCCTTTTACTACACAGGTAGCTGTTACCAAAACTGAAGCCAGTGGTTATTTAGATACATAATTTATATAACTTGCTTACATTAATATGTATAATTACAGGTCTCTAGAGCATGTGGAACCTGTATGTGTGGGAATTTTCTGAAGGCTCTCTGTTAAATGAGCAGCAGCTAAGTGAATATGTTCTTTATTTAACAGCCATGGAAACGTCAGCACCACAGAATAATCCAAACATCAACAACCATTACGTAGCAGTAGCTGTATCAGAGGGTCTGTGTCTATGATAATGTGGATCTACTCCTTCAGAAGACCTAGCCACATGAAACCATCAGACATAAACATTTTAACAAGAAATGTGTCTGGGAAACCCCATAAACAAACTGTCTAAACATGTTTAAACGGTCTCGTTTTCACTGCATGGGAGAGAAATTCTTTACTGGAATTTCTGCTTTCATCACAAAAAAAGTCAGCTGATGTGCATCTGGTGCAGCGGTCTGAGGAGACATGACGAGGATAATGCTCTAATTAGAGGGTTTCAAGTAAATGCATTGATGTTTAATCAATTAGAATGGCTTATCAGCACGACTCATTGTGTTGACTGTGAAGATGTGAGGATAATGGGATCCCTGTGGACCTGTTAGCACACACACCGGGGGGTTCCAGCACTGCGGTGAATGTGATGCTGCATTGACACTGACTCATCAGAACAAGAAGGCTTCAGAACCAGCTGATCCCCTATACTGCATACAGACAAAGCTCTTTTTGGAAAAGGTAGCACAAACGTGTGCGAAACCACACAACTAGGCAGTGCCATAACTGTACAATACTGAAGCAGTGATGTTTATTTGCCATGGCTTTAATGAGGCCAAATGATGTGTTCTATTAATAAAGTGTAGAGCTGTGTATACATGAACACCTGAATGATAACAATATAGAATTTCTAGCATGTGGAAGGGTTCACAAATGCACTATTCAACAAACTGTAGTATTAAAAAATAATTAGGCAGGTTAACAGGCTGTATTATGAAGATTTTTGGTAGATCAAAAATATATATATATATATATATCTCTGTGCAGTTAGACTTGTGATGTCGTGAGAAGCAAACAAAACAGGTAATGCACCTGGACTAAATAAAAATTGGGGAAAAACAAGTTGCTATATTTTAGGTTATGATAGATACTGCAATACGGTGGCATGGTGGTTCAGTGGGTAGCACTGTCGCGTCACAGTGAACGTCCCAAGTTCAATCCCAAAAGGAGTGGTCAGGGTACCCCTTGGGTGCGAGTGTGTATACGAATGTGTGTGCCCTCTAGGGGTTTGCATCCCATCTAGGGTTGTTCGTGCCTTGCAACCTGTGCTGCCAGCTAGGCTTTTTCAATTCAATTCAATTGAATTTTATTTATATAACGCTTTTTACAACGTAGCATTGTCTCAAAGCAGCTTCACAATATTACACTGTCTTAAAAGGCCAATCCCAAGTTGAG
>JAVSBV010000049.1:5820550-5831146 GCA_033117975.1 Parotocinclus spilosoma
AAATTTTGATGGTTTCTAACCCTATCTTACCAAGTGGGAACTTTCTTTCTACACCTGCAGAATCAGCTCAAATTGTTGCCACTGATGATAACAGTTTGTACAGCTGAAACATTGCACTGTCCAACTATTAACTAACGATATTAAACTCGAACAAGGAAATGGTTCGGAATATTTGATATTATGTTGAAATTATGCTAAACTAAAACAAGCAAATAAAATAAAAGTGCGTTTACAGTGTAAAAATTAACAATGCAAATGTTTAGCCAAACAAATACCAAGAAAAGGGGTGGAAGTTCGACTTATCCGCAATATGACTGAGATCCCAAATAATGTGACGCTCAAAATAGCTGTCAATCAAAACGGGATTCAGCCTGATCCAGAGACACTGAGCGTCTGGGGGGCGGGACAAAATTGTGCCATTTATCCAATGACCGTTGAGTTTTGAGGCAACGCAGTCAAGTGAATGGACGCTTGGCTTATACGGGAAAATGCATTGGCCATAGACCGTATAAGAAAACAATTTCTTAAAATCTATATAATTGACGCTATGACAATGTATAAGAAGTTAAAAACACTGAGTTAGTCGATTTGTGATAAGTCGTTGATTCTGAACAAACTCGTCTTGGAGATGAACATGTTCTAACGCATATGTAGTCAAATAAATGTTAACACAGCTGTACATATTTAAATTTTTGACATTTTATGGGTTATCCCATAGTCGAAGAGAAATCGCGGCTGATACAAATCAAATAAACCTCTACAGGGAGCGCTTGTTATAACTCCCAGCAGGAAAAAAATAATATTTTTGTTTGTTTGTTAATTAAAAAGCCTATTAATGCAATATTCTACAGTACTACAGATTGACTGTTTTACATTATAATGACTGTTGAATATTGCATTTTACAGGGAGTAAATAAGAAACAAAACAAAGATGACAATATAATGTATTGTAATAATGTAATACTGCCTACAGTTTGCATAAATCCATTGACACAGCTGTCTGTGACTCTACAACCTCGAAAGGAAACCAAAAGATCAAAAGGGCCATCTGTCTACTCCTGTCTTACAAATCCCACAGCAATTTATTTAAATGAGGGCAAAAGGCATGAAACCTGTGCCCCTTGTTTCAGGAGAGAAGAACGCACCCACCAAGGCAAAGAGAAACAAAGCGTCAGTATGTAGAACTATGATAAAATAGGCAGAGACTGAGACATATATAATTTTTATTTCTTTAATTTGACATTCATTTTATAACCCTAATACAAATTAAAACAGACATTCTTCAAACAACAGACATGCATGTGAAAAAGGTTGCTAATTATGTACAAACCATCTGTTTTGTAGGAAAAGGTGAAACGTGCACAGGATTTACTAATGCAAATTTATTTAGGCAAATAAATGGCCACATCTCAGAGCACCTAAAGAATAACATTAAGTAAATTTGGTAAATTCACTAAAGGGTGCCTGTATTGTGCAGTAGTTTAATGCTATCCTGCTAGCTATGTTCAAGTTACAATAGAAACCCTACCTAGACAGGCAGACATGACTGGCTGAGCCTTATAGAAAAGAGGACATGACAGAGCTGCAATGCATGCAGCCTTGTTAACCTGACCAGGAAAATACAGGGTGAAATTGTGAAACTCCGAAGCTTTATGCAGTAAATCCGTGGTCCAGCTGCAATTCGGAACTTTCTATTGCAATTGATATAGAGAACAATATACATGTAGAACATATTTTGCACTTGCACAGGCCATGATTTATTCTACACGTACGTTTAGTACAAAACATTCACGTTTCTTCATAACTGTAGGAGCAAACCCAGACATGCAACTTTTTTAGAAAAAATGAGAAGGTATTTTTCATTAAATTACATCCCTCTTCCACAAATTAAATTCCACAAACAAACCACCAATAATATACCTATAAAGGTTTTGGTAGCTTTAGGCTACACAGGGCTTCTGTGCTACATACCCAGCTCAGTGTGCTCACACAGGCCCTTTTGTTGCAATAAGGCTGAGCTTATCTGGCATTTCTGGCCCTATTGCAGTGCATCGACCTCTTTTCCCTTTCTGGCCTCACTCAACTTGAACAGTTTCCTCCTGAACTGACTACTATTTGTCTAATTTAATAAAGAATATGTAATAATTTATAATAAATAATAAAATAAATAATAAAAATACAGTGATTGTACTTTGCATTCAATTTTTTTGAGAAAATATATAACTACTATTGCAGTTTTACACCCGAATACGTAAATGACTAGACTAGAGAACAAGAAGGAAACTAGACTTTAGGAAGTTCTAAAGTTTTCCTGTGGGTAAAACTAGCTCCACCAAGTGGCAGACCTGTCCTTCCAGATTCCTCTTAGATCCTCCTATAAATCTCTCAAAAGGATGTAAGGCAGAAAAAGGCCAAAGCAAACTTTTGTTTCTGGCACCAGAGGTGGGACAAGAGTGTCCATTTGATGTCATTAATGTACTATAGAAAAACAAACAAATTGAGTCCGGATGGGTGGGCTTTCCCTTACTACACTGGGATACACAATCTGGAAACACCTTCACAAGGGTCTGGACTTGAAAGACAGTAACAAAAAACTACAAACAACCTCTACTGGGAGTTGCGTCAGAAATGTAGCCTCTGATCTTGAAGAAATGGAAAATTAAATACTCTTTTGAATAACTATAAGACTAAAACTGTCTTTTAAATGACCAGTCACATGAATCAAACAACTTTTTGCTCACACGCTGTAAAACTGTTTGTCATGTTTACAGCACAGTTGCTAATACAATACTGTTAATTTACAGTTCAATAATAGCAAATGATATGTTTTTTGCTACAAAAATATGAATTCATCTTCAGTAAGCTGATCAGGGTTTGATGGGCTATCACTGGTAGGCAGGAATACCTCCGGACTAGTAGTAAATCTACCTACAAGCATGACATAGCAAGACAAAGGGAACTTTCATATCAGCTTGTGCCAACAGCAGATTTCATAAAACACTCCCTAGTGTCAAATGGACATTGTTACTCCATTGTACAATTGTACAAAACATTTGTCAAAAAATGGTATTATGTTTCTGTTTTGGTGAGCAGGAAAACATATATGTATTTAGTAAAACAATGTAAGAAAGGGAACTGTTTTATGAAGAGGATTATCTCTACATTCCTTTAACCTGTTTTTTCCACTACATACAAATTCTTTCTAGAATTCTCACTTAAGACTAATTCAGTCTAGTGTGACCTCTTTCCCTCTGCTTATTAGGAACAATGTTCTGCTTTTTCATCCCTTCAATATTTTGGCCTGCTATGTAAGGGAGAAGTATGTGTGACTTAATAACTTTATTGACTGACCTTGATAATAAAATCTCTTTTCAGAATTCTGAAAGAACTCCAACTTAGAAAGTTAGAACTTGGAAATCTGTTGTAAAGTCTGCTAGAACATTTTTAGAAATCATAGCATTAGATCAATGTATTCATTTGTCAGCCCTCTCTGATGTTGTCTTGAGCCCTACTCATAACTTCTAATGTCAAATCTAATGTCAAAATATAATAAAAAAAAAACTTACATAGAATATCCATCAAAGAACATAGCCTTTGATTTGCATTGTTGAAATGCACCTGGAATTAATAAATAAACCAAACAAACAAACAAGCAAACCACAACTGAAAAGTTTACAAGAAGCCAATGCTCCATATCCTGCTCCTACTTGGGATCAGTTCCAGCTTGTATTTTGGCCTGGTCAGTGTTACAATTTGAATCCTATTAACAATATTTGACCTTACATTAAACACAAATTTACTGAAAAACATTTTTCAGAGTTTTTTACAGTAGTTGAGAGTTGAGAGTAACAATACTGGCTTCACCTTCTGTAGAAACCTGTCTGCAGGTTTACCACGACAAACATTTAAAGAAATAAGTAATAGCCTATGCTATATTTTCTGTTGAAATCATTAAAATCCTTTAAAAATTTTGTGCTGGCTGATTTTTTTTCCCAGGAAGTACGCAACCATATGATGCATTTCATTTGCAATAGCAGTTACCTGTATTACCTAAGTCTGTGCTTACGGCCAAGAAAAGGTGACACTGAAATAATACTGACACTACAGGATGTTGTGTAATTCATAGCAGTTTGGTTTATACTAACCTTTGGTATTACCCTTAACTTTAAACTGACCTATAGAATTTGAAATTTTTTTTAAACATATAAATATGTTTAATTGTCTCAAATTTGATACATTTTACAAAGTTCTCTTTTATCCTATTTTTTAAAATGATCTCATGAAGGCTTAAAATGATGAGAAATAGTTCAGAGCCATGTTACAGTAAGCAACAACTAATAAACATTGGTTATTGCTTTTCACGTTGATGACGAGTATGTGAATATCACATATGTTCTTTAATAATTGTATTAATTTTAAAATAAACCCAGATGTGAGTTGACTGGGTTAATCAGGTAAAATCTACAGAACGGGTGTTTCGACTTTTTAGGTTTTGCCTTTTTTCTGCATAAAAATGTCCTAAAAGACATTATTATTTTGATCTGAACCACAGTAATAAAGACAAAACTATGAAACTATAGCTGAAAGACAAAAGACATTGGTTATTGGTCAGGGTGACACATATTAATTCTAGATGGTAAAGACCACAGACTGACCCCCAATCCATCTGCCAGTTGTTTTTCAGCAGTTGGCTCCTACCATCTCATTGCCAGTTTATGTCCCTAAATACTGCTGTGCCATTTACACTTAGTCATTGCTTGCATGACCTCTTAAGTGCCATACTGATTCCTACCTGTCCGCTAAAGCTCAAGTGTGACATATCACAACCACAACTGTGTAGGCCAAGGCCCCTCTTGGCAGCAATTGGATCCATTGGACATAGTTGAGACATTTGACATGCAAAGCCAAGGTGGTGCCAACAATGAACACCACCCACTGTTTTTTTTCCAAACCTGGCCAAGCCTCATGGTGCAAGTGCTGAATCATTGTCCTGCTTTTGAACCAGTAGGAAGACAGAGCACGACACACCCATACTCTGCTATGCCAGCGAAGCACCTAAGGCACTACGCATATACAGATCTACCTCTGTTGCACTAGTGCAAGCTGTACCACAAAATTAATTCACATCTGCTTACAAGATGCGGAATACAAGGCAGTTTGTTATATGTCAATATTACCACTTTATATTAAAACCATGTTTTGGAAAACATCCCCAAAACGAAAAAGAAAAACAAAAGTTTTAAGTGGCACTGAAGCTTTGCCTTTGGTTAGTGTAGAAGACTAGTTCTACTATATATACAGTATATTTTTAATAGATGATTCAATTAACCACCAGACCTTTAGCAGTTGTTTTGCTAGCACCTGCCAATGTTATTTAAACAGAAAGACTTCATTAAAGCATAACTGCTTGATATTTTACTGCAAGTTAACAAAATGGTCAAGCAAGCCAAAGCCAGTTGGATGAAAGTTACTTTAACAGATTAGTGTCATGATGATGAAATAAGAACCGAGTGAAAGGGAAAATCACCCACAGAGAGTCTATGTCACACTTGGCCCAGTGCTTTTGACATCAGACTATTTATGGTAAGAAATTAACAACAGGGATGCGAAATGTCTTGTTCAGATAAAGTTCAGTTTGCAGACTGAAATAAATGTGTTTTTAATGTTTTTGTTACTGTTAATCTTTATTTTTGCGTCAAACCAAACACCCACCCAGTTTTTCCTTATTTTATCCCTAACATCCCCATGAAAACCCATTAAACTTGAGTAGGCTTGACATTTTTACCTCTATGGCACACCCACATTTGTTTTACTATAGTTTTACTATAATGTAATGTAATGTAATGTAATGTAATGTAATGTAATATAATATAATATACAACCTCAAATCAGAAAAAGTTAGGACAATACAAAAAATGCAAATAAAATATATACAGCATTGCCTTTGCTTTTAAAAGACCTAAATATTGGTGTGATTCTGAAACAGGTGATGTTAACAAGTGAATAACAAGTTAATTAGATAGTCAAAATGGTTATTTGGTTGGAATAACCAGCAAGGTGCAGCTTAGCTGTAGAGGCTCTCATATAGGGGTTATTTTAGGCCAGAATTAAAACTTTAAGCCTCCTGCAGTTTAATGCTTATTCTTACTGATAGAATAGATGATTAAGAAACAAGCACTTTCAGGGAATGTGCTAAGGATTGTGTTATGTAACAAGATTACAAGTTCAAATTTCTTACAGAGCCTACAAATTAACAAAAGAGTAACTGGGCAGATACTTCACGCTTCATGAGTTAGTGTTGCAGACCTAAGACTCAATGATTCTTCCTTTTATTAATTAAATTTACTGACCAGCTATTTTTCTTATTTTTAACTTTAGCTTTACATAATGAACATATGTCATAATCATTAATACCCATCAGGACTCTGTACTCTGTATATTAGGGAATATACAGTGGGGAAAATAAGTATTTGATACACTGCCGATTTTTTTGCACCTACAAAGAATGGAGAGGTCTGTAATTTTTTTATAATAGCTACAAAATCAACTAAGATGGAATCCAGAAAATCACATTGTATAATTTTTTATAATTAATTGGCATTTTGTTGCATAAAATAAGTATTTTATGCAATAGAAAAACAGAACTCTATATTTGGTACAGAAAACTTGGTTTGCAATTACAGCGGTCAAACACTTCCTGTAGTTTTTGACCAAGTTTGCACACACTGCAGCAGGGATTTTGGCCCACTTCTCCATACAGACCTTATCCAGATCTTTCAGGTTTTGGGACTGTTGCTGGGCAACACTAAGTTTCAGCTCCCGCCAAAGATTTTCTATTGGATTCAGTTCTGGAGACTGGCTAGGCCACTTCAGGACCTTGAAATGCTTCTTATGGAGCCACTCTTTAGTTGCCCTGGCTGTTTGCCCTGCAGGATTTGAATCCTTTGTGTTACTAATGGTTATATTTGAGACTGTAGTCCCAGATCTCTTTGTGTCACTGACCAGTTCCTCCTGTGTAGTTCTGGGCTGATTCCTGATTCCTTGCTCAGATTCATTCTTACTCCACGAGGTGAGATCATGCAAAGAGTCCCAGATCGAGGAAGATTGACAATCATCTTGTGTTTCTTCCATTTTCTAATAATTGCGCCAACAGTTGTTGCCTTGTCCCCAAGCTGTTGCCTATTGTCCTGTAGCTCATCCCAGCCTTGCGCAGGTCTATAATTTTGTCCCTGGTGTCATTAGACAGCTCTTTGATCTTGGGTATGGTGGAGAGGTTGGAATGTGATTGATTGAGTGTGTGGACAGGTCATTTACAGGTAACGAATTCAAACAATACTGGTAATGAGTGCAGAATAGGAGGGCTTCTTAAAGAATGTACAGTACAGCTATACTGAACAACACTTTCAGTGCTCCCATGCTGGACTGGTATGGCGACGCCTGTCAGAACTGATTTTCAATAACTCACAATTGACCTTGGGTTTGTCTTAACAACAGTAATGTAAAATGTTATGTAAAAATTCAGTAAAACATATAACAACATTCTCATTAGAAACTGCTTTTGTTTGCACTTTGGGACTACATACCTTTTTCCAACTGTAGGGGAACTCAGTTCAATGCCATATTATAAAAGGAAATTGAAACTTGGAGGAAATTATGAGTTACTGCTCCCCTGCATCCTTCTTAGGTCCTGGGTTCATAGTATTTTTTTAGGAAACATGGCATGCATGGTTTGATGTCCTCCTCAGAGCATAATAGGTTTAATATGAATGGCTTTACAGAACATTTCATTTCTGATTTATGTTACCTTTTGTTCCAATCCCATGCAGGACAAGTTCATGGTGGTCTCCATGGTTAATAACAAAGAACGTTTCGAAAAAACTTTTGTACACTGCTTTATATACAGTAAGCTATAACCTATCCTTGGCATATGGAATAAATCTATCTTGCTAAGATAATAGAAAAGCAATGACCTCCCTGTTAAATCTGTATCCCTGGTTACAGCTTTTACTTCTGCAACCCAATGTGCAAAGCGAATAGTGTCCTTTTATTTATTACAAATAGCAGGAGACATACAAGCAGAAGCCTACACAACTTGGCCTACACACACATATACAGTGCTGCTCGAAGGTTTGTGGACGCTTTAGAATTTTCTGTATTTCTGCATAAATATGACCTAAACCATCATTAGATTTTTACACAAATTCTAAAAGTAGATAAAGAGAACACAGTTAAACGAATTAGACAAAAAGATTATACTTAGTCATTGATTTGTTGAGGAAAACGATCTAATATTACATATTTGTGAGTGGTAAAAGTATGGAAACTTCTAGGAACAGCAGTTAATGTGAAGGTGAAATTAGAGTTAGGTGTTTTCAATCAATGGGATGACAATCGGGTGTGAGGGATCTGTCAAAGTTTGCTCTTCACATCACATGTTTGTGAAAGTTTATTATGGCATGAACAAAGAAGATTTGTTGTTGACTCCACCAATCCACAGTCAGAAAGACTGTGTACAAATTGAGGAAATTTAAGACCAATGTTACCTAGGAGTGGTCGAACTACAAAGATCGCTCCAAGAGCAAGGCGTGTAATAGTCGGTGAGATCAAAAAGGACTCCAGGGTAACTTATAAGCAACTAAAGGCCTCTCTGACATTGGCTAATGTTAATATTAATAAGTCCACCATCAGGAGAACACTGAACAACAATGGTGTGCATGGCAGGGTTGCAAGGAGAAAGTCACTGCTCTCCAAAAAGAACATTGCTGCTTGCCTGCAGTTTGCTAAAGATCACGTGGACAAGCCAGAAGGCTATTGGAATAATTTTTTGAGGGCGGATGAGTCCAAAATATAACTTTTTGGTTTAAATGAAAATCATTATGTTTGGCCAAGTTAAAGTCCTAACCTTAATCCCATCAAAATGTTGAGGAAGGACCTGAAGCAAGCAGCAATGTGAGAAAACCCACCAACATCCCAGAGTTGAAGATGTTCTGTACGGAGGACTGGGCTACAATTCTTCCAAGCAGGTGTGCAGGACTGATCCGCAGTTACCAGAAACGTTTTGTCACTTATTGCTGCACAAGAGGTTCATACAAGATACTAAAAGCAAAGGGTTCACATACTTTTGCCACAAACATGTAATTTTGGATCATATTCCTCAAAAAAATAAATGGATAAGTATAATATTTTTTTCTCTCATTTCTTTAACTAGGTTCTCTTTATCAACTTTTAGGACTTGTGTGATGATCATGTTTATATAGAAAATATAGAAAATTCTAAAGGGTTCACAAACTTTCAAGCATCACTGTAAGTACATTAACACAGAATGACATGAGTTGTTAGAAATAATAATTGCTAGTTTAATTGTAATTGGTAAACCCTAAATAATTGATTTTGTACTCCAATTATCTGAAAAAGCATGTAAACCACACGCCTGAACCAAATATTTAAAACCATGGAGGTTCATACTGAGGACTCCCCTCATCTGAGTTAGCCTTCACTCTTCTTGAAAGGTTTTCCACTGGCGTTTCGAACATAATTACCAGAATTTGTGAGTGACAGAATGTTTTGCACAGGCTTTTTGACTGGGTGTGAACTCTGTCTTGCCCCATGTGAAGCACATGGCTCTTCAGAATGTCATGGTATGCTGTAGCAGGAAGATAACATTTCCCAAACGTTGAAATACAGACGGTAAAACTGTACTGCTCATTTTATATGCCACATCCAGGATTCATCAGTGGAAATCCCAAATGCTGGTGCAAAATACATTACTCCAAATCTCTGGGCATTGTGCATGTTGTTTTGGTGCAGCTTCTTGGCCATATAAACCCAATAAACTATATTTCAGACAAGCAAGTCATCTGCAAACTTGCTTTATTGTGCCAGTTTAAAATGTGCTACAACTGAAAACCACAAACCTTAACAGGATGCACTTTCAAACTTCATGGTGCAATCAGTGATCTTGAGTTGCTCTTAGATTGAACTGTTTCACAAAACCAGCACTCAACAGTTTAGTGCGTCCAATCTGTAGTGATGATGGCACCCTATGACACTGCCAGACTAAAAGTACACTGATTTCAATACAAACAGCCAAATCAACCAACTGTCTGCATAGTCTTACCCATTGTAATTGCACAGTGGCTTCACTCTAAGTTTCTAAAAAACACACACTATCACCACACAGCTATGCTGGCACCATTCCTTTACCCTTACAAACAATTAGGCTCAGTCTCTCCTGAGCTCTAAAAAATGCCTGTCAGCCATCATTACAAATGAATTTTGCCTGTCAGCCATTATTACAATGGTCCTCCAGTAGAGGCCTAAAGACAATGAAAACAAGATCAGCGAGACAGCAGATATTTTAACAGCTTGTTTTTACAGCTAATCAGAACTCATATACAGTGGTGTGAAAAAGTGTTTGCCCCCTTCCTCATTTCCTGTTTTTTTGCATGTTTGTCACACTTACTGTAAGTGTTTCAGAACAACAAACCAATTTAAATAGTAGTCAAAGACAACACAAGTTAACACAAAATGCAATTTGTAAATGAAGATGTTTATTATTAAGGGAGAAAAAAAATCCAAACCTACATGGCCCTGTGT
>JAVSBV010000049.1:5883599-5898266 GCA_033117975.1 Parotocinclus spilosoma
CTCTCTCTCTCTCTCTCTCTCTCTCTCTCTCTCTCTCTCTCTCTCTTTCTCTCTCTCTCTCTCTCTCTCTCTCTCTGGCAAGCAAACACCCCCCACCCCACCCCACCCCACCCCACAAGCACTAAGCCTGTTTGATTGCGACTGCACCACAGAGCATTGCCGACGCCGAATCGCTACGTTAAAGGAACGCCTTTGCTCGCTCCACGCACGGGTATTAATAGGCGATTTTCGACGAGCGCGGTTCGCGGCGGCCTCGTCCTCGCCGTCCCCGACAACAGACGTGTAATTATAGTCTTAGGCCCGACGTGTACGCGTGAGATAACCCTGGCGGCGTTCAATAAAACACGGTGCCTGTTTGAGCGAGACGGTCCTGGCATTGAAAGATAATCCCGTCTGAATGCGCCATGTAAGACAGCGGCCCTTGAAAAGAGCACATGAATTGCAGCGAGCAAATCAGTCCATGCCAGGAAATAGGTGAGTGCTCTGGCATTGAGCTCCTCCATTATTTAGCGGTCAGGTTTCTCTCAGTTAGAGATTAGTGGCAGTGATGTAGGGCGGGCATGCACACAATAGCTGTCAATGCCTCTGGGATGTGTCGTGCCGCCTGCTTCCTAGAAACCGATCCCCATACCCCATCCCACCCCACCCCACCCCCCGGCGCACTAGTATAACAATCTGCGGCGCAGAAGACCCCAGGGACTCCCTCCGCTCCTTCCCCGTAATGGACGGCTTTAAAGAATGACCTTACAAATGAGGAAAAAATGCCGGGCAGCCTCCGGAGGGCCGAACCCGATGAGCAGCGGACGCAGCAGTCGTGGCTGGAACCTGTGTGTGTGTGTGTGTGTGTGTGTGTGTGTGTGTGTGGGGTGGGGGTTAGCGCACGTAAGTTAGGCGGTCAAAGTATTTATTGGAGCTGAAAGCTCCTGAACGAGCAGCTGTCTTGCTGATCTCTCAGCAGAGCCAGGCCTAGGCGTACACCGTCGCCTCCCTTCCTCCCTCCTCTCCTCTCCTCTCCTGCCTGGTCCAGCTCAGGTTACCTCCAGAACAATGTGAAGCTTGTGCAGGCTCTTCGCTCTCTCAGGATCTGCCTCCACTAACGCTCATACAACGCCCACAGCCCATGGCAAAAATATGATGGAATCGCCATTCGCCACCCTCGGATGTTCACCCGGCTTCTTTCGTGTTCGTCGCAAAACGGCGCAAGAAGACGCCCAGCGGCGATATATGTTGGTCCAAAGTAGAAGAGATCTTCATGGAATCGCTCAGTGGTTTTAAAATATTATGGCATCGCGACGTAAATTGCATTCCTGGACCAAACGCTGGCACAAGTCTAAAAACGCAAAGCAGTCTGGAATTCATAGGGAGTTCTTAAAGTTCTGATAATGAAAGCGACAGAGTATAAATAATTCAATCCAACACGGTGCGGCAAAAGATGCTGGGCTTTCCCGGTCACCCGTGGTCCGAGTAAAACATTTACTACCCTAATACTAATGAATGTTCTTAAAGGTAACATGTCGGGACAGACAAGGAAGATGTCAAAGCATCAGGAAACGCTCGAATTGCAGTCTAAAACTAGTCAATGGAATGGAGAACAAATAGGCGGTGACGGGACTCAACGTTTGTGACAGGAACTGTGCCAAAAGCCAAACACGAACCAGCACTAACACTTAAAAAGGGAGGAAACAAGGTCACAGCGGGCTAAAGAGGATGCAATTAATCAAGAAGCTGTAATCGCCAGTGAGGTGATGATTATGATGGAACGTCTTTTTGCCGGAGCCGTTCTAATGAAACCCGTAAAGATGACCGTGTGAAGAAAACCGGTCAGGAAGAGGACCAGAAGAGAAGACATTGAACATTTGTTGATACCAACTCAATGACATGGACGGTCTGGACCTCAATCCCATTGACACCGTGGGAATTGGCCCATGACGAGACACCGGCCCAAGAAGCTGATGCTTCAACCATTGTTGAAGAAAGTTAGAACATGCTTGATGTAGGATATTGGTTTTATTTCCTTGCGCCCACGCCTTGAATCCAAACGATTGTAGATTAATGACCCAACAGTGGCAAGTTGGCAGAGATGGGATTTGAACTTTGGACCTTCAGGTCCACTTCTAGACTTGACAGATGGATGGATGGATGGATGGATGACTTTCTTTCTTTCTTTCTTTGTTGCAGCAGCAGTCATACACATAATAACAATCCACAAATAAAGAATACAAATCTTCGAGCTATTACAAGTAGTTCCATTTTTTTCTTCCCACAGAAGCGATTCCACCGTTTTAGCCAGGGTTTGCGTGTCTCTGCCGGACGGTAAATGAACACAACGATCTGGCCTTGGCTGGGTTATCTCCTAGGTTATTTCGTCGCCGTTAGATCTGCACACATGGCTCCGTCCTTGCCGACCCTGCGAAGAAGCGGACGCTTTTTCCAGCGTGTGGATTAAGAAATTGGGAAGACGGGGCTTTAATGAAAATGCACCTTGGCCTTGTACTTAATCTGCTCCTCGTTGTGTGCCAGCGAAATCCCGGTGTCGTTTATTCAATTTCTACTTATTTCCAGCATGGAAGTGCATTCTGAGTTCCGTTCCGTACGTATTCGCAGCAAATCCAGTATGTGTGGGCCATTCATAGCTCTTAAATGAGCTTTAACATTCCAATGCCTGTTGGTTTTTCCACGTTGGGAGCTCGGGCTGGGGATCTGCAGGGGCCAGTGTTCCTCCAGCGCTTCACTGGAATGCTTTATGGTTTATTTCTTGGAACGTTCAGCAGCGAGGCGGCCACTGTACGGTTTCAAACCCTTGAGAGTCCAGGGATTGGATGTTTGCGCTTCAGAAAGCCTCGTGGTCCGTTTCTAATGAAGTCCTTCCCAGGGACTACACGTTGTCATAAAACAGAACTAGAATAAACAAACAGCCGGACGTGATTTCGGTTGACGGCATCCGAGCCCTACATCGTCCTAAGCTCCGTGTGTCAAAAGACGTGGGTGTTATGGAACGTCCTCTTAATACCCGACGACCGCAGCGTTACAAAGGGTGCAAAAACCCTCCCCGGATGCCCCTGGTTGAGAGCAACACGGCGGCGGGGGCCAAGAACGCTTATAATAACAGACCCGCAAATAGTAACGCCGGTTATTCCAGGCAGTGACGAGGCAAGGGTTGAGCGCTGAGGGAAGCTGTCAGTATTTGACAGCTGGGTGTCAGCCAAGCAGGAGAGATGCACTTTAGCTCCTCTGGGACCTTATTTTGCTTAAAATGGTACCTCGACAGAAGCCCCATACCAACAGCGGAGACTCGTGTCCCGAATGAACAGCAGGCCACCCCAACCGGGCCACGATCGAATGGCTTTTAAGGGCTCGGATGCTTTAAAGAGCAGCGGTGTCTGGTGACTCGTTGTGCTGTCACGGTGGCACGGACTGGACTGGACAAGGCTATGTTCAAAGTGAGGTCATGCTAAAGTAGTGCGTCAAGTATAATTGCTGGTCATTTGCACATTAAAAAGGTTACAGCCAAGCCTCCTGAGCACAATGTCTTATTAACCCAAATCAGACCATAACAAGCCGTCCAGTGGCCTGTAATCGCACCGGTCGCCCTTTAATTCAAGTTCGCAGTGGGCCCGAAGACTTCATGTGTGCAATGTGATGCAACCGGATACGTGCCCGATAAACACTTTCCCAATTATAGAGTGGTATTTAGTCACCAGTTGGCCCTCATGACTCGAGGGTGTCATGTCCAAAAGGAAGAATTCTAGATCTACTAGCCTTTGGTCTGGAGCCTGAGCTCAGCACAGCAGGTTTGCGCTCACCCCCCACCCCCCGAAATCCCTGCAGGCCTTGGACATGCTGTTTGGGGTCACGAACCAGGCTTGGGTTCCTGCTAACAAATGTGCGAGACGGCACGTCCCAAAAGGCACCGTCCCTAATTTAAGGACCCAGAAACCATTTAACCAGGAGCGACGAGTGTAGGGCCGTAATCGTTTGAGATTCTTAAGTGCTTCAGTCATAAAGGGGCAGACCCCCACACGGGGCGAGCATTCACGCGTGACGTCAGGGGCAGTTCTTTACCTCTTATGACCGTCTCTTAAATGCGTTCCGGTATCAAAACGTCATGAGCAAAGCGGCCCGTGTAACCTTACCAGTACCGCTGCCTTCCAATCCAATTATTTCTGCGATGGCTAGCACACACTTGGCTCAGCATATACACTTCCTTAGGCTAACAGGACACTAATTGGTTAACAAGATATTGCATTTTGCAGTCTTCTACTCAGCCCTTGGGGATTTCTCACCACGCCATCTGCTCGGAGCTAATAGGAGATATACCGCTCGTGTATTTCGGGAGCGCTCGAGCCTACTTTAGACTTGCGTGTCGCACGAGAAAGTCGTCCAAACGAGGCCCGGCGTGTTTTTACTACGTGCAGAGACCGAGTGGACGTGCAGTCCACAGGACTCCCATCTCGGTGCGATCAAGCAGCGCGGCCTGAAAATGAAAACGTGTCCATAAAATCCCACACATCCCCAGCCCAGGCTTGTTTACAGCCTCCGGTGGGCGACTCGCGGCCTCGTAAATTCCCCCGTAAGAAACGCGTTGGGGTAATTGATTGCGCTTCGATTGACTAGTTGATCTGTTTATGGCCAGACCTCGGCTAAGCTCATGTCTACCCTCCCTTAAGGAGCATCCAAATAAACTCGGCGGCGCCACTCGGGCACCTACTTTAACGTGACCTTGCCGCCAGTGGATGTTGCGGCAGGATGTGTGCCAATCAGGGCCGAGCGAGGCCGGCGATGACATTAGCAGGTAATTGGGTTTACGTGATCCACCGGCTTTAGTTTTTCGCTCTTAGCAGCAAGGAGAATCGCCGCAGATGCAGATCGAGCCGTCTGCACGTCGGGCCATTTTACACGACCATCTGCTCGGGCTATAATGAACAAACAAATGAAATGGATCAGTAAAATGGCACATTTAATATGGCAGTCATAATAGAGAGCGTGCCACATGGGAGTACGATTCGGAGCGGGGCACTTCCGGGGAAATAAACCAGGCCAGCTGACACCGTTTAAGTCCGTCCATTCGGCAGACGGCCTCAGCCTAGGATGTCTTTGTGCACTGCAGTTGATCTGACTTTAATCTGCAAAACACTGTTGGTTAAATATTGGTGCCTGTGAGAGAGGTACCGGTATGATGGGAATGCACTAGGATGTGGTTTTAGGTTGCATCATTTGTTCGCAAACACTGGCAGAAAGTTGAAACAGATTTTTGTTAGGCCTGTTTGGTTGTGTTACTGAATATGGGGCATGTTTAAAGGGTGTGGAAGAAGCCTGTGGTGATACTTGAGGTCTGTGGGTGGGTGATTGTGAGAATGAATATTATTGTTCGAATAAAAATGGCATAGTTGACTGGCAAAATGTATTTATACTTACCGGCTCGACCAGGACCAGTTTACACCTGTTCTTCTTATATATGCATATACAAAGCAAACATATTTACATAAATGAAAGCAGCTCGTACTGACAATCTGTGATCTTGTGTTGAAGTTTCTTCGTTAATCCGGATGCAAAACGAGCTCGGCGCGTCAAAAGACGTCGCGTTTTGCCTAACGATCGCTGTTGTTTTTGGCTGTCAGTGGCGAACTGAACAGAAGTGGCTTGTGTCTTAAGTACACGTTTATAACATGCAAATAAAGGCGGCTCGGTCGCCCCCATTCGAACCCGATTTCTGTTTCTGTTCGTGCGTTTACACCTGCCTGGTTATGCAGACCACAACCATCTGCGCCAAAGCCCCGAGTGTAAACTCGAACCTGTCACGCGTGCGTTTTCGTTTTCTTTCCGTCCTTGCAGTTTGGGGTCTGACAACAAAAATCTCCCGTAAACCCCACACGGATGTTTGGAGATTAAAATGGCAGTGCGTTGTGACTTCACTTGACGGATACTTACAGATTTGGGTGCAGAAGCGGCACAAAGGGGAACGTGACGTTCCGTGCGGTCCGGCTCGGCTTTGTAATCCACAAACGCGCACCAGATCCCGACCCCCCTCCAAAAAGACGGATTTAATGGCAATCCTTTATCGTGTCTTGGAGCTTTTCCAGGCGAATGTGATCTCTTTACAGCCCACGTAACCGCGAGTGGAGAAAGTAAGTTGCTGTGGTCGCAAGGACAAAAGAAACAGCTCACAGACTTTCCCTTAAACGACTTTTCTCTCCTTTATTCCTCAGTTTCGAACACGAAGACGCCGAAAAACGACGCCGATCACCGTCTTCATAGCACAGAGAAGTCGTTTCCATTTAAAGATTACAAATTAAAAAAAATCCCTCGAGAGGCGCAAGCGAGAGCCGAGAGGTGAGTGTCTCCAGCTCTTTGAACGCGATCCGGATCCGCCGTGAGTAGCTCGGAAAGAGAACGCGTTTCCCGCCGAGCGTCTCTATACCAGATCGGTCGGGTTAAAACGAGCTGTGTGCTGCACTTCCGTCTCGTTCTCCACCCTCAATAGTGCCCTTCCCTTCTCTTCCTTCCCTCCCTTCTTTCTCACTCCCTTCTCTGCTTTCCTCCCTCCCTCCCTCCTTCCTTCAGACCTACCAGCAGGGCTCAGGCGGCTCCACCAACCAGCACAGCAGGCACCTGCTCCAATTCGTGCCCTTTCTCCCTCCATCACCAACCCGCAGACACTCAGGTGGAGTCTGAACGTTGCCTGTTTACCCTTTACTTGCGAGCTTGGAATAGAAACAAGAACCTCCTGGCTGACCTCCCAACCAGAAGATCTAAAAGGGTGCCGGGTTTTGATCCCAGTTCCTGCTTCATGTCTGATCTGTTCGTCCCAAAGTCTGTCACACGCGCCGCTCCAGATTGGGCAACGCAGCTGCTTGGATCGCAAAAGAATTAAGAAAGCGAGTAATTATAACGTACTGGACGGTCAGACGTGAATCCTGACGGATCTCGAGGGGGGGGTATCCAAGAGCGGCATTTGGGGGGCGTTGGGAGTCCTCTTTAGCTCCGTTGCCGTGCATAAAAACACGCCTTCAGGCAACGGTCAGAATGCAGGGAAAGTGTGATCTCGGTGATTTTGACCGTGACGCGACATTCTGTCAAATTGACTTCTTACGGCGTGATTTCAAAAGAACTCGTTACGTAACGAGAGAGGACGAATTACGGTTGGACGGTCAGAATGGCTGCGGTGTACACACGGAAACCTTGAGGAGGATGGGCTACAACAGGGAGGGAGTGTTCCTAACAAAATGGACCAAGGACCAAGGTGTGTAATGAGGCCCAATGAGGACGTGCCACCCAATGAGCCCTGATCGTGGTGTTCGGGAGTTTTGCCTTTCCGCTTTTGCCCACGATTCCTCACCAGTTGGAAATTGGAGACTGAGACTGGGATTCTTTGGGAATGAAACGGCTGTAGAAAATACACTTTAAGCTAGGCGACAACCGTCGTGCCATTCTGTCATTTATTTTCTTTCTTCTCTTAAGCGCTCAAGAAACACAGTGACTGTGGATTTTTCCGCGGACGATAGCACGGACTCTTTGCCGTTGTGATGCGTTTCATTGCTCGAGCACGACTCTTTGTTCTTTTTTTTCAGCCAAAGGAAATGTGTTTATTATAAATTATATCGTGCGGAGGCTGCAGAGGGAGATCAGGGTGAATAACCGAATTCCCTTGAACATGCCGGCTATCTCATCTTGGCTGATGCTTGTATAAACATAGCTGTAATATTCTCTCCGTACTGTAATAAGGCTTGTGCCGGTGGGCCCAGGCTTGTCCGACTAACCAGGTAGAAAAGGAAAAACCCACATATGAGGGCGTCGGTCGTCCTAGCCGGACCTGGGTTCGGATTTGAAAGCAAACGGGTTGCGGTGGAACAGCCGAAGAACGAGCGTCAGATCTGAACGTCATATGACTCCTTCTGCTAGGCACGGCGGAAAAGAACACACAAAGTAGGCCACGATCACACAATGTCCTCCCTCAAACGGTTTGTCTGCAGGGAAATGGGCCTGTGGTCAAATATCATCGAACCCACGCACGCTACACCCCCCAACACCACCCAAACGAAAATGGCCGTAGGTAAAGATTAAAGGCAAGCTGCGTGCGCAGTAGTTTGCCTGCGGCTTCTCATCCCTGACGGCGCCCCTCTCAGAGCAGAAGAGAGACAGCGGAGGACTTCAAAGCCCTCAGGCTGGCCAGGCCAGCAGGGAGGTCCCTCCCTCTCTCTCTTTCAGGCCCTGTGGGGGTGTCTAATTGCATCCTCGCCGAGGCCCTGAACAGAGCGAGGCCTTGTTGGAGGCACCGTGGGCTCTCCCGCTGGGACGGGGGCTGTTATTCGCGACTCCTCAGCGGGACGCAGAGCCTTGGCGAGTCGGCAGGCCCGAGGAAAAATGGCCTCCACTTCCTTCGGCTGATGGCGCACGCCGGGAGACTGATCAAGAAGGGAGGGGGAGAAAGGATGGAGAACGGCAGGCGGCTGCCATTTCCTTCCATCACCGAGAAAATGGGTCCAATTTTACTCGCTGGAGGCCTGAATGAGGGTTCAGTTGATTTGCCGTTCAGGCTCCTCGAGAGGCGAAAATCAGGGCGACATAAAAAGGGATTTAAAAGCGACGTGCCCGACGCCTGGTGACGCTCAGAAGTATCAAACGGTGGCATAAACTGGAATAGGTTCTTCTACTTTTTTTAAACAGGTGCCTCTCGGACGTTCATAAAGCAGCGGGGCCAAATAAGGGCCAGGGTCCTGCACAGTTTAATGATTTCCCTGCTCGATCACACCTAATAAACCTGTTAATTAACTCAATCCGGTGTGTCCAAGATGGAAAAGCACGACTGTGCTGGAATAAACGAACCCCTCACTTTGTTTCTACCTTCCTCCGTCCATTTTTATCAGTTCCACTTCCCAAACAGAAGCTCTCTGTAGTTCTACGTTTCCAGACTGTAGTCCGTCTGTTTCTCTACATAAGTCCCTTTAACAACGTTCTCTAATGGCCAGGAGCGCCACAGGTCAGGTCCTGCTTGGGTGATGGACCAATTCCTTGCAGTGCAGTGACACTGAGGTGCTGGTACGAGTGGATCAGATACAGCAGCGCTGCTGGAGTGGTGCACGCTTTGTGTTAGTCACCCCGTAATCCTTCATCAGTGCTCACAGGATGCTCGTGGCTGGTTACATTTGGTTGGCAGGCTGCTTTTAGGTTAGCAGTGACGTCCGGGTCAGGTTAAAGACTCCAGCAGCACTGCTGTGTCTAAACCACTCGTACCAGCACAAGACACGCTAACGTTCCAGCAGGACACCGGTGTCAGTGAAGCTCCAAGCTCGAAATGCCACTCGAATAGGACCTGGTCCTGTGGGGGTCATGATCATTAGTGAACAGGGTAAAAGATACGAACAAAGGATGTCGGGAAACAGACGGACTACGGACTGGGATTGTAGGGTTAGGATTGTAGGGTCAAGAGGTGTATCCAATGTAAAAAAAAAAAAAAAAGTGCTTAAGTCAAGTCAATTTATTTCTATAGCGCTTTTTACAATACAGTATTGTCACAAAGCAGCTTTTTCTGCCATACAGAATTGTGTAAGAATTTTGTATGAGAGTCATTGTGTCCCTAATGAGCAAGCAGAGGCGACAGTGGCAAGGAAAAACTCCCTGGGATGTGTAGGAAGAAACCTTGAGAGGAACCAGGCTCGATAGGGAAAACCCATCCTCATTTGGGCGATAAAACAGTAAGTGTGTGTGTAGTTATAGTATGTGTGTATATGAATATTAATCATGAAACTTCAAGCTTTTAGATAAACATGAGAAGATATTGAAATGTTTGTTGTATTTATTGTTTTCAGATGTGGTGTGCTGAGAGAAAGTTATCCCCCGTCATTAAACGAGCAACCGAAAAGGAGCTAAAGTCAATCCTGGTTCCGGTAGCTTGGTTCCGGGACTGAACAGGTAGGAACTACATTACCTTGTTGTGAATGTTTTAAGCCACACAATTCGATGTGCCGTCCGAGTAAGGGGTTCGAGACCTTCCTGACCTGTGATAAAATCCCAGAAATGCCCGCCAAGTGGTGACCCTGACCACGAACTCACTTTCCAATAACCTGGGTGCCCCGAATTAAGCCACTGTAAGCATTTCTGACTTGTTTTTGTCCACTTCTGTTAATGTTGATGTTATGTTCAACGGCCTTTTTTTTTTTTTTTTTTCTTTTTTTTTTTTAAGCTACTCTGAACCCAGTTCCAAAATGTTGTTTGTTACGACGATTCAGGTGACGTTCAGGATCCGTCCGGCCTCTTTGAGGGTGCTTGTGTGATAACGCTTGAACGTGCAGTTTAAAGCCGCTGAATATTTAACAGAAGAACATTTACATCAGTTGTTGGCTTTGGTCTGTGATTGTATGCAAACGATACACAAATGAGTAAGAAACTGACAACCAGGGCCATCTGTTGGTTTAGGGCGAGATAAACCCAGTCACCTCAATCCAAAAAAGTCTTGGATTGAACTACTTCAAATGCCACCCTGAGGCAACTGCATATACCGCCTGGGGCTGACTGCTGAGGAACAGCTCGCACTGAGTGAAGAAATGCAAATCGCAGACCTGGCAACCAAACCAGCAATCGTTTGTCTGGTTAGGAACAACGGAGCATTTTATTGCCCTTCCTAAAAGCACGAGGTAGATCCAGTAGGTATTTGATAGCGGCCCGGGCCCACAGTTATAAAGCCACTCTTCTTCTGGTTCATTGGCTCCGATTTTGCTCGTGAGTCGCTGAACCCGCGGAGACGAAAAAACGTCCGAATCGCAGTTCCTTCATCATTTGTTTTAATCCTCCTAGGAAATGATGGTGTGTCTCCAAACTGTCAGTTTCTAATAAACATGCAATTATTCTCCAAAGGGTACCAACCTGAGGCACACACAATCATGGAAATTGAGCCGCCGAGGTCTCTTGATGAGCCGAGTGCCCATTTGCATGAACCCCTTTTCTAAATCATGTTTTTATGATAATGAACCAGGGCGGCCTCGTAACGTAACGTCGTGCCGTGCGGTTCGGGTACGCCTGCGAACTCTCGAGGCCGCAACGTCTTCATCTCTATGAAAAAAAAAAAATAGGAGGCGGATCTCGTCGACCTGCCTCAAAGCCGGAGTCATTAGAGCAGCCCGGCTTGATTGTTTTCACCGATTTTCTGTCTGGAGGAGGAGTAAACTGATGTCTTAGGCCCTTAAGCTCGCATCCAGCTATTAATTTCAATGAGCAGGACTGGACTGATGGTCCGAAGAGGGGCCGAGCTGATTAAACTAGATAAGTGTTAATGGACACGGTGGCCCTCTGGAGCAACACATGTCCTCCATAAGCACTTGGCCGTAATGCCCTGTGGCTCTTATCGACTATTATTAATGGCGAGTGGACCTTCTTTAAGAAGTAAATGAGCCCGGGGTATTGTTAGGCTTGCTCTAAGCCCGGGTCGAGATTCAAGGGACCTGCCGCTTCGCCCTTGGACGGGTTAAAACTCCGGCCTCAATCCATCATCGGCCCTAAATGTGCGCCGAGGTCTCGGTCAGCCGAGGTTCTATAAAGTGACTGCAGAGCATCTCTGGCCCAGAGAAAATGGCACTGTCAATTGGCGATTATCAACGCCAGCCTAAGCAAATCAAAGGAATTTGGACTTCTTTGAGGACCGTAGCGAAACGGCAGCCCTCTTGGATTTCAAAGCCCATCTAAGCGATGAAAAGGCTTCCCATATGCCCTTTGGTTCGGACGATACAATGTTGCGTCTGCTCCGCTCAGGATAAATTAAGCATGTGAAAGTTTTAGTGAAATCCCCATTTTCCAGTTAATCAAATCTCGCCTAATCAAATTAGGAGCCATAATTCCCAAGGATGCGTGGCACAAAAGTGCATTATTTCTGCCTTGGGAGCTGAAAGGGGGAAATCAGCGTGATGCCATTCCCCTCTGCTTCAGTGGCCCTGAATTGAATCGCTCTTCCGACTGACCCGGGACTAAGAGCCAGGGTCAGGGTAAACTTTGGCAGTGTTTAGGTTCCCAGCTCATTAAAGAGCTGCCTCAGTGGCCTCCTCCCGGGACCGCTCAGCCGTTCATTAACGAGCCACTTGTGTAATTTTCCCTGGACATCTGTGATGAACAGGCTCTCTTCCAATACCACACACACAAAAAAAAAAAGCACCTCTTACAATGGACCGTATTTTTCCTGCCTCCCAGGCTGACGAACGACATTAACAAGATTATTCATGACAAAGTTTCGAAAAATCTCATCGACCCCCGGTGTGAGGCGAGGGTGGGTGCCATGGCTGATTTTAATTTGCAGAATTCGTTGTATGCATGTCCGGGCAGAGAAACGCACGCCTGGTCTTTGCTGCTCGTTCGGGGCGAACAGGAATGAGAAAGAAATGGGTGTCAAAGCCGCCTAGTTGTGGGTCGACGAAGTTTTGAGGCAGCGTTCTGACGTTCTGCTGGCTGTTTGGCGCGTCGGGCTCCTCCTCGGGGGGGGTAATAGAAGTGACAGCTAATGAATATGGTTCTTTAGATGTCTTGAATTGCTCCTTTCCATTCATTGGCCTCAGTGTTAACAGCCCTTTATGCGGATTCTTAACACCTATTGCGTAGTCTCTCAAGGTCACTCCGCCGGCTTGGAGAGATGAAGAAGGGGAAAACCTGAGAGGCTCCAGCCCTATTCATTTGTCACATTTGCATGCATGCCTCTATACTCCGTCAAACAAAGAGCACGGTAGCTTAGTCATTGCCCCCTACCAATTACAAATGAGCCCATTAAGCTGTCTGCATCAGGCTCGGCCTCTTCACGGTAATGGCTTGTGAGATTTCCATCATAATCACGCGGGCTCCCATTGCAGCCATAAGTGCGGCTGGAAGAGGAGAGACGGCAATTCCTCCGCTTTTCTTTTTCTTTTTCCTCCGCCGATGAGCAAGAAACACGGCGTAGACTTTGCGACGTGGGAAGCTCCAAAATGTCTGTCGGACGTTGCTGGTCACCTTGTCTGAAGGGTAGTTTTATCTCCTCCTGGGCAAATCTTTCCCAAATCCAGGCTCGGCCATCAATCAGTCGATCGAGCAACAGTTGCCGCAAGCTGTGACGAACCGCTTTTCGGTTAACCCTCACCTTTGCGTCGCAGGTCCTTCAAACCCTGCTCTTTGCCACGTCCCTTTGCCCACCCTCGCCTTCCCATCCCAGCCCGGGAGTTAAAGCGCCACTTCTTGATCTCTCCATATTTCAGCTCTCGGCGCGCTCCCCAGGCGGCGGCCCCTGATATGCCGAAAATGATTGCGGCGTTCCACCTTGAGGACATCAAGCGCGGCGCTAATGCAGTGCACCAGCCCAGGGAGAGCATGAAGAACGATGATGGGACTTGGGAGGTATTAATCACCAGGACAGTGAGAGGCTCAGCCTCGAGCCACCGAGGTCTCTGGATAAGCTTGTGAAATTGCTCTGCCCTCCGCAGGGTCCTCGCGTCTCGCCGCTTTATGGCAGCCGAGTCTCGGAGGTGGCCGCGGCGAAGCGCTAGCCTCTAAACCCTGGCCGTCAAAAATGATCTATGGCCGTCATTAACAGAAAATATCACTTCAGTCACCCCGTGATCTCGCTGCGCCAAGGGTCGTATTGTCAGCGAAGAACAAATTATGGCCCGAGTACATTCAAATAGCCCTGGAAAAAAAAGGAAAGCATGCAAATAGTGATATGTCATCTGTGACAACAGCCTCTGGTGCAGTGGCGATGAAAACACGGGGGAGAAATCGAGAACTGACAGGGTGGGAAGGTTCTTAGTCTTACCCTCGGTCCGTATGCAGCACACACACACACACACACACACACACACGTACCACGTAACAGCTTTATATAGGAAGGGTTATATCAACGTACGCTGGCCACCACTGTATCAGGTACACCTGTTTAACGTTAATATCTAATCAGCCAATCCCATGGCAGCCACCCAGGGCGTTTAAGGCGAGCTGCTGCATTAAACCGAGCCTCACTATGGGGAAGGAAGGTGATTAAAATGACTTTAAACGTGTTTTTTTTGGTCCTCCAGCCAGCCCCCTTGCCATTGTCCACAGCTCTTATTTTTAAATTCACATGTAATATATTAATCGACCATCCACAACGACTTCTTTCACTTCTTTTTTGCGTAAAAGTGAGACGGCACAGAGCTCACGTTCCTTTAGACGCCAGTAAACGTGTGGGGATGCCCAAATGAAAATGTGTCGACTCTCGGAAGGGCAGCTTTAAACATGGCTACATACACGGCTGTCTGGAAAAACACCACAATTAAGAAGTTTAAACAATCTGAGCTGTAATTAACCTGCCAGGAAAAGGATGCTGGTGTACGTTGGCCCCACACACACACTGTGCGTACAGTTTTGGGGACGTGCAATCATGCAAATAGGCCGTTTTGCAGGCCTGCCAAAGGAATTGGTTCTTAATTTTGCTTACAGTGAGTTCACTCCTGTTCAAGTGCGCAGCCGTTCTGCAGCTGAACGCTTTTTGGGTAGAATCGGCGAAATACAATCGAATCCGGTTAGTGGGACCACATCGGGACGTGATCGTTTTGGTTCTGATAACCGGCTGGTCCGATAAAACGAACATGCCCTATGTTACAAGACGGAGACGTGCTATGTAACATATTAAATGTTTATTAAACCTTTATTGTACGATTTACACGTATAGCGAACGTACAAACA
>JAVSBV010000049.1:5910068-5920666 GCA_033117975.1 Parotocinclus spilosoma
TGTACAGATAGCAATTTTCTTAGCCAATTCCAGTTTCCGTTTTTTCTTAAATATGTGATCGACCATTTCAGTTTTTTCTGTATAATAATTCTAAATGAAAGCATACAAAAACAGTTGCTAAATGAAGAAAGCAGAAGCTCTATTCTCTCACTAGCTTTAGATGTGTTGTTGGTAACAAATTATCAAACACTGCAAACTTGCACAAATTGTACTTTATTACAGCCCTGATAAGAGCCTTTTTACCAGGTAGTGCAAGGATACAAGGACAAGCAAAGACGCTCAACCTCGACTCTCTCCACAGCTAGCAGCGTACGTCAACCAAGCTGGGAATTCACACATACTATAAACCACTGAATAAACTAAAAACACAGGCATCTGCTAAATCCCAGACATAAATAGTACAACACAACTAAAAAAAACATGCATGTATGCTTTTCTCAACTAATAAAAAGACACACTAAACAGATCACACACACATAAGAACCCAAAATCAAACAGCTGCTAAACACTGGTATTGGGAAACAAACACAGAGTACCAGAGCAATAACTGTTCAAGTTTAAAACTCTTTCCAAGCATGACATGAATGCTGAATTAGCATTAGTCAAATTACTGTGCTGTTCATGTGTGGCTGTGTTTGTGGTGCTGTCAGCCTAAAGTGTGACCGGAACAGAGTGAGTTATATGAGACTGATAAGCACTAGTCAGAACTGATCAGACTGAAATCTGGCTGATTCTGGTTACCGCCCGATCGATTGGTGATCTCCAAAACAGAGGTCGGCACTAAAGACAATATACTATTGCAGTTTTTGCATTGGCAAATTTGCAACAAAAAAAAAAAAAACTAAACAAGTACTAAATTAGTTTCTCTGTTATTCTTATACACTGTATTTTTACTATTAGTGTAAAAGAACAGAAAGGGAGCGCTTAGGCTCATAGAGCCTTTAACAAATTTTGGTGAAGTGCACTTCTCTACAAAGCTGGTACTCTAGAAGCTAATGAATAACACTAATGTAAGCTAATGTAATAATAAATACATTTATTTGTGAAGAGTAACTATAATATCCTTGGACAGGTAAAACTACACAGGTTACAGCGTACAAGTGGATTTAAAAATGGCGGTTGAGCTCAACACAGGCACTTGTGTTGTTGACCAATATACACTTGCATCACTGCGCCTGGACCAATCACCGCATACTTCTGTCACTCTGGGTTCCTACATGCTGACAAAATTATTTATATTTAAGTAGTAGTTAAGAAGCGCCTATACAAGCCATTCTAAGAACTACAATTGTTCCCAATTCCTGAGGTATGAACACAACAAAGGGGCACTCCAATGCAACATAAAGTTAAAAAACACATATCATTTAATAATAAATGGTAGTACTGTTAACACATCTTAAGGCAGCATCTTAAAAAGGCTAACCAAATATGTCTGACACTCAAACAGTTCAAAATGCACCGTGCGCAGGTATGTCCCTGCAACTTTGCATCATGCATGCTTGAAATTCCTCTCATGGCGGATACACAATTAGTAAAATGAACAAAGAAATTGAAGGACAAGCTGTAAATTGTTTCAGCATGATCCATTTATCTATCTATAAAGACTAAACTTGCACACAATAATTTAGAAACTCCAAGAACATTTTTGTGACTGTGGTGGCCTAGTGGTTAATAGGGGTGCTGAAAAAAATTAATTCTTTAAAGGATCGCGATTCCTAGTCCTGGCGATTCTGAATCGATTCAAAATGCCCCAAAATCGATTTTAAAATGCCTTTAAGTTTTATTTTTTTCTTCCATGGCATTACGTATCCACTCGGCCACCGTACAGCAAACGAATCGCCAGACACTGAGAGATTTGCACCCCTAATGTTTATGGTTTATGGTAGAACAACAGGCTTTATTCTGACCACCTAACAGGTGAGACAAATGGCCAGGATCGTTGTAAATATAACTTTACATTTCTATACGGTATATTTATTGCATTAAAGTCATTTTTAAAATGGTATCTGTTTGGCAATCATTATCAAATTATCATGAATTGTACTTTGAAAGGTGCTTGATCACATTTTAAATGCAGATTTTAAACGTATAAGATGAAATCCGTTGTATTTACATGTATTCATTTTCAACTGTTTTAAGACCTTTTTTACACCACGTCTAATTTGTAGGGACAAAAAAATGCATCCTTAAGAATACACGCTTCCAAAAAGTCTAGAGCCTAAAACTGACAGACTGCGACCCTGCGTAAAACGTGTAACCTTAGTCTACTGTTCTATCTTACATCTGTTCGGATCAGATGACCAATCAGAAATGGCTCCATCTTCAGAATATCTGGAGCTCTTTGAGAACTTTAGATATGATCGATTGATTTAAATGATAAGAGGGTGGATTGAAGTTCTTATGGCCTTGTGTGAGAAAGGGTGTGACGAGTGCTGATGCATCTTTCCTGGTTAAACAGTTTTGCTCAGTGTCTGGGTGGAAACACGAACGTTTGTTACGAGCCTTCCTGTTTGACGATGTCCACGACCACAGAGCTTTTCAGTTAGCATATGTGATGCTGGTGGGTGGGATGATGGTTGGCAACCATACATTTACTTGCCACATGGATTACTCTCTGAGTCATTAAAAGGCCTCAGGCTTGCGTGCACGCTGTATGGGAGGGGATACAATCTGAGTACGAGGATGCTATTTTAGGTTTATGGGCATTAAAAGGGTAGAACAATTTATCTCAGTTTTCATACATATGACGACCGGCCTTAAACTTGATGGAAATAGGAAAACCGAAACAGTGCTGGCGGTTCTAAAAAGGTTATGTTTAATGCATCTTTTATCCACTGATACCAAATTATTTTTGATTATCACAATATTTTGAGGTTCTTAATCAACTCAGTTTGGAGTATTGTACCCACTTCTTGTGAGTAACCGGAATGCAGCAGGAAAAAAAGGAAGTGTTTATTTTTTATTATTCTGTACCATGTAGCTAAATATAATATGGAAATGTCTATATTGATAATATGTATGCATGTAAGCATTTTGGATGTACAAGCGGTGAACTAAATTATTAACTCGGCCCTCAAGTCGGAAGTATGATTTAATATGGATGGTAAAAGTACCGCTTTTGACCCCACTTGTCCTAATCGTTTTAGCGGGGGAGTGCAGGCAAAAGTGCTCCCTGGAGGAGAGGGTCCCGTAAGCACGATGCAAACCCAGCCTTGGGCCTGACCTCAGATTCTGAGGAACTCGAATTCTGAGGAACATTTTGAACAGGAACTGTTTCTAGAATCGGACTCTTGCCTATGAGCCTGGGGAACTGCATGGCTTAGGTTAGATGTACTTAAGAACTCAATGTCCCAGTAGTTATTAAGCGATTTTTGTGGGGGGTTATGTCTGGGCTTGCATTCTTTTTGCAAGTAGGTGTATGTTAGGATCACATTTGAGAATGTACCTATATTTCTGATTGTTATTTTGATATAACTCTACTCGTGAGTGACTGAAATGCAGCATGAATGGGAAGTGTGGAGTTCTGTTTTGTGCACCATTATGACCCAAGAATGTACAGATTTACAAAATAATGTATTTTTTAATCATTATAGCATATAAAAGGTAACAGTTATCCATTAGTGTCTGTCTGTCTGTCTCTCTCTCTCTCTCTCTCTCTCTCACACTCTCACACTGCCTGCCTGCCACTCTTATTCTCTCTCCTTCTCTCTCTCTCTCTCGCGCTCTCTCTCTCTCTCTCTCTCTCTCTCTCATTGCCTGCCTCTTTCTCGCTCTCTCTTGCTCTCTCACTGCCTGCATCTCTATCTCTCTCTCTCTCTCACTGCCTGCCTCACTCGCTCTCTTTCTCTCGCTCTCTCACACACACTGCCTGTCTCTTTCTTTGTCTCATTCCCAATTGGGCATGACAAATGTTACATTCGTATTGCCCAAGGCTTGGGTACAAAACATAGAACATATACAAATCTCTCTCTCTCTCTCTCTCTCTCTCTCTCTCTTTCTCTCTCTCTCGCTCTCACTATGTGGGCTTTTTTTCAAACGTGCAAGTCTATGTGCTGTCAGCAGTAATCCTTTTAAAGTGGCTAGTATTGGCGGTCCCTGCAGGTTATTAAGAGCATATTTGCCCCATACTACTCCATTGCACTCTTGGTAATAGGCTGAGAACCTGCCAAATTGAACTTTGAGCCTTTGAGCGATATGAGCGTTCACTTCCCCAGTATCTTAAAATGCAATGAGGGTATTCGGAGGCAAGCAGTGTGAAACCATTAACCATGTTTCAGCTGTATACATTAAGTCTAATGGTATTTAAAAATAAATAAACAAGATATACTCCCTATAAATAAAAACAACAACATGGATTTGCAGTTATGCCTGGTCCCAGGCCACTGTAAAGTCCCTGGAAATGAAAAAGCAGAGACTTGATCACCCAACCCAACCCAAAAGTTCCACCATCTACCACTGTCCTCCAAATCAAACCACACATAAAAAAAATGATGGCAAAAGCAATGGAACGCACAAGAGAGGTGCATGTTCTTGATATTTTGATGCAGGACTTGGCCTTGTACATATAGCAGATACCTCTGACTCAGTTTTAACAGCTTCCCGGCTCTGCATCTCAAGTGGGTTGTTCCATAACAAATCATTAGAACCCAAGCCATGTGTCACAGGGGGCTTGTAATTTAATCCACTAGGATCAATAAAGACTGAAATTGACTACAGTCAGCGCACCAATAGCATAGAGTGTCATCTGATTAAGAGAAGAAGCCAACATCTGTGACCCTGATTAAAATGGGATTTTATTGTTCAACCTTTAACTATGACAACTACAAATATATTACACCTTAATCTTTTTAAACCATTATGAATTATCCATAACTTTATGATCAACCTGTAAAACCATTCTCACAGTCGAATCGTCACGAAATGTGGTTATGCCTTGAACTTGGAGCGCAAGAAAGTTGAGAGTGAATGGTTAATTGCAGCCAAGGCGTTTAAATAGCAGCTGATGTGTTTTAAGAAATCGGTAGGAGTGAGATGAATCAATACGCTAGTACTGGCTGAACGGGATTGGGCTGGGGTCATGTAAGGACATCTTACGGAATCCAAAATTATAATCCTCATCATAAGGAATCTGAAACGCTGAACGTGAAGATGGCATTTTGAATATATCTCAAATCAAACATGAATCTCACACTTTAAAATGATTTAATTATTAAGAACCAGCGTGCAATTCAAATCATTGATTATTTCAGTCGCTCTGAACTGTTGGTCAGTCCAAATGCTTTGACCGACCTTATATGCAGCATCATACTTATGCGGAGTAAACTTGTGTAATTCAGAAAACACAACTGAAATAAAAAAGCAACAACTTAATAAAGCACATGCTTTAGTTTTATATGCTTCATTTTGTTTTCAGCCGTGAATGTTTATTTTTCGGTGCATCACAAAGCTGTTTTAATATTAATTGGAAATTATAAGTCAAGGCAGATTCACTATTATAACGCTTTTTACAACGGAGCATTGTCTCAAAGCAGCTTTACAATTTTATCATTTTTTTCTAATCCTAATCTAAATTGAGCAAGCAAAACTCTATAAAAGTTCTAAATAAGAAAACTTGGGAGGACGAAGACTCAAAAAAGGGACCCAGATGATGTATGTAAATCGTAAGCAGTTTATCGACCACGTGGAATATTTGCAGTGTTTAACAGTCATAAAACACCTAAATAAAATAGAAAATAAAACTACGTTACATTTGTGTAATACTGAGAGATCGTGTTTAACAGTCATAAAGTTCCTACTTTGCATATTGTTTTCCCAAAAAAACCTCTGAAATCACCTTGTCCCCCTCGAGAAACAAGGTGAACTAAGTTTTCTAAAGAATAACGAAGGAATGTTTATCTAAGTGTGTGGATTTGAGTGCATGACAGAGAAAGCTGTTTGTCTTTCTGGGCGATGTAGCAGATGCATGAACTTTATTTACTTTATCTGCGAGGTTTTGTAAACAACAGTGCATCATCTCCCGTCATTTAAATCTGCTTTCCTGTTCCCTTTATTGTGTAATACAAATACAGAGTGTTGTGTATCAGTAAACAGTATAGCCAAAATTGTGAATTATTATTAGAATAGTAGCTACTAATTAGAAATGCTGCATTCACACAGCAGAGTATTCTGTATATATGACCACCTGAATAATCACATACCTGCAAAAATCCAACTATGATCGGAATAAGCAGTTAATTGCATGGAAACACACTGATGTCAGGCAAGCATAGCAGACGTCCAAGAGTCATAGGAAGATGGAATGGAGTTTTTGCTGTATTATAAATCAGGCCTAAGGGCAGTGTGCTTTATTTTGGGCTGGTAGGTGGAATGGAAAGTAGAAACTGGCATGGCAGCAGAAGATGTTAAGCAGCTAGAGAGGAGAATTGATGGTTTTTGAACAGGGCAGAGGGTAGTCTGATGCTAGTCTGTGGGATTTGCTTGTTTTTTCTGTGATGCATTCTACAGTGTCAAGTATAAGGTATAAATGTATTTTTATTACCTGAGCTTCAAAGTTATTTCCAGTCAGTTTGGTCTCGGGTGGCACTTTGTATTGGTCAGTTGGGCTTTAAAAACCCAAACAGCTCAAAAAAGGGTTCAGCCACTTTCCATACTTGGGCCAGAGTTTTATATGTTTAGCCGGTGTTGCCTTCAATCCCAGGGTTGCCAAATCACAAGAGAAAAGAAGCTATATCTAGTGCCAAGCATGTCTTCCCCTGCCTGCTCGCATGTGACTGTTTTTTGTGAATGGTATGCATGCTATGAGAAATCGGGTAACTGAAATAAAATCAGCTCTCTCTCTAGGATTAATTTAATCACATTATGCTGTATTCATGACCACTTGAATAATCTCATAACTGCAAAAATCCAACTATAATCAGATTATTAAGTGCATGGAAACACACTTTTGTCAGGCTTGGTCAGAAGGCTCATGTTACTCTGGGCAAACTCGGACAGCTTCACTGTCTTATACTCGACTTTCTGCTCTAATGATTCGTCAGCAAGGATAGGATTCGTTAGACGAGAGGTTTAAATAGCGGAAGGCGTGAATAAGAAAAAGCAGTAGAAGTGAGAATCTGGGAATCTACAGTCCACTGCTGGGTAGACGTGTGTGAGGGAGTAAGAGGAACAATATTTAAAAAATGGTAATTAGGGGTGCTGAAAAAAATAGATTCTTTAAAGGATCGCGATTCCTAGTCCTGGCGATTCTGAATCGATTGAAAATGCCCCAAAATCGATTTTAAAATGCCTCTAAGTTTTATTTTTTGCCGCTCCTACTCCCGAGCGTACTGCATATCGCATTACGTATCCACTCAGCCACCGTACAGCAAGCTTGTTAGCCAGCTCCCGTTTTCTGAATGGAGTCCGCTAGCATGGAGCAGGAAGCATGGAGCAGGGGGAGAGCGTGATTCGACCCGCCCCGTCGTCGTTAAAAGCCAGTGTTTGGGCACACTTTGGATTCTAGTATGGGAAATGATTGGATGTCTCGGGAAAGAGAGAGCTTGACATGAGCACAATTGTTGGTGTAATATGGTTAAAAAGACTGAAGTCTGTATTTTATTTTCGGTTAAAGGCTAATGCACTATGGTAGACTTTTGTATGAATATATTTAGAATTATTTGTTCATTGATAGATTTTTTTAAAGAAAAAGCCAGGTAGCTAAGCTAACCTAATACTGGTAATTTTAGTTACAGAATTTTATGCACAATCCTATTTTGTATAAATATGAACTGATGCAAAAAGATTTGACACAGGAAGGAACCTAAAAGTAGTTTTAAATAAATGTTCTATTTGTTTACATTGACGTTTTATCTTGGCAATCACGTAATTTAAACTAAATTTATAGACTATTTGAATTGAAAAATCATTTTTCTGAATCGAAAATCGTTTCTGAATCAAATCGTGACCTCAAAAATCGGAAACAAATCGAATCGCCAGACACAGAGATTCGCACCCCTAATCTCTACTACCATTAAGCATGGAGGTAGAGATGTTGTGGGGTTTTTGTCTCTATTTGTTTGTGAAATAGATCATCCTGTGAAACTGATTGTGTATTTGTCTTCTTGTGAGAGCATTAAAATTAACTATGAAATGAAACACTAAACAAACAAAGGAAAAGATGATTTGAAACAATACCCAAGTCATGTCGACACACTTGAGCGAAGAGTTTGAGCTTTGTTAAGGAGTCGCTGCTGATGTTGCTGCACATCTTAAAGAACCAATCACTGAGGGGTTGCTCTGAAAGAGGCTTCGGACCAGTGCTATTCACAGTCACTATACCATCAGTATGAGTCTTACAGATGGGCCTGTGCTGCCCAAGTCGACATGCCTGCATGAAAGAGACCATACAATATTATAAGCTTTTGCATTCCTATTTAATTTCATTTTAATTTCAATTCAAACTAAATGGAATCTCTACATTAGCATGCCCATACCTCATACACTGCAGTTAAGTCTTTGACAAAATTTTTAGCACCACTGAGCAGAGTATCGTTGTCAGGACACACCACTACATAAGCAACATCCCTCTGAGAACCAAATGGATCCAGAAGCAGCTTCTCCCAGTAAGGCAGAGCAAATGGTGACAGCACCACAAAGTCATACTCGTAGCCAACCAGGAATGTTGGTATGGGTAAAGGCTCAGGAGACTCATCAGTGCCTGACAGGAAACATGAAACATAAACCTACGGATTGTAGAAACAGAATACAAATATTAAATGAGATCTCACTGGGTATACCATAGGATCCCCTGCCAGCCATCTTGTGAAACTGTTGCCAGGTAAGAGGACCCTGGACACCCCAGGAGCGTATGGACCTCTTCTTTTGGATGGTGTCCTGCAGCACTGGCTGCAGAGACAACAGCATCCTTAGTACATCCTGAGAGAACAGCAAGCTTACATCCACAGCTGAGGGAAGACAGAGAAATCATGGTATCAACTGATACTGATATATTTTTAACTATTAAATTAAAGGAACAATTGCTTGTGTCTTATTAGTTAGTGATTGCTGGTAAACATAAAATTGCATGTACTATTCAAGACTCTCCTGCTACAGTTTAATTTACTCCTCACCATTGCATTTGGTCCAGGGGTGCAGACATGAGTTCTTTACCAGCATTTCATCTACTTTTCCTCCAGACATGTTGTCCATGAACTGACGGCCATGCTCCAGAGCAAGATAGCAGTCACTGCAGTAATCCCTCTCTTCCAGGCGCCGTGGTGGCCGTGGAACCAAATTGGCCCCAGGCTCAGGCTTGCACAGAGGAGGGAAGGGGTTGGAGCACTGTTCCTGCAGCAGGGTAAGCAGCTCGTCTGGGAGGTGCACAGAGGCAGAATGGCGCAGTGCCTCGAGATGCTTCTCTGCTTCTCGACCAGCATCCGAACCCCTGCCCACTATATCCAGCTCGTCTTCCAGAAAGAGGCCAGCACCATTTGCATAACGCCGGTTGATAACGGCACTGAAACCACATGAGCAGGGGTCTGAACTGGAAAACTGGGAATCCAAACCAGCATCGCTGATGTAAACACCTGCATCTGCACCCTTAATATTCATGTTGCACACACACACACAGCAGCTATCAAAGTTGCAATCCTTGAAGAGATTCATGGTAGAGTCAGACAGAATGAGTGTGACATAGAGGCTGTGGGCTTCTGGCACTGAAGGTGCTGTTGCTGGTTCCACAGAGCTGAGTGGTCTGAGGGTAGAAGGAGTGGAAGCAGGTGAGTATAGGTCAGAGTTGTCATATTTCAGGGAGCCCTGGGCACTGGCAGGGCCACGTGGTGTGCGGGGGGTCCGGGGAGTCCTTGGTGTGGGCACAGAAAAGCGAGGTGTGGCTGGCGATGGTAGTATGCCTGGGCCACTGTTGCTGGGTGGAGCACTGTTGGACTGGAAGGGGGTATGGGTCTGTGGAGTATATGTCTGTGTGTAGTCCTGAAGCTCCATGGCACTGCCCACACTAGGGATGTTACTGCCAAAAGAGACGCCAACAAATCAGATCATGTGCCAATAGCATAAGTATTTGGGCATCATGGAACCATGTTGTCACTATATGATTCCCAAAAAGCACAATGTTATTTAAAGCTGTTTTAGTTAATCAGATTAGCATTATGACAAAAAAATAATAATAAGAAATTCACTAAAGCCTAATCAAGAAATAACTGTTTGACAAAACCAAAAGTGCCACAATTACTGACAAGCATAGAAATTCTAAAAAACAAATGTACCTGAAATAATTATTTAATTTATATTTGTACTTTATATTAAGCAGAGAAAAAAAATCATCAAATTAACTATCATTCTTCTAAATGTAAAAGGCAAGAGAATTCTAAATTCATAAGTTGTGAAATGCTTTGAAAAAGAAAATGGTTACTAATTAACTGGAACAGAGATACTTGACCAGAGAATATTATTTTGCTCCCAAGTACCGTTAGGAGGACAGCAAATGATGAAAAAGAGATTATTTGGCCTGCCAGCAAAAATCTTTCCATAACACTGATCAACAAATTTTCAAAAGTTGTTTGTTTCTGAAATGAAATGAGTCATTCCCTAATGATTTTTATGTG
>JAVSBV010000049.1:5924522-5936239 GCA_033117975.1 Parotocinclus spilosoma
TCTCAAAAAAACTTTTTTCACATGGTCATAATGGGGTATTTTGTGTCGAATTTTGAGGAAAGAGATTAATTTAATACAAGTTGGAATAAAGCTGTAATGTAACAAAATGTGGAAAAGGTGAAGCGCTGTGAATACTTTCCGCATGCACTGTACACTGTTATAAATGGGAAAAGATCAGCTGGGAGATAATTGCATAAATTAATTTATGGTTCGAAAGTGGATTAAGCAGGAAAATGCACTGCGCCTAGTTATGAAGTTGAGACAAGGTTTCTGTGTTAATAAAGGGAGGTGGCTTGAATTCGGAGCTTGAGATCATTCTGGGAGGGTTAGCAAAAGAACTCCAACCGCTGGACATTGGTGTAAAAAATTTCTTAAACTAACGAACGCTTAAAAGGACATGTACATTTTTCAAAGGTTGTGTTAAGTTCTTTTTCCACATTACTATGATAAAAGATCCAATTATATTATAAATTTCGGACACTGTATGCTTATAAAAGACATCAGTCCAAATACACTTTCCTGGAGCAGACACAAATTTAGAAGCACATTCTTACCTTGAACAGGGCTGCTGCTGTGCTGGGCCAGCGTCAGGTGTTCCTCACTCAGCAGGTAAACGGGCTGATGCTGGTTGATCTCCACGCTGGTACACACATTATTGTCTCCGTGTAGGAAGAAGGTGAAGGAGCAAGACAGATGTTCACTTTAAAGAGAGAGAGAGAGAGAAGGATTTGAACACAATCAGAATGTGTGGCAAGTTACACAAGAGGTGCCAATAAAAGGAAGATGAACTTTGATTGAAGGTAAACAAAACTGTTATTCAAGGTGGTCTGGTGGGATTGTAATTAGTGTGTGTGTGTGTGTGTGTGTGTGTGTGTGTGTGTGTGTATATATTAAAAAAAAGTCTGAGTTTATGGGCTCCTGACAGACCCCTGCATGTTTCAGCAAGTGTTTCCACTGTCATTATTGGATTATAAGCCATGGGGAAGGCAAAATAATTATCAAAGGACCTGTGGCAGAAGATAGTTGCACTTAAATTATATCAAAGAAATTAAGAAGGCCAATTAGCAAGTGGCAAATTAAGGATTCTGTTGAAACCAAGAAAGGGTCAGGTAGACAAACAAAAAATTCAGTAACAACTGAGTTAAGTGGTGTGGCTGTTTCAAGATGCACAATAAGGAGGCACTTGAAGAAAATGCATCAGAAGAAAGGTATTACTACGCCAGTGCCACAAAGCAGGCCGCTTACAATTAGCCAGACAGCACAGAGACAAACCGCAACATTTCTGGAACAAAATTATTTGTGTGATGAATTGAACTTTTTGGCCACAACCATAAACGCTACATTTGTAGAGAAGTCAGCAAGGCTTATGATGAAAAGTACAACATCCCTACTGTGAAACACTGATATTTTGGGGATGTGTGAGCTACACAGAAGGAACTTGGTCAAAATTGATGGCAATATGAATGCAGCATTTTATTAGAAAATAGTGGAGGAAACTTTGTACTCAGCCTGGAAGCTGCGCATGGGATGCACTTGGATGTTTAAACATGACAATGATCTAAAACACAAGGCCAAGTTGACCTGTCATTGGCTACAGCAGAAAAAAATTAAGGTTCTGGAATTACCATTTCAGTTTCTTGACCTAAATATCATTGTGTCACTTTGTGGCGATCTCAAACGTGCAGTTCATGCAAAACAGCTCAAGAAATACAGGAATTGTAAGGAACACTTTCCTAAGATAAACGAGCAGCTTTACCATCTGATAAAATTAAGGGCCTCATCCACAACTACCACAAAAGACTTTAAACTGTCACTGATGTTAAAAGAGGCAATACGTGGTTTTAAGAACTAGGGTATGTAAAGTTTTGATCAGGGTGATTTGGGTAGTTTCTGTTGTCATTGTGATTTCAAAAGGGCAAACAATTGTCACAGAGCACAAAACACCACTTGCCATGAATAACAGAACAGTTTTGTATAATCATTCATATTCTTTGAAAATGGCCAAAAAAATTACAAATTCTGCCAGGGGTATGTAAACTTGAGCCCAACTGTACTTTGTCCACTGCACCTGTAGCATGTTAATGATTACCAAAATAAGAAATTCCAGATATACCAGAACTCTGAGAAAGAATCTGATAACCAAAGCTCACTCACATGTTAATATTCATTCATGTTCTACCTGGACAATGAGGAAAACGAGCAATGTGTAATAAGTGATCAGTTTTGTTATGACGATACGTCTTAAATGAACAAATACTGAACTGTGCAATAGGGATTTTAATCAAGATTAAAATACTGCCGCACATCCATGAACTGAAATTGAATATTTTTTACAATTTATTGGAAGCAGAATAATAGAATAACAGAAGATTAACATCTTATATTATATACAAATACAAATTACAACCCCAAAAAGAAAATATTGGGGCAGTATGAAAATGCATGTACACATACTTTTTAAATGACACTAAATGTGATTGAAACAACCTAGAACAGTTAAATGTTTTTATAAAACCAGTCTGTGTCACTGACCTTTAAATAAGGCTGGTTTTGATTTCTTTGTGTCAGTTTCATTGTCAAATTGAAAGGAATTTTTTGTCAAAGTAATTAAAATTGTGTGTACAAACATAAAAGATACTAAAAGGCTAGGATTAAAGTGCCACCCAACTAGCACCTGGCAAGGGCCAAGGATGGCAGCTTTTCAAGGTAAACAGCATAAAAGGAAATGTGTCCTGCAACCACAGGTGGCGAGAGATGAGCTTGGTGAGATAATAAGGTTAGACTGTATTTCAGAAGAAAGCAGAGAACTGAATTAGGCATGCAGAGGCAAACACATTCAACTGGTGTGCTGCTCTGCAAAGACGAATTTCGTGTGGCTAAAATCTACACAGAATGTGAGCATTTTGGATCGAAATCACCCACTTTTGAGTTATGTAATTCTAGCATTTACAAAATTCTGTTTTCATTTTAGCATCTCCAGTGACTCAGTTGAGAGACTGCTGCTGGAGTTCCTGGGTTTGAATGGGACCGTCAACATCAAGGTAGGTAACAGAACCATACAATTGATTGACAGTGTCCAGAATGCACATAGGTAAACAAACACTATTATTGCTTACAGAAATATGCCAATTTGAATAATGTGCATCAATGAATCACAAGGAAGCAAGACTAAATTTTAATGTCATACATGCAATATCATGCAACAAACAATGACACCAAATGCTTTCCACATGCTAAAGAGTGCCAACATTTCTCACTCCCAAAACTGGAACACCTAAAGAGGCTCAATGACTACATACGAAAAGATGTCATGGATTTTGTGTAAGACTGCAGACTTGAAGTTTGAAGCCAAAGATGAGCTTGAATGGCCAAATAAAGTTTCCATGAATTTGAAGAACAGTAGGATGGATGCTCCATAACAAGTAAGGGAACAATAACTTTGTATTCAGAGATGTATTACTAAAACTGAGTATAGTTATAGATACAGCTAGCACACCACCAGAATGAGTCTTCAGTGTTTGCAGGTGCATCCTCAAAGAGAAACCAAATTTACCAAATGAGTTTAAGTAGTGCACTACATTGAAAAAGCACCACCAATGGAAAACTGAACAATTAATGTATAGATAATTTTCTTATTAATATAACACATTAATATGATTACAAAAATAACTATGAAAACTTAGAAACATTAAAATAACTGGTAAAAAAAGAGGCAAAATTATTGTTATAAACTGTAGAATAAAATGAAACACATTACATACATGTCCAGAACCTTTATAGTGGGAAGCTGTAATGCTACCCATAACACCATGATACTTGAAGGCATTAATGATACTTAAAGCTAATTTAATACTAGGAACATAGCAACTAATTTAAATTAAGTTACATTTTTTGTCACCAGATGTTGCATACATGATGCAGTTAAGTTGAGGCCAATTTGAGGCTGAACTGCATGTGAAAATTAACTGAGTTAAGAAACACTCAGTGAGTTACAAATTAGCCTTAAAAGACATTGTACTTTTAAATGTACACAAGTTATGGTAAATGTTTGTTAACAAATCTGACGTTGATAACTCCACTAACAGATTCATTTTATGAATATGCAAGTGAACTTTCAGCCTTGATTTAAAAGTTGAGCGAAAAGGTGACTAGTTGCCAATTGACGCCACCAAGAGACTTCGCCATTCAAACATCCAAGTAAAAGTTCATTCCACCACCTGGGTCCCAATACAGAGAAGTTTTCATACTTGTACATCTTCAATACTGAGTGGTGAGTCCAGTTGAGCCAAGCATGTGCCCTGAAGGGAACAATGGTACAGAGCTTGGTTTGATTAGAGTCTTTAGGTTAGAAAGTGTTGTTTCGTTTTTGGCTTTATAGGCAAGGACTGGGATTTTGAATCTGATACCACAAGAGACAAGCACCTGAGTGGTCTCCCTGGAAAGCTATAGTTGAATTTGACCAAAGAAACTTAGCAAGTTATCAAAGAATAATCCATGGTTTCTTGCATTTACAGATTATGTGATGGAAGAGTTTGCCTGAGAGTTGACAAGATCTTGAAAAGTAGACGATCACGATCAATGTAAAGCAGGGTAGTTCTGCTATAGTTTAGCTTTAGACATGTCAAGATACATGTAGAAGCAAACCTTCTTTATTTGAATTCTTGCTTTATGTTCATTAATAATAAACATGCTGCATCACAATACAATTAAAGTGGGGTAATTATTTATGTATTTCGGACTGTTGGCGGGCAAAGGCCATCTACGTTTCAGGTGTGAGTGGGACATAATGTTCCTTATTTCCAACTGTAGTGGGATGACTGCTAGCGAGAGCAGGATTTAATAAAAAAACAAAAAAAACAAATTCATTTTCTAAATGTTTTTTTACCATCCCCACTTTAAAAGTAATTTGAACACTGTTACAGTACGACTGTTACACCATGCATCCTGTAACACTTATTCTGATGTTTAAATTTTATGGTTACTTAAATGTTAATGTAAAATAGAAAAGCGAACTGGACAAATTTTAAAACATGCCACTACTATTATTATTCTAAATGGGTTGTGTGTGAGATTATTACAATAATTGCTATATTCCTTTTTCTTGATTCAACACAGAGTTGCCAGAATGACATAAGAAAGACTAAATTGAATGCAAGTGAATTTTCATGTCTAATCCTGAATGCATGACGGATGTACTCTCATCAGCAAATTATATGTTAAAAATTTGCAACACAAAGACCACGAGTCTAAAAGATCCAGACCAGCACACAATGATATGCCTTATTGCAAGTCACAAACAATTGCAAGAAGTTTGTTTGGTTTATTTAGCTTTCAGCGCCATATTTATCATTATATTTATTATATATTTGAAAAGCTATTTTTACATTACTATTTAAAACAAACAAGATCACACAAATGCAGAAGTTTACTTCGAAACAAGTCAGACAGACTCAGATTAGGTTAATTTAGCATAAACAATTAACCTAGTGCAAGTAAACAGTAGTATCCAGAGTAATAAAAGCCATACAGACACTGGGAGGAAATTCAACCTTCCCACAGGCATGGACTGAGGTTGAACCGGGGGTTGCTGGAGCTGTGAGGTGATCGTGCTAACTGCTGCACTGGAAGCAATAAAAGCACTTCATAAATGGTTTCCACATGCAAACTTACCATAATGACCTTAAGTTCAGCATCAAGTGAGGGCTATGTCTTGATACACAATATTACAGAGGAACTGACATAAATAATATACAATATAATACATAAATATAAAATATAATAATATAAAATGACGAAAATGAAAAAGAAGGATAAAGATAATTTTATGTTTAGAAGGGTGAGTAGAGCAAATACTTTTGCATGTGGTGTTGCTCTTTTGTCCACTTTCTTTAAATAGATTGTGCAACATGCTCAATAGAGAACTATTTGTACAACATGGATTTAATCCAGATGTGTCCAACCCCTAGAAATTCCCCTGACCGTCATTATATCCCTCTATATAACTCTCACTACAAGGAGAGTTTTGCAGCAGTCGGACAATTTAACAATAAATTATAGTTGAAATCGCTGAAAGAACCCAAGTAAAAGCCAGATTTTATTTCTATAGAGCATTTTTCAATGAAGCATTGTCGCAAAGCAGCTTTGCAATTTTAGATTATTTTCAAATAATTGGAACAATCAAAAATTGAAAATGACAAGGCAAAACAATCCCAGTTGGGACATTGTGTAAACATGCAAAATTATTTCATGTAAAACAAACATAAACAACAGCATAAGTTCTTTTATATTCTGACAGATAAACGCCAAAGATGTAAAGTAGTTCATCTCCTGAGGCACAGCACCGCAGGGTACTGCCTCCCCCACATAACACATCGTAAAAATGTAAATCACAACATAGGTAATGGGAGAAGAGAAAGCATACTGTATGGAAGTATACATTACTCATACAACTGCTGGGAAGGTTTGCCAGCAATTTCAGAGCACAGCAACTCCAGGACCACTAGATCCTACTTCTGCCATCACATGGCTGCTGTTTTTCAACTGTAGTGCTAGAAATTACTTAAGACAATGTATAATTGCCATAAATTGACAGCCAAAACATTAAAGGAAAACAAATACCTGTTGATTTAACTGTTGCAAAAACCACAACAAGCACCACAACACACACGCGCACACACACAATAAAAACAGCATGTCATTGACAGAGACTTCGAGGCAGCAGTCATATTTTCCAGTGCATGCATCTTTAACAGCCACTGCGGCCCAGGAGGCACACCCAGAGAGCATCAAGCCAAGGGACTATTTTTGACACATTGTCATAATCATAAAGACATTCACACACAACATCTGATTCTTGATGGAACAAATTGCCTATTATAGCTCAAACTATACACTGACACCTAATGTAGTCCATAAAATACTGAAAGAAACTTAGGATTATTGACAAGAAAAATGTGGCTCGGCTCTCTTCGTTTATTTGGAACTTACTTTTATTGATGAATTTCAGCCAAAACCTGATTCATGATTCCCGATTTACGACCGAGTACAGTGATTAAGATTCACAATAGTGATTGCTTATTGCAGTTTCTTATGCTTTTCTTCAGTTCTGCAGGTAGCATTAGCCAATAGCGGCTATGATAGCAGCGTTCCCCCATGATAGCAGAGTTCACCAATAGAGTAAATGTTTTGATTTCGCTTTCACCCATTAATCACTCAATTAAAGCTTTACGTTAGTGATTTTTGCCTACTGCATGTTGTAATGGAATGTTTTAAGTTCTGCTGTTTATACGGTCTGCGCCGCTATGACACAGAATATATTGAACTCCACGGTTCATGACAACATTAAACTTGATGATGGGGCCCCATACCACCAACCCATCCATAAAATTGCTTTAAAATTGCCTTAAAAATACATAACATTTTTTAAAAATTGTCACAACCACTTGTTTTTCTTAGTGATGCATTACCTCTTGTTGATGGGCTTCTCGTCCTTTTCATATGGCTTGACAAACCACTTGCCGATGCGTACGAAACAGCGGTTCATGAGACAGCGTTCCAGTAGGTTGTGGATGGCTTTGAAGAGAAGTGTGCGGCACTCGTAGGTCAGGCCACTATCCCAAACCCCATCATCGTTACCTAGCAGAGGACAAGGACATTTTATAACATACAAATTGGTGATCGCAAATACGATTATACAGCTACAACAAAATGTGAGTCAGATAATGTGATGAGAGGTTCATAAAGTTTGCTTTTGTAAATGTACTGGCTATTACTAATAAGCAGGATCAGGTTTCTGAGCGCAGCTGTGCCTAGTGGTGGTTTGAGGAATGAAGAACATATGAAGGCAGAGAGGAATTCTGCTGCTGCAATATCTCTCATTATAATGCACTTACGCTTTAGCTATTACACACTGCAAAGCTCCTGAGCACTGCACTCATGTACACAGTATTAGGGAGAAGTCAATTGTGTATTTTTGTCTTATTGTTTAATTATTTGTTATATTGTGTGTATATTTGTTATACCCTCAAAATAACTCGCAGCCATTAATGTCCAACAACAAAATGACAACAAAAGTGAGCACACCCATACAAAAGAATGGCTAAATCGTGCCCAATTAGCCATTTTCCTCTCAACGGTGTTACTCGTTAGTGTTACAGGGTCTCAGGTGTGAATGGGGAGCGAGTGTGTTAAATTTGGTGTTATTGCTCTTACACCATCTCATACGTCATCACTGGATGTTCAATATGCCACCTCATGGCAAAGAACTAATTGTTGCTTTACATAAAGATGGCCCATGCCATCAGTAGATTACCAACACCCTAAAAGTGAAGAGCAGAACAGTGGGCAAGAACATATAGTGATTTAACAGGAGAGGTTTCACTCAAAACAAACAACACCATGGTCGACCAAAGAAGTTGGGTGCACATGCTCCCATGCCTGTCAGTGCTCAGATCATATGCTTTAACTGTATCAAGCTGGTCTTCATGACTGCCATCTCAGATGAAAGCCCACCACCAATAGTTAAAGACAAGCAGATTAAGGAAATGTCCTGTAATGTGATGAGACCAAGATAAACAAACGCTTCAGATGGCAAGGTCTCCAACACCCACCAGCTCTGTAAATTCGTCATGGAAGAGTGGAAGAGGATTGTAGTCGAAACGTGTAAAGCTCCATTCCCAAGATTTAAGACATTGCTGAAGAATAATGGTGGCCACACAAAATGTTTGGGCACAATTTCCCCATTTTCACTTAGGGATGTAATCACTTTCGTTGCCAGTGGTTTAGACAAATGGCTGTATGTTGTTATTTTGAGGGCACAGCAAATGCACAGTTATACAAGCAGTAGACTGATTACATGCAATGGCAATTTAGTGTAACCAATTAGCATAACACACGTCTTCGGATTTGGGGAGGAAACCAGAGTACCTGGAGTTGCGCCAAGGAACTCTTTTCTGTGACGCTTTGCTAATAGAACTGAATAAAACTGAACACACTTTGAGCATCTGTGTTTTTCTATATTCTTTAAATATAGAACAAATATGCTTCTTGCTTGCATATTAGCTTTTAGTAAAGTAGATTGAGGACTTAGTTCTATTAAGAATAGAAACATCATAGCTGCTGTGCGTTTCCCATTGTTTATGGAAACACAATCAGTAATGACAGTTAAATCAATACCTAGGTTTAGACAGCATTATTTTTCCTTTTGACAACTTACTTAAAATAAAAAAAAATAAAAAAATTAAAAAAAACATTGCAGCAAACTACAAATTAACTGGTGAGCTCATCAACTGACCATAATGGGTTTGGACTACATGTGATTTAGTGAACTAAACTTCCAGTCATAAGAAAATGAGATAATACCTAATAACAATATATTAACTTGTTACACTTAAACATTCATCTGTCATCAAGATCTGAATTTTACTATGCTAAAGAAAAGCAACAGTAAAACAATTTATGTGCTGCAAAGTGTGTAATGCCAATGACATTTCAAGACAAACGCCAACAAAATATGGTAAGGAACAACAACTGTTCTGAAGATTCAATAAATCTTTTATTTCTGACTAATACTTTTCTGACTAAAGACTTTTATTTCTGACAGTTTCCCCACTCACATACTGAATTGTCACAGCTTGCACTACGATATCAACACTAACAACCACAAACTGATTGCTTAATATTATTTTTACTACTAAAGGAGAGGTCAAATGTTATTTCACACAAATTATTTTTAGTTCCAATCCAATTCTAATGCACAACTGGTGATACCAACGCATAATCCCAAACAATTTATTAAAATTTAATATGGTGATTATTGTTGTTGGTATTGTGTAGGGTTGGGTATCATGTGCAAATCCGATTATTAAGATCACTTATCAATAATAGTAACTAAGTTTTGCTTTCCTAAATCATTAAGTACATTAAACCATTTAATTGTTTGTTTACTTTAAGCGCTTTAGACTCTCCCGTCTAATGCAGCGTTTGTCCTAGGAGACAATGCTGCCGCTAACCATGTGATCACATGAGAAACCAATCAGATGGAAGATAAATGGTTCCTTTATACAAACATATTCATAATTGTGGCCAATTCAGAAACCAATTCTGTGAAAAATATAAACAACATTATTCCAAACAAAGTAATACTGACCAAGGGAAAAGAAAATATCACCCTGGTTGATGTAGTAACCAAAACCGGCATTGTAATCAGGTACAACTACGGTAGACCTATAGAGATTTATAAACCAATATTTAAACAACTTGAAACGGTTAGAAAACCATCTCTAAAGAGTTTGGACCACACCAATCCACAGTCTGATGGATACAAAAACTGAGGAAAAATCTGAGGAAATTTATGACCATTGGTCACTGACAATCAATGTAGCAATAGCATGGCAGGTAATAATGGAAATTCATAATGGAACATAAAGGGTATCTTCTAAATAACTAAATGCCCCCTCACATTGTCAATACTAATGGTCATAAGGTTGCAAACAAAGTCACTACTCTCCAAAGATCATTGCTGCTTATCAAATGGCATATGCATATACAATTCAGAAGCAGCAATTCAAAACAGCAAGTCAGAAAAGAAACACCACAGTACAGCTAAAAAACATCAACCCATATGTTACACTGGGTAGTGGGTGTATCTAGAACTGGATCCATTTTGCTGCAGGTATGTACGATTAACAATACGAGCTGGAAGTGGGATAAAGCTACAAGGTGAGTCAAAATTTACAGGACACAGCACCATGAAATTTTCACTTAGGCTGCCAAAACCATTGTTGAGGTTTTTTTGTTGGTAGCTGTCTTCGATCACTTCATGGGTTGTCGTCCACAGCTTCTGGAATTCGGCTATGAGGGATGCAACAGTGCTATATGAAATTGGTGGTCTTTCTAGATTGATAACTTTTGAACCACAGTAGATATTGCAAATCTGTGGAAATTGTGGCAATCGATTTCTGAGAGAACTCTGATATTCATTGATATACTACATGATCACCTTCCCATTGATTAAACCTGCCCTTGATCAAATATGCTTTCTTTCAAGATGGCGCCCATGTTCTGGACACAACCTAAAAGAAAGGTCCCCTCACCCATTCCTTGCTTGGGTATTCAGAAAGGTAATTTGCTTTTGTTTCTGAAATAAAAAGGTGTCCTGGGACTTTTGAATAACCTGCATATCACTACTCCTCCCTAGGAGCATGCTAGAGTACTGTGTTCAGTCAAGAGATGGGAATAAGCTGATATTGGTAAAGGGTAAGATATCGTAGATGGGAGAGATAATTGGAGGAGCCAATTCACTAAAATATCAGAATTACAGTTTCCCCTCAAAGGGCCAGTTGTAACTGTCAGACAGTAAATGCAACTAAAGATAATGTAAAGTGTAAATGTAACTACTCCTTAACATAAAAAAATCTTTTTTTATTTATTTTTTTTATTTATTTACTGTAACATATGTCTGCATGAACACAGACCTGTAAACACAGTGAATACATTGCTGCACAAACAGAATAGCATATGTAAGTAACTCAAAATAAAATAACTTGTCTCAGTTCACAACTATATTGGTCAAGTTATAAGTTTGAGGTGACGCCACAATCATTAAAGTCTCACATATTAAACTGTTCTTATTTATGGATGAAATACAGTGAGTCCAAGAAGTATTTGATCCCTTGCTGATTTTCTTTGTTTGCCCACTAATAAAGACACTATCCTTC
>JAVSBV010000049.1:5936339-5951048 GCA_033117975.1 Parotocinclus spilosoma
CTGAAGACACATTATTGTACAATAATGTATGTATGTATATATATATATATATATATATATATATATATATATATATATATAATGTATATATATTATACCAAAATTGATTAATTGCCACATTGATTAATTGCCACAGATTTGCAATATCTCTTAGGTATGTATGTGTAGCTCTTATCTTATCACACTGGGCAACATTGAGTTTTAGCTCCCTCCAAAGATTCTCCATTGGGTTTAGGTCTAGAGATTCGCTAGGCCACTACAGGACCTTGAAATGCTTCTTTTGGAGCCACTTTTGGCTTACATGTTTTGGAACATCAAAAAATTTAATTAGTAATCAAAGACAACAATAGTAAACACAAATAGTCCATAGTCCAGTACCTTAACCACTAGGCTACCACAGTCCCTACTTAACCCTGTAGATATTACGTTATATTGTTACAGATATATCTATTTAGAGTAGCTCTACTCTTCCTGCCCTTATAATTACAACATACCAAAAACCCTTTCACAGCATAGCCATTATCAGACCCACTTTTACTGGAATACGCGCCTGAGTAAGATGCTGCTGTGCCTCACTAAAATGGCCACGGTGAAAAGTCAATTGTATCCTATTGCTAGGAAGAAATACAAATTCAGTACAGGCATGGCATTTTTCATACCAGTAAACTTCAACAATTACAACTGATTGGCAAGTAAAGGGGTAAAGTTGTGCCCCTCTAAGTTCTGTATGTGCCCCAGTAAAGCTATCTTTCATTGGAGTTTGGACAAGTTAAATTAATACCTGAAAGATTTTTGGGAGACTTCTTTTGTTCCCTATTTCGGAAACAATTCTGCCATTTTTCTGGATACTAGACTTCAAGTTGCAAAGCACCACATATATGAAAAAACACACATAATATTAAAATAACTAATACAATCCAAGTATGCAAACATTTATATTTTAGTTTATAAACTAATGGTATGTAGAATAAAGATGGATTGTTCCTGTTTTCAAGTTTTTTTCATCTCTGCACCTAAACTAACAAACAAAAACGACAGAAAAACAACAATCTTAGACACAATGGAAAACCTGCAGAAATACACCACTCCCACATGCAGTATGCCAAAAGATACACTCCGCCATACCCACACATTCCAAAGAGAAATACACACTGCTAACTTGACTGACCCCAGAGATACACATCAGTTATTCTGGATGAACATTATATGAGCTACCATGTCTCATTAAGTGTACACTATTGCATTACAATTTCACAAAGGGTATTGTAATTACAATATGATGTTTTATGCATATAGTTAATGAGAAAATAACAAACCAGGAGGCAGACTTGTTAACTGACCAAATTATACACACAGCCACTAAGCCAATATCTGGTGCTAGAAACCAAACAAAAGCGTATATTGCCGTTCTTGATTTCATTTGGGTCTCTGTGAAGACAAGGCCAATAATTGGTGCTGCTCACTGCATGCTGAAACACAGCAGGATTATCTGTCTGTCATTGAGGGGACTACCAGCTGACGCTGTAATTAAATGCTACACTTTAACTTAACCTAAAGAACGTATTTTGGCTCTTCTGTTTTTTTCAAAACAATGTTGTCTGTAAAATGGCAAGTTTCTAATTAAATCTGACCCCCACACCTTTGCAAACACATAGGAGAGTAATAATTACAGAAACCTTTCAGGGTATCCAATGATACAAATTATACCTACAAAGGGACGGGGGTAATCATTACCTCACAAGGAATGGAACAAAGGTTGTATAAATAAGAGGTGTACATGGAGACAAAATTGAACACCAGATCTGATCTACTGTAGCTAGAAACAGTACTATATGAAGTCTGCAACTGCAAAATCCTTAGAATATTAAAAAATATGTACCCTGCTATCATGAATTAAATGTTGTACACATGCACATGCTTAATTCAATTGCCTATAATTTAATTTTTAGAAGATATTTACTTTTGTAGCTTTTCTTAAGTTTATTTCCAACCTAGTGTACATATTAAACAATGCATGCTCCTCTACCACTCTAATGAAGAGTTCATAGACACTGTAAGTATGTTGATATTTATAGGTTGCAAAAACACATAACTGGTAAATATACATTTTATATGCATTCCATTGAGAATTAAGATCATAAAAAGCAGCAGTTAATGCCAAGGTGTGAGTATCTGTTCTAACTCAACAAATGCTAAACATTTCTTCCTGTGTATTCAGAAGGGGCTTATAGCCAAGGGCAAAGACGAATTGTATACCACAGCTCTTAAGCTGTTTGGTTACACAAACAGATTTGCTCAATGTGCAAATGTAAAAATGTCTTACAGTAGCCCTTGTAAGAGCTGATGAGTTAAACAAAAAGATGTGGTACCTTTTACATAGGATTATGATATAGTGCAAAATGTTACAACAAACAGTCAACTTTCATATTTACAATTACAGCGTTTTCTAATCTAGTAACATTTATTTATCTTAACAAGTAACCTTAAATTTTAAAGGTACAAACTCAGCAACAGGAGAATAATGACCTTACTCAAATGTTCATCAGGTGCAGATTGGCAGCACAGGACTTTTTGGTCAACACTGCCTTACACATTCCTGTTCTAGTGTTTCCTATTGAAAGTGACTATTGGTATAACCAATAACTTCTCGAAAACTTTTTTTTATGCTGGTACGAGCATGCACGCATGAAAAAAGTGCAGTAGTGCAATAGTCGTTGTTATACTGAAACTTTCCCTAGTGCAAATTTAGGTTACAGCTCCAGATATATATTTCTTGTTAGTTGTGGGCCTACAAAAAGTTAGGTTGCATAAAGATGAATAAGCAACTAAAGTACACTAAGCTCTGTCGCTCAATACAGGCTATCCGTGGTGTAATTATGAACAAATTGATGCAATTAAAAACTTACACTGGAATTGTAACTCTATGTAATCCATGTATTCAACATTTATAATGCAGCTTGAACTGTGGCTACCGCATTTGTAAAGAACAGACATTAAGAGAAAAGAAATGCAAGTGCTACCATTTATGATGTTATAGTACATCTAATATCTAAATATAAATCTAATGTATTCATAATATTATATAACACCCAGAGTAGCAGGTCATTTAGAAAGAGACTAATTGAGACTAATAAGCTTGTTATAGTTTTAAAACATGTTAAAGTCAGACAGACTTTAAATGCAGAATTTTAAAATACTGAGAATCCTGAGAATAATAACTTTTCAGCTTAAGTTATACATGGGGACCTGGATAATACGTGCATAATAAATACAGTATATTACCACCAATATACAATGCTGATTGTGAATATATACATTTTGTATGTTTAATTCCTTATGTTCAGTGATGTTATAAATGTGAGATAATTAAATATAAAAAATGAATTAAAGATAAAAAACATACACTATATGCTTATGGGAACAAAAATGGCAAAAGTTATTTATTAAAAAGCTACAATGAAACAACCTCAGGAGATTCTCCTAGTAAAATTCAGTAAATTAGTAAAGCATTACAGCTGTAATTTAATGGAGTTATTTAATTTTTGTAGAAAGATATTTAAATAGAGAAAAGGGACATGTAAATCCAAGATATAAGAGGGACATTTTAAATGCATGTTATACATTACTATGGTATGTGCATATTATATATGTGAAAATGTGAAATCATTAATATTCTTTTTAGTGTAATTCATATTCCAGAGAACACTGATGTGTTTTGCTCATCAGAATATAATTATATATTTTTTAATTATAGCATTAAATTGTATATCATTACTATACGCTGATCTTGATTCCAGCATTATATTATTATTACAGCTCATAAAGAAAATCCAAGAATATTTAAAACACTGAAAATACTCTGGAAAAATGTCAAAATTATAAAGCTTCTGATTGTCGTATTTAAATATGAAATTAGCTTTGCTTGATAATAGCACTAACTTACACTTAGATAATTTTCCATTTTAGAAACAGGTTTCTCCGAAGCCACACATGCATGCATGTCTAATATTACACCGAGTTGCATATAAAACATTAATGGCAGCAGGATTCTTTGGGAGCTGGTGATGAAATTATGGTGTAACCTTTATCAGCATACCAGAAAACCAGCAATGCGCTACTAAATATCAAAGATCAGCTTCTCTACACTCACATCAATTCCACACTAATGTCAGAAAGTATGCTTCATGTTCATATAGTGTGTACACCACTTGTAAAATTTTACGAGGTTAAATTATGCCAATCCAAATTCTGTGGCAGCAGCTGTGATAAATAATACACTACAACCACTGTTTAGTATTACTTTTAGCAATCAGTATGGTATTATTACTGATAATAATAATAATAATAATAATAATAATAATAATGATGATGATAATAATGATAATAATAATAATAATCATAATAATAATAATAATAATAATGATGATAATAATGATAATAATAACAATAATAATAATAATATTAATAATAAAACAATCCATGTACACATATGTTCTGACAAAAGAAACAAGAGCATGTGCCGCCAACTTTGTGATTTAAGTTTTAATCAACACCTGTTGTGCTCGCTAAAAATAATAATAATAATAATAATAATAATAAGAAGAAGAAGAAGAAGAAGAAGAAAAAGAAGAAGAACTTAATTTTTAATGAACAATAATACACTGCACAGAAGAAGAATGCATCAGAAGGAGGACATAGGATTATAGAGACTGAACCCAAAGTTGTGAGCCATCGATGTCAGATTTTGTGATAAGAAGAAGTACAACAATGTTCAATCCTAAAATAATAACCATACTTCCATAACAAAGATAATATACCATAACAAATGACTACTACTACCACTATTATTATTATTATTATTATTAATATTATTGTTATTATTATTATTATTATTATTATTATTATTATTATTATTATTATTATTATTACTGTGAGTTTTGTTGTTGTCCTGTTCATATCACTATTATTATTAGTATTAATATGTTTATCATTGATGCAGCTGTTTAGAATAATAATAATAAATAATAATAATAATAATAATAATAATAATAATAATAATAATAATCATCATCATAATTATCATCATCATATTTTGTTTGATACGCAAATAGTATTAGAAATAAAATAATTATAAAAAAGGAATGACACATTATAATAAAACATGCCACAAATACATTAAAACATATGGAAATAAATTATTATTATTATTATTATTATTATTATTATTATTATTAATAATAATAATAATCATCATCATCATCATAATCATCATTATCATCATCATATTTTGTTTGATACGCAAATAGTATTAGAAATAAAATTATTATAAAAAAGGAATGACACATTATAATAAAACATGCCACAAATACATTAAAAAATATAATGAGTTGGAAATAAATTATTATTGTTGTTATTATTATTAATATTATTATTAATAATAATAACAACAATAATAATAATAATTATTATTGTTATTATTATTATTATTATATTTTTAAGGAGGTTCTGTTCCTCTTTGTTGATTTGCTCTTTACATCAAACCCAGAGTTTATAACATAATAATCATCACTTGAATCATGTATTCCTTCTTGTGTAGGACATCATCAGTTGTAAGTGAGAGGTTTAGTCATTTAGGAGATTTATTGTGCAGTGCATGCCTTCACCTCCATCCTCCTCCTCCTCCTCCTCCTCCTCACACTAAATCATTACACAGACTGTCACACCGGGAATGAAATGTGTATTGTTTCCAAATAACAACCGCGCTTCTTTGGGGGTGATTTCTATTTTCCCAAACAACAGAGTAGATGAGCGAAAGTTCTCAGCAGCGTAGGCTTCGGACAGACGAGCCAGAAGAGTTAGAACACAGGCAAAACTCCAGCAGCACTGATCTGATGCAACTCAGTGCAATCATCTCCAGCTCCAAACTCCAACCTGTGTCCTTCCTCTCATTAACTAGTCCTTTCTAACAAGCGTCAGCTTCTGCTCCATTTCTTTTCCCGGGATTTGTTTCGGCGTCCGGTGTCTCATTTATTTATATTTAGAAGAATTGTGTGATAGCTCCAAGAGGCTAGTGAATAGACACGTTATGTTCTAGATGCGTTATGTTCTCGATGTATATATCGTTAATAGAACTAACATTGTTAACGATACGAGAAGAAACTTTCTGTTTTATTATCGCAGGCTTCGTCTAGGCGGATTGATACGAACGAATGTGATACGGCAGTGTTTTGAGAGAGAGAGAGAGAAAGAGAGAGAGAGAGAGAGAAAGAGAGAGAGAGTGAGATAAAGAGAGAGAGAGAGAGAGAGAGAGAGAGAGAAAGAGAGAGAGAGGCGTGTTGCTCCGTGGTACCCAAAAAGTTTATACTGTAAACGTTTTCCTTCGCTTGATCCACTTCTGCACCAAATGGTTTGAAGGAGACAGAAGCGATGCGTTATTAATGTGAAGTTAATTGTTGGAGTTTACAGCGTGGACAGATCACCTCAACAAACATCAAAATGGAGTAAGTGTCCGCTTTAGTTGAGCTGTTAGTAAAGAAACACCCTCGATCCGACGTGTTACTTTGTTACGTGCTTATTTAACGTCTTGTCTAAACGAATTGGATTAGTGTATAAGATGGAAAAATCTTGTGTAAATCACTTGAAAAACAGTACCCTTATATGCAATAATATGCCTCTATTTATTCAGATGAAATTATACAATGCGATTCCATTTTACTTGTGATTTACTAAGTATGTACAAAGTCCTATTTCTGTCTATATCTACTCTGGGCAAATAACGGTCCCCCGGCCACGTGACTGGCTTCGGCTTCATATTTGGCACGGACATTGTACAGATGACTCATTCGTTCAATATAAGAGGGGTGAAATATGGGCAGCCAAAAACCCCTTCTGATTTACAATATGAGCTACACATTTACTTGTGTGACGTTGATCTGTCCATCTATCCATATATTTGTGCATGTGTGTGAAAATCTATAATAATGCATAACTAATCACAATTATTACTGTTGCAAAATAATTTATATGCTTACACAGATAATACAAGGGAAAGTACTGATTACAAAACATTGTACATTTTATGCATCCTGTGCATATAGTTGTAAGTGCTTTGTTAATTTATGTAATAAAAGTAATTTTTATGTTTATATTTGTCTTTTATAGGTTTCACTTCTTCTCATTGTTTTATGTGACGCATCTCTTGAAATTTTGCACGTTCCTCACAATTCAGCACTTCAATAAAATCACAGAGAGTTGTGACAGCATAGATCCTTGCCTGCAAAATTCTCATTTACACAGACGACCTCCAAATTCTCTGTTTCCTACTGGCTAATGACAGCCAATCCCAGAAAAGTGGGGAGGAGTTCACACGGATGTACAACATAATTGGTAAGCAGAGTGAGGATTTTTTATTTTATCCGATAGCTGGTGGACACCGCACTGCAGCATACGTGTTAATGGCGTACAGTAAGTAGAGAACATTGATTGCTTTCACATTGTTGGTGATTTGTTAAGCTTTGTTATTATATTTTTTCTGTGTTTACTATTCAGGCTCATCTGTTTAATAAAATACGTCATGAGTGCATCTTACTTTCTTTAATAGTAAGCGTGTAAACGTGCGTCTAGACTCATAAAGGGATTATTTAATATATCAATTGATCTTTCTATTCTTTATGTTTGTAACAGATTGGATGACAGAACATTTTGACTCCTACCTGCACTCAACGTCAACAGAATCATCTCCTGGATCATCAATACCACCTTCACCATTGGAGCATGATGTCCAGGTGCCCTCAGACTTGGAGGTCATGACCTCCCTCTTAAAAGAGGAACTTGCTCAACTCGAGGATTATTACTTATTTGAATCGACACCCATGAAAGCAGAGAAATGGCCAAAATGTGACAAAGGCTATCAAGCCATGGCTACGTCTTCGTACTACCAGTTGCCCGGTAGTTCGTATAGCGTGAGTCAATCTGAATCAAACCCCAGGCTTGTCACTCTGGCAGCTGCAGAGCGGGACATGAAAGGTATTTGTGGCAGCTCTGTTGTCAGAACATCTAGACCTGCTCCTTATAGTTACGTTCGAACCCACTCTACTAGCCAAAGGATAGCATCAAATGGATGCAAAGATGTGGAGGTCGTTGAAAAAGAAACATGGACTTTTAAAGGAACTCATTCAGGATATGCAGAGACGATGGGTTTAGACCCTTGTGCGGTTGACAGGATTTTTGCAAAGAACCATAATAAGGTCAGAGAATGTGCCATTTTGCTGAAGGAAGAAGACAAGAAGTGTTTCACTGAAGATGTGTTTTACAGAGCAGAAATGGTGAAGAGTTTTGATTCTGGTGCACCTATAAATGTCCACCACAAGCGAGAAGGTCAGTTTCATGGCATGAAGATGCTAGGTCACGGTCATGAAAGTGTTCCTATGCCAGTACTGCACTGTAGTGAAAATGGAAGCAATCCTTCATTTAAACACCCAGGTGTAGCTGAATGTTATTTTAGTCATATTTCTTCCAATTTAGACCCATATCTTGGCTTCATGAATGAGGTAGATCAGTCTGTCCGAACTGGACCTGTTGAATCCCAGAATATGGGTTACTCAAACCATGAATGCCTTGTAGACCAAAGCTTTGAGTATATGTCTGGAGACAGTGTGGGGTCGTCTTTGGAGTTTCCAGTTCAGAAGCCAATGCAGAGACTGAGAGAAAATTTGGGTGTGCTCAAGCAGGAAGTCAAAGTAAGTTGTTTTGAAAGGAGCCACGGAGAACGAAAGCAGAAGAAAAGAGACCAAAACAAGACTGCTGCTTACAGGTAATGTGCTAAAGGTTGTTATAAACACTTTACATTATATTAGTTATGAGAAAGTGGCACAGTATGTCATCCATTTAAATAGACTGCTAAGCTGAATGCATACATCATAATATGCATAACCATGTGCACTGATGCTTTAGTGTTAATGGGGGTGTTTAGTAAAATAATCAGTTCAGACATAAATGAGTATGTATATAAAGATCTTAATAACAATTAAGTAGTTTGTTGTGGATTTTTGAATCCACATGAAGGTCAGCGTTGTACCACATCTACTTCAGTTTTACTATCAAGACGTGTTTTATACCTGAATTTGATGAAAAACATTAATGTTGGAAAAAATGAAAAGGCTTAGGCTTATGGTGATGTTTTTTGTTTAATAGCTGAATATTTGTGAAGCATACCTCAAGCATATTTTTCCCAGATCTAGTAGAGAAAAAAATGATGGAAATGCTCAGTGTTGAAAAAGATTTTGGAAATCATGGGAGTGATTCAGATTTATTTATATACAATTTTTACAGTAGAGCATTGTTTTAAAGCAGCTTTATAAAGGTCTTGGCCCACAGCCCAGCTGAGCAAGCCTAGGGTGACCGTAGCTCAAAAAACTTTGGACAGCCAAGGGCTCAAAGGGACCCAGCCCCCCTGGGCAATCCTAGATGTCATATGTATGTATTATATTTATAATAATAAACAGGTTAAATAGGCAGAAGCTTAACAGAATAAAACATGATATACAATGAAACCTCAGATTTCAAACTTCAAAAAGCTGTTTAAACTCACGATTTTTTCATGCAAAATCAAATGTAAATAGTATAACTCCATTCCTGATCTCCAAATTATTTTATGCCTATACTCATATATGATTTTAATAAAGGCATAAATAAAGAAAAGGAATGTAATATAATAATAATCAATACTTGAATGAAGTGAAAGCATGAAAGTGAAATTTAAGACCCCTTAGGGAAAAACTGTTTTATCAGTGGGACAGAGACTGAGGGTGGGTCAGATATCACACTAGTGGACTGATATATTATACATCATATAATCATAAAATAATATTATATATGCATAATATGCCTGGGATCACACACTAGTTCTTCTTAGTCTTTTTTGAGTGTTATGGTAACACTGCTGCCTGATCTGAATGATGTGGGTCGTAGTTACGTATAGGTTAGCTATCGTTTGTATTTGATCTTTTCCAATTCTGCTTCTGCTTATTCTTTCCCATTTTTAGTTATTCTAAAGATTTTCAAAATGACCAAGTTTTAATTTCAACATGACAACAAATGTGTCAAATATTTAGGTATTAAGAAATGTAATCATTTTACATTAAGTTTTTTCTTCTGATGTAATTGTATTAATAAGTTAATGTACTACAGCAGTGACCTAGGAACACCAAACTTACTGCTGATCATAAGTAATCTCTGCTGCTGAAATGACAAACATGTTGTCCAAAGGTAAAGTAATAATAATTTATTTGAAACTTTTTCCTGTGATATCTGATAAAAAAAGCTTAATGTAATAATGATTACTTTGTACCGCACGTTCATCATTGTAGCAAAAAAGAGAAGTTAGTGTTCTTAGGACATTAAACCACGTTGTTAACCTTTTTTACATTAAGTTTCCATTAATTTTATAGCCAAGTCTATCAAAACAAAACCACATGATGATGGACGTGGTCACATGGCGCACTGGTCCTGATAGATTGGTGTCTCCACCGGCATGTTTTTGCACTAATCACCGTGAGTTTATAAAATAAAGTGCATTAATAGGAACCAAGAAGTAATAATCTTGTTCTTGTTTTTTCTTAATCGGTACCCTGTTCCTGAAATTACAGGGCTTCGATACCCTACTGTAATTATATCGGAGGATCACAACATTTAGTGGTTTATTAGTGTATCCATGTTAAAAGTCTGAATAATTGTTTGAAAATGTTGTGCCATTTAATGTCTAAATTGTTTGAGTAAAGAGGTGTTCAAATTCTGAGAATTCTAGAAAATATGACAAAGTAGAACATATAATAAATAAAACAGAATGTAATAGAGAATGTAATAGCAGTAAATTTGATGCTGGAACTTTTTTCTGGTGCCATTCTAATGAAAATAAATTGTCTGCTTATTAGCTAATGGCACTTTGGTTTTACGAAGCATAAATCAAGCAAATTCAATATTTTTTTTAAATAATGATTACTTTATATAAATGTAAATAAGCTATTTTATCATCATTAAAGTGTGATGATTTCATAACTTTAGTCAGGGGTAGAACTGGGTTGGTTTTCAAATTAAGTTCAGAACCGAGGTAATTGACTTTGCATTTTCACATTACGCTGAAAATGCATGTACACGTTTGAATGAGCATGCAGTATAAGAATAATGTATTATAATGCGTTATGACATTTATGACGTCTTCATTAAGCAAGTGTAAAGGGTTAATAAATAGTGAGAGTACATCAGTAAGGACAATTTGTTTAGTGTGTTGAGATCCAGTTTGTGCGTGGGGTCTATAGTTTGTCAAATTTCATTTAAACTTTGTCCTCGTACAGACAAGAAGAGCAGAATAACGCTGATCTGCACCACCTTTGTTACCGTAATAACACCAGGTATCGTCAGCGAAAGAGGGCGGAGCAGGACTGCTTGGAGGAGGAGCTTCATGGACTGGAGGGACGCAACAGGGAGCTGCGGGACAAAGCGGAATCTGTAGAGAGAGAGATCCAGTACGTCAAAGACCTCCTGATTGAAGTGTATAAAGCTCGGAGTCAGCGCTTGAAAGACGACTTCAATACATAAATCAACTTCAGGACAACTACATCTGTTACAACTTTGTCAAGTTCTTACATCTCGTTTGTGTTGTTGATGCTCAAAAAAGAGCTCATGAAATTACTTGGTTTTGATACATTTAATTTTTTTGCAAATAATCCAATGATGGACTTGAAATGTCCTAGAACACTGTGATACTAGCCTTGTGCTGACCAGTATTCATTTTATTTTAAATGATAGCTAGATTTTATGCTGTATAGAAACAATCATGATTCCTTAGGCTTTTGCGCGTCACATTGTAATGCGCTGTTTTAGAATTAAGCATCTAATTCCCGAACCCTACAGTTATTTTACATGTGCTAACGTTTTGTCATATGAGCATGATGGTACTGGTACAGCTACAGGACTTAGCGAATGTGATGACAAGTTATTTGTTTTTTAATTTTGATGCGTTCTAGCTAAAGGAGTGAATTAATATTTCTGCATTTATTGTAATGACTTTTTAAAATTAATTTTTATAGTCATGTTGTTTCATTTTACTTTTTTGTACTTTTTGTCAAATTTGATTAGCTTTAAAGTACAGGACAAGGACCTTTGCAGTCTTCTTTAAAATATTGTATGCTATCAGCCAATGTACTGTGGTTTGAAACTAAGCTTATAGATTTCTTTCCTGGCTCAGGTACTGAATGCATGTATGAAATGCATGTTGAGTTACAATTTATTGCATGACTCATTATAGGACTGCATTGTGCATTATGACAGCAGAATGACTTTATTTCTGTCATCAATTCTTTTACTTTGATTTCTTAAAATGTTGCAATCAAAATACATGGATTTATTTTGAAAGCATGGTATTGCATTAATCGGTTTGGGGTTTGTTTGATATCGTGTTCTGTAGGCTTCTGAAAAACACTCACTGTCATACACTAAATGCAATATTGCAGGACTTATGGCATTTATATTTTTACATAACCAGGTGCATATTAGGCCTCTTCCAAATAAGGTGCACCTCACAAAATTCATACTTTTGCTTGAATGCCTTTGTGTAATGAGCAAGAGAATCAAACAGCACAATAAATGTGAACCTAATGTACAAGGTGTGTTTGTGTATACAGATTTGAAAAAAATATTCTTTCTAAAGGGTGAACATGCTGAGTTATTTACCGACAATAAATTCATGACTGCTTTAATAATTCAGGCATAACTCTGCCCAGAATTATACAATGATTACAATGTTTTATAAATGCATAAATCTTTGTTTTATGGTAATAAAGTAATATTACATTTAGTTCTCCTACTCTTGTGTAGGAAAATTTATGTAAGCATCTTCACTCTTCAGGAAAAACTAATATAAAACAGCAATAATCATCTCAGTGTCAGAAACTGATATACTGTAGTATACAGGGTTTTTTTTTTACAATTGTAGATGTGTTTTAGCATAATTGTATTAAAGTAAATCAGGATATTATTAAAAATACCACTAACGCAGTCTGTGCTATATGGTGCTATTGTTTATAATTCCATATTTTGATATTTAAAATTGTTTTTCCAAGAACGCAATAGCACCTGTGTAAAACGACGATTGCAGCCAACACGAGCAATAGTTAAAGCCAGAAATATTTTCTTCATTTTAAAAACATCTGATAATGTATTTTGAATGGGAATAATGTTATTTTTGTTACAGACAATGGTAAATTTAATTTAGTAAACTGCTTTTAGAGGATTTGACAACAAATGTAGATGGCATCAGTGTTCAAAGTACCTTTAAGCCTTTTGTCTGACCCAAAATGTGACTTGCATTTGATTTTTTTGTGTGTGCATGTCTCTCTGTGTGCGTCTCCGCATCTGTGCGTGTGTCTGCCTTCTCCCTAATCTAGTAGAAGTGTGTTACTGTTTAAACAAACTCCCAGTTAACTGTAAAAATTTACGAAATTATAAAATTAGGAAAGTTCAATTTATTGTTACTACTTAAATGCTTCCTTTGTTATTTTCATACTAGTGCCCATTGCAAATATGAGAGTTTTGTTGGGCTAACACAATTAGTATGTAGCATGTAGGTGGATTTGTGGAGAAAAACTGTTCTTCCTGATTTTTTATTACTCTTAAACACTGATACTAAGTATGAAATAAAACATGTATATACACCGTGTTCCAAATTATTATGAAAATGATATTTTTCTCATTTTCCACAATGGTCAATGCAAGTCATGAACCACGAGTATTGGTTATTGATTTATTTGAGTATAAATCAAATTTTATTGAACAAACCACTCAGTGATAACAGTATTTTTTTTATAAATAAAAACTCAAAATGCACTTTTCCAAATGATTATGCACTCCAGAGTTTCAAAACATTTTATAGGTTGTAAAGAAATGCAAATGGTTTAAATTTGTAACATCAAGTAGTCACATTTACTAAAAATTAAAAACATCCTAATGGGTCCAGTTACATGTTAACATAGGACCCCTGCTTTCATATCAACTTCACAGTTCTTGCATCCATTACCCTTGTGAGTTTTTGGAGAGTTTCTGATTTAATTTCTTTGCAGGATGTCAGAAAAGGCTCCCAGAGCTGCTGTTTTGATGTGAATTGCATCCCATCCTCATAGATCTTTTGCTGGGGTTGAGGTTAGGGGAGGAAGGGGGCCACACCAGGAGTTTTCCCCTTTTTTGCCCATAGCAGTCAATGACACAGATGTATTCTTTGCAGCATGAGATGGTGCATTGTCATGCATACAAGATGAGTTTCCTATGGAAGGCATGGTTCTTCTTTTTGTACCATGGAAGAAGGTGGTCAGTTAGAAAGTCTATATACTTTGCTGAGGTCATTTTCAGACCTTCAGGGACCCCAAAGGGGTTGATTCCGGCCACAAACATGACTCTGCCACTTCCTTGTTGACATTGCAGCCGTGTTCCAACATGGTGGCCATTCACTACTCCATCCATCTGGACCATCCAGGGTTTCACGTCATTCATCATTAAACAAATTAGTTTGAAAATTTGTCTTTATGTATGTTTGGACCAGTGGTGGATGCGGGTCTTTCAAGGAGGGGAAGCTCAATTTCTCCCTACATTATAAAATGTGTCGGTTTATTTATACGTAAATTCTACCCTCCGTTCCTTTTCAAGAAAATGATCTGTGAC
>JAVSBV010000049.1:5951148-5993549 GCA_033117975.1 Parotocinclus spilosoma
TTTTATTTGTTAAAAAAGTTTAAAATATCCAATAAATTTCGTTCCACTTCACGATTGTGTCCCACTTGTTGTTGATTGTTCAAAATATTTTTTGAATTTGATATATTTATGTTTGAAGCCTGAAATGTGGCAAAAGATTGAAAAGTTCAAGGGCCGTGAATACTTTCGCAAGCCACTGTACATGTGAATGTCCTCTCTTGGTTAAGTATAAAAGCTTGTTTGTATCTCAAATTTTGACAAGTTGTTTTACATGAAGTTATGAAGGCCTGGAAAGGCCTCTAACTTTCTTAGAAGTGCCAAAAGCATAGGTGCAAGTTTTCATTGGCTATGCTAGATAGGGAGAGCAGCACCTTTAAAGCATTTGTTTAAATCACTCGACTAGCTGATTGATTTTGAGCTGGAGGAAATACAGATATTGAGCTGATTGATATTGAGCTTATGGAAAGATAGAGCAATTCTTTTGGAGGTTTGTTTGTTGAGCAAGCCAGGACCTGTCACGGTGCCCAAGGATATGAGATGCAAGTTGCGGTTTGTCTAGGTAAACACTGCAGCCCTGCACACACATACTGCTCTCAGCAACTCAAAAGTTATTGTACATGGTGTAAGAAAATATAGTATACAAACTGAAAGATCTTCAACTGCCTTTGTGTAGTTTATATCCAATTTTATTTCTTACAGACACAGGGACAGGCTCACTGAATGATAGAACGTGTCATTACTTGCAACAGTGTTGACTGCAGGCTGGCATAAAGTATTCTTAAAATCATGGTGCCTGTTGGTTCAAATGTGTATGAGAGAGTCATAGTGACAACGATTTGTTGTGTTAACATGCCACATAGCCTGTCAGGCAGACGGTGTGTATTTTGACTACGAACACAGTCGACCTACTCTTAAGGGTTCTGTTAAATAATAGTACAGTATCTCACAAAAGTAAGTACACCTCTCACATTTTTGTAACTATTCCATTATGTCTGTTCATGGGACAACACAGATATGACACTTATGAGACAATATAAAGTAATTAGTCTACAGCTTGTATAACAGTGTAAATTTGTCGTGCAATCAAAATACCTCAACACACAGCCAATAATTTTTCAAGCCTTATTCGCTGGCTACTATGGTGAGTACACCCCTAAGTGAAAATGGCCAAATTGTGCCCAAAGTGCCAACATTTTCAACAAGTGGAGGAGTGCAAGGTCTAACAACCACCAGCTCAGTGATGTCGTCATGGAAGAAGTGGAAGAGGTTTTCAGCTCTTATGAGCTCCATGCCCAAGAGAATTAAGGCAGTTCTGGAAAATAATGGTTCCTGCAGAAAATTTTGACAATTTGGGCATTTTCAACTAGATGTGCACTCACTATAGTTGCTAGCGGATTAGACATTATTGGCTGTGTGTTGAGGTATTTTTATTGCACAGGAAATGTACAATGTTATACAAGCCGTAGACTGACTACTGACTTGAGCTGTGTTTGGGGTAGTTATCAAGTTGGAATACTGCCCTGCAGTCCAGTTTGTAAAGGAAGGGGATCGTGCTCTGCTTCAATATGTTCAATTCAAATTCAATTCAATTCAAATATATTTATATAGCGCATTTACAATGGAGCATTGTCTTTGGAGTAATGGAGTATTATCTTAAAAGGCCAATCCCAAATTGAGCAAGCCTAGGGCAACAGTGGAAAGGAAAAACTCCCCAAAAGAGGTAGGAAGAAACCTTGGGAGGACCAAGACTCAAAATGGGACCCATCCTCCATGGGTGGCCTAGAAGTTAATTAAATAAATACTTAAAAGTATACTAAGTTATAGCAAAATTAAGTAAATAATAATTTAAATCAATAGCAAATCAATAATAAAATTTAAATTAGTAATAAAATAAATAAAATAATTTAGAAAACAAAATCGATTATAAAAAATGTCACAGAACATGTTGGCCTTCATGGTTCCCTCAGTGAACTCTAACTTCCCACAGCCATACAGCCCCAAACCATGACATTTCCACCACCATGCTTGACTTTAGGCAGGTGTAGACACACTTTATCTTTGTACCCCTCACCTGTTTGCCACCACACACTCTTGGCCCCATCTAAACCAAATAAGTATATCTTTCTTATCACACCACATGATATGGTTTCAGTAATAAATGTTCTTAGTCTGCTTGTCTTCAGCAAACTGTTTGTAGGTTTTATTGTGCGTCATCTTTAGAAGAGGCTTCTATATACGGCAGCCATACAGACCAGTTTGATACAGGGTGCAGCGTATGGTTTGAGCACTGACAGGCTGACCCCCCACCCCTTTAATCTCCACAGCAATCCTGGCAAACCAAAAAGCTCTATTTTGGTCTCATGTCTTTCTCCCATGCCTCCTTTGGATCATCCCTGATCGTCACTGATGAATTTCAAACAGGCCTGGACATTTGCTGGAGTGAGCAGGTGGACCTTGTTTACCCTGGAGGATTTTAGTCCATAACGGTGTAATGTGTTAGTAACAGTCTTCTTTGAGACTGTGGTCCCAGCTCTCTTCAGGTCAATGACCAGGTGCTCCTGTGTAGTTCTGGGCTGATTCCTGACCTTTCTCAAAATTATTCTTACCCCACAAGGTAAGATCTTGCATGGAGCCCCAGACCAAGGAAGATTGACATGTTTCTTCCATTTTCTTTACATTTATACAATCTATACATTTATACAATGTATTTAGTCTTTTTTACGTAAGGCTACATGTTACCTGTCATTAAATCTGTGATCAGCTTCGGGCCCCAGGCTGTGTAAGGTAGAACATTCCCTTCTCAGCTAAACATTCTCAGTCCTCTCCATGGGTCACTTGCATGTGAGCACTTGCAAAGGGGAACACACCCATTTGCCCTCCCGAATAAGGCTTCAGGTGAAGATCTCAGAGGATAAGACACTTTCATTTTCCTCTCCCCTCTGCTGATCAGTGGTCTGATACAGTTATTGAGAGTGCTTAACAAAGTTTTTAAAAATGCATCGTAAATGTGATATGTTAATCCTTGAATGGATAAAGACCAGCTCAATCACAGTAAATCACCTTCTCCATCCATGCACCATTTCTCTTACAGAAATAGCGAATCAGTAGTTTCAGCATTGCAAAAGGGCCGCATTGAACATGATCTATCACATTTTTTTACCTCTTCAGTAAATGGATTATTCTAGCCGTTACCTGACATTCAAAAAAGACTTTATAAACCATTATATATGAAAAAGCTGTACATATTATAAAGCTGCTGTTACCCATTTGCAGTGAAGTCTATGAAAATAGCCTTTTTGCATTGGGTCTCCGCTGTATTTTGCATCTGAAAATTTTCTAATGTATCAGCTGTGCTGTGGTGCAGTTCATTAAAGTGCTGTGGTGAAGACCGCTTTCACACATTGATTAACTACAGTAAGTGCCGTTTTCATTCTTGCCTGTATTTTCTTTCTCTGATGAGAACATAAATAGCCATTATTACTGATGACCAGAGGCATTTCTAAAGTAATTATGTGCACTGCAGTACATGCTGAATTTAGAAAGGCTCAACTCTACCTCTGCTTGCCCATCAGTCGCAGGAGCACTACAATGTATAAAAAGAAATTAGTTAGATAGATTGGGATTTAACACTAAAGAATGGAATTATCTAATCTGTCAGTTTTTTTATTGTTGTTAGTGGCTAGCCCAAGTATAGCTTTCATGACCTTGTCTTCAGTTTGGCTGACTTTCTTTTAACTAAAGTCACTCTACATGAATTATTTAAAAAACTGGCTCTGGCTGAAACATGAGCCAGTCAAGCTGCTCCTGGGGCATTATGGGATATGTACTTTGTGTCGTGACATGTGGCCTGAAATTCAGAATAAAATTAGGTCTTTGCCCGCCATGTTATTAGTGGGGCACTTACTTGAGTTATCATGCCATATATGTGACAAATAATTTTAATCTATGAATAATTCTACTGGTGTAGTGCATTGCTAAAGCAAATAAATGTGTTGTACAATAAATGTTTGTCATCTTTGCCTTGTTTGATAAATACATAGCATAGCTAAGAAAGGAAGTGTTGTGAATGCAAGCGTGCAAATGGTCAGTGAACCTCAAAATGTAAGCAGGTGCTTCCTTTTTGACACTGATAAATTGACTTGCACAGCAGTTTCAGCTGGGATAGGAAACTCTCACAAACGTCATTTGGATTTCAGATTTAAACAAATCTATGTCCTGTAGAAAACAGTAAGCTGACAGATTAATTAAATTAAGTATATCAATATATATTTATATATATGCCACACAAATAAATATTACATCCAGGTCTACAGTATATTTGGTTTCAAATAGAGAACACAATGTCAGATACCTTCTTGTGAAGATAAAGTAAATAATTAGATTACAGATTAACTTCTGTGACTAACAGTGCTGCATGTGTTTAATTACTTACTTAATTTAGATTGAATCGGTGTTTGTGTGGCTCTATAATAAAGACACAGCTATGATGTGCTCATGATAACTGCATGCTTGAGCTTGAACTGTTCATAGTTTCATCAGGTTAAAGCTATATGTTAAATAAAGTGTATTCATATAGATAGCATATAAATAACTGGTATGCAGTACACTCTCTGTTCCATACTTGATTAAGCATTATGCTGATGTATGATTATATATTTATATTTGTACCATTAAAACCAACAACAAGCATTTAAATCAAGCGGGAATCTTGTGGTCCTTTGTGGTGACATCACTTGAAACTGCATTGCTGTTGCTTTTATAAGGCAGCCCACTCAAGACAATCAGTGTACCATTGCTATACAAAAAAGAAGAGACACTTGAATTACTAAGGCTATATCATTATATATCAGACTAGGCACATGGGAAAATGTAAGTACAATTTCTGATATACATTACACAACACTTTACATTATATATTCTATTGTAACTAGTGTACAAATTGTATGTAAATAAAAGGACAATAACTTTCCTTTTAATTAACTTCAGAAACTGAGATGGACACTAAACCAACAATCATCAGTGCCCTGCTGATAAACAAGTTTGACATCAACTGTTAATATTCTATGATTGAACAAATAAACATGGCCTTCCGTTACCGATAGCTAGTCTTGTTTGTTAACTTCCTGAACATTCAGGTAAATTTTTAAAATGATGTATGGCAGGTGGGCACAGTTGGTGCTGCAGAACCACAGCTTTACAAATTCAGAGGCTTCCATTCTCCAAGTCTGTGTGGTTTTCCTCAGATTTATTCCCACATTTAAAAAACATGCATTAGGTCACCTCTCTAAAATGTACCAGTGTGTGAATTAGTGCCCTGTATAGGGTCGGTTGCCTTGTGCTGCTGGTTATGGCTCTGATTATTAAAGTTAAAATAAATGTACAATCCACACTGTAAGTAGAAATATGAGTATTCATTTTTAAGATGACAAAAGATAGTGCTCACAAAAATAAGAAGATATTTTTGAAATCCCCTTTTTTGTGATCAGTGTATTATATGTGGAAGCTATTTGGTAGTGTTAACACATGTATACATGTTAACAGGTGTATTTTTTACAAGCACAATCCATTACTGTTTTACAATTTCACAATCTGTGCTATCTTTTTAACAGAATTTATTTAATGCACATTATATCAAAGGGGGCTTTGGCTGTATTCTCATTTCAGGTTCTTAATTATATTTAATAGACTACAAACAATTTTCTTTTTTTAAGTTTATTATTGCAAAGGATTTTCTTGTCTAGCATTTTCATTCTGTACAAATTATATTATTGGTGTGACCAGGAGAGCAGAAGTGAACATAGTTTGCAGTCAGACTGTCTGGTGGTTTATAGCTCACATTGGAATAACTGGAAACATTATTTCTAAAAGCATTATGGAGTATCTTGTTCATGTGGGGGGTTGGTGGCCTAATCTTGATATGCAAAACATTACAATTACCATTCCCTTGCCAAAAAAAAGAAGGGCATACAGCTGCAAAGCTTCCTCTTTTTTAAGTCAATATAGTATATATAGTAACTCCTTGCTTTGACATGGTCATGCTGTACAAATTATTTGTGTCATATGTTGTTTCAAACTTTCAAATGTAATTGAATGGCATGAATTACAGAAACCATATCTGGAAAAATCAGTAATTAACCTCAATTGATAGAAAGGCAGAAAAGGTGAAACACCCTGCAGGTGTTTTAAGATATTCAGAAGTATTATTTTCATCCCTCCAGGTTTTTGCAGAGATATAAGCACTAATTACTACTACTAAATACCACCTTCAATAATAACCTTACATTCTTCCACTGAAATAAAGACCTGAAAAAAAACTAAAGCTGGTAAACTTTTTGTACTGAAAATTTAAGACATGCTAATATTGTTAATCTATCAGATTATATTTTATTTAATTACGTATCTTAAACAAAGTGTATCCTCATCAAAATCAATTAAACAGTTTAATTGAATTAATGTACTGTATTGCTGTAACAAGCGTCTAATTGGTTCCTATAGACTAAAGTAAACAAACAACAATAGAAAGTCATTAATTAGCTACACATACCCTGTACTTGTATTACCAGGTTCACCTACCATACAGTTGCACTGTGATATGCAGTTAATGGCTGTAGTTCATCTGTTAGTGTGCAGTCATAGTGAAAAACGTCATAGTGGTATTGCTGTGGAAACATTGTGCACTGCTTATCACTTTTATTTCCTTTTTGTATAAGGCATATTGTCAATGACAGACTGTTAGTTTAATTAATTTAAATTAATTTCACGTATAAGACATGAAATATGAGTAAACACTGCTGTTTGACTTTAAACCATGGAAAGAAAATACTCACAAGAGCAGGGTTCAAAACAATGCTAGTCACTATTTTAATGTTTACTTACAGCAATTTGTCTGTATTACATTAATGAATGTGCCTGGTTAACAAGGATATTTTTTTTGTTTAAGAATTACACCCAGAAAACTGTCAAATGAAAGTAAATTTCAAAAAAACATGTTGTCAGCAGATCAGTGTGCTAAGAGTACAGAAAATCTATTCCTTTATTTGATTTGGAAAAGTTGAAAAAAAGGCTGAAGTAAGCAAATGTTTGTTCACTGAGACTCTTACATGTGGTAGGAGAAAGAGTGATTTATTAGTGCAGGATCTAATGTTCTACAAACAGTGCCTCATGAAGTGATTGTGATTTAAATCAATAGCCTTTTTATTCTAGTTATAAGAAAAGTTTGGCAAATGTGGCTGCTAATACCTCATGTAGTAATTAAATACAGAGGATTAATTTATTAAGTTATGCATTTAAATTATTTTTATATTAATACCCACAACTTTTCAAAACAAACTGTTATATATTGTTACATCTGGCTTAGTCATGTAGATATTATCTTATTATATTAATATAGATCCACCCAATTAATATATATCCTCCCAAAGAGGATGGGTCCGTCTTTTCGGTCTTGATCCTCCCAAAGTTTCCTCCTTCTGCATTCAGGGAGTTTTTCCTTACCACTGTCGCCCTAGGCTTGCTCAATTTTAGATTGACCTTTTAAGATAATATAATATTTTAAAGCTGCTTTGAGACAATGCTCCATTGTAAAATGTGCTATAGAAATAAATCTTTTTTTTTTTTTTAAATAAAGAAATAAAAATACTTTTTGATATTCAAATATTGCTTCACTTAATAGACTAGGATGCTAAAATGATTTAAAAAACAAGGTAATTGTTAAAATTACAACATTGGGAAAAAAAGAAAATGAAGTTACTTATGGGTTAGGAGTACAGAACCTGATCACTGATGCCAGGTAAAGCATGAAACTATAGCAGCATAGCTAGAAGGGGAAGAACCAGAAGTTAATATAGCCAAGAGGCAAGAGCCAACCTGAGCCATGCACCCCAGTCTAAATCTAACCACAAACCTGCGTAAATAAGAATGTTTTTAGCCTAGACTTAAAAATTGGAGAGTGTCTGAATCTCATACTAAAGTTCTAAGGGGGCCAAGTATGAGAACGCTTTTCCCCATGCTGTAACATTTTTAATTTTAGGAATTAAAAGAGGTAAAGTTTTATATGTTACAAGAAGTATTTTATAATCAATGTGAAATTTAACAGGTAACCAGTGTAGAGATGACAGAACAGGACTGTTATGATCAAATTTTATAGTTCTAGTTAGCACTCGAGCTGCTCTAGTTCTGCACTAGTTGTAGTTTATTTAGATATTTACTAGAACATCCCGCGAGTAAAGCGTACAGTACAGCGTACAGTAATCCAGTCTCGAGGTTATAAATGCATGAACTAGTTTCTCATCATCTTGAAAAAAAATATCCCTAAGTTTATCAATATTACATAATTGAAAGAAGAAATTTGTGTGACCATACATTTCGATACACCTACAACTCCAGCTGCTTCACACTAGGATACCCAAATGCTATTACTCTTTTTGCCACTTAATAACATCTGCTTTGCGACCGATTTTCCCCACATCATATGAGATATTCATTTCACTGTACTACCCCTTCTTTTATAACCCCATCATCATCATACAATGTCATCTACAGGAGCCTTAAGTAACTACCACCATAACCATGCAAGGTAATTTATTTTTGTCCAGGGAATATAACTTATAACTTTATTAGGGATTGTGGTAGCCCAGCGGTTAAGGTACTGGACTCTGGACCAGAAGGTCCAGGGTACAAATCCTGACTCTGCCAAGCTGCCACAGTTGGGTCCTTGAGCAAGACCCTTAACCCACAATTGCTTGGATTGTAAGACTGTATCAGTTGTAAGTCGCTCTAGATAAGGGCGTCTGCTAAATACTGTAAATGTAAATGTATTAGTTATATACACTGCTAACAGAAATTGGGGGATATTTAATTTATTTCCTTTTTGCGAGCAGTATATATCATATAAAAAACCATGAACACTTTTAATCAGAGTATTAACTCAAATTTTGGGATACAGTCTTGAGCTGTTCCAGCACCACACACTTAGATGTTCCTCCACCTTAGCATCACACTTCATCAACAGTAACTAGTCCCACCATTCCCAGGGAGTTTTTCCCCTCACTCCTCATTTTTTTTCTTTACTAGCTTTGCAGTTGGTTAGGTTCAGCGTCAATACTAGTACCCTGGTGCAGCAGCTGAACCTACAGAGGTTACACAGGTAGTTCAACTCCTGCAGAATGGCACACTCATACATGCCATTGCCAGAAAGTCTGGTCTCCCAGCACTGTCATAAGAGTATGGTGGAAATTCCAGGCAGGCAATTATTCTAAGAGAGCTGGACAAGGCCATAGAAGGTATTTTACCCCTCAGTACGACGATATCTGCTGCTTTGTGCAAGGAGGAACAGGATGAACACCAGAGCCTTACAACATGACCTCCAGCAAGTCACTGGTGTGAAAATGTCTGATCTGCCACTGGCACCCTGTGCATTTTACAGATGAGCGCAGGTTTGATCTAAGAACATGAAACAGACGTTACAGGGTCTAGAGACCCCATGTAAAATGTTATGCCACCTGCAACATCATTCAGCATGACCGGTTTGGTGGTGGGTCAGTGATGGTCTGGGGAGGCATACACCTGGACACACAGACCTCTAAAGGGTATAAAACAGCACCCTGACCCTGACAGCATCCTTGGACCCAGTGTCAGACCCTATGCTGGTGCAATGGGTTCTGGGTTTCTCCTGGTGCATGACAATGCTCTACCTCATGTAGCTAGCGTGTGTAGGGAGTTCTTCGAGAATGAAAGAATTGATACAATTGACTAAACTCCATAACCTGCTCGCCTGATTTAAATCCAGTAGAACACTGCTGGGACATTATGTTTCAGCCCAGGAGCTGTGATCCAATGAGTCCGGTGATTCCCTAGTCACCATTTGTCATCTCATTAGGAGTATGCCTTAGTGTTGCCAGGCATGTATACAAGAACTTAGAGGCCATACAAACTATCCAGTACCATTGCTGCAATGGAATTTTGGCTAAATGAACTAGCCTGCTGCATATTTTTTTGCTTTGTCTTTAAATTCTACCTTCTGTAGCGTGATAATTTTTGTATCAATATTGTATAAATTGTAATTCGCTATTGTATCAATTGTCGCTCTGGATATGGGCGTCTGCTAAATGCCATAAATGTAAATGTAATGTAAATCATTTTAATTATCATTTGTTTATAACACATTACCCAGTCCATATCATACAATATATTCTGTATGATTTTCAAAACTATTGAGATCTGGCATGTTTTTAAGATTATTTTTTTATCGAGCAGTGTATAAAGTATTTAAGCATACATTAATTAGGCTACATCAGAAACATTTCGTTTGACATGAAGAGTGGTGGGTGGGGCATTTCCACACTAAGCAATCTACTGATGTCGGGCCTGGATGTAGAGTGCACTGTTTTCCATATTTATCCAAATTATAACGTGAATTAATTGTAGCTGGCTGTACAAATATTTAACAGTTGTTTGTTTATCCATAGCACTGTCAGAGCAGGCTGCATCTAAACCATACCAGGGTGTGAGAGTCAAAGATCCTGTGAAGGAACTGCTACGCAGGAAAAGAGGAACTACACTCAGAACAGCGCCCCCAACTGCAGTGAGGAATCAAGTATATACATGCACACATGATGCTGATCTCCATTAAATCTTGAATACCTTTTTGGCTGTTTCCTACTTGTTTATCAAATGGGCAACTGTATGTGCATAATATGAATTATAAAAAGGATACATTTCAGAAATAGATATAAAACAGACAAAAAATAATCTTTATTATTGCTCATTCATATAATAAATGTTTGGTCAGTGTCAGATTACCTTTAGACAGCTTACAGAAGTGCCATGGACAAATATGTATTTTAGCTTGTGTTTGCACAAAGAGACATGCCTTGGCAGAGAATCAGCTGGACACTGTCTTCATTTGGTGAGCGCACATTAGATGAAGGCAGTCTGTAGAGCATTCAGTATCCAAGGGGATTTTGTCCTTATATAATCCAGGTGTTTTTCCACGACAGTTAAACCATTCCCCCATTTTGCCAGAGGACACTAGGCCTATGCAAATCACCATGTGTCCTTGCCAAGGAGCTTGCTTGCCAAGTTCATAATTATACCTGACAACACAAGAAATCATAAATATACACAACATATCAGACTGATTTAAAAAGACACACATGCTTCTGCTCTTCTCTGAAATGTCTGCATGTCCCCCAGACGTTAACTGCATGCGGCTTGTTTCAGTGCAACAGAAATGTGATTCTCAGGAAGAAGGAAAAAAATCCCTTGCATATTGGGGAATACCATCTGAAATGGTTTTGCATATTTCATTGCTGTTCAGCTTATGGGTGGTATAGAGGAAGTCCTTTTTGTTTTTTATATATCCAGTACATGTTAGATATTTTATGCTACAGCAAACATTATGAACATTTTTCATGCAACTTTAACAGGTTGTGGTTCCCAGCAATGGTGGTTTGCCATCATATGCTCATGTTGGTGAGTAATGTTACAACAAGTTAGTTACATTAACCACAGGGTTTTGTGTATTTCATAATAACAAATCTCTGCAGGGTCTTCTGCGTTTGTGGGGACCAACCATGGTGCTCCAAATGAGTCAACTGTGGATGCTGGTGCTGTTTGCTCTGGCTGGGTGGCTCAGTCCAGCAGTTCAGCTGCTTTTCAGCCCCTAGGTCAGTGGGCTCCTCCACAGTATTTCCAACATGAGCAGACCCTTTCCAGTCTTCCCTCTCTTACCACTGACATGTATATTCAGCCAGTGTGTCCCAGCTATGCAGTTGTGGGCCCTTCCTCTGTGCTCACCCTGACACCAACACCTCTATTTACTAACCTTGGGGTAAGCCATAATCTTAACGGGAACTTAGAACTTCAAATGCTTGAATCTTGTTAATTTAGTTCTTATCACTATTTTCTCTTGTATGTTGTTTCCATATGTGCTGCAGACTATAAGCTCATCCAGTTCAGGCATGTCTCAAATAGATGTCCAGGATGGCTCACTTACATACATTCCAAGGGCCCAGCACTTGTCTCCTTGCCCACAGACCGTGCTTGCTCACCAGCTGGTGACTATGCCTGGGGCTTTGTCCAAATCTGAACCTGAACAGTTGGAGCCTGTTGTGCCATCTGAGGGCACCCTAGCTTTAGAGAAGCTTCTGGAAGAGCAGGACGAGAGACAGAAAGAGTCCTATGCATGCAGTTCTTCGCTTTTTACACAAGACATTTAGGATGGCTCAATTCACATTTCTAAATTTGCTGATGCTGAGCATTATATACTCACCGATCACATTATTAAGTACACCTCCTTGTTTCTACACTCATTGTCCATTTTATCGGTTGTACTTAGCAGTTGTACTAAGTTTTTATAGTTATAGATTTTGTAGATTATCGTCCGTCTGTTTATAAACATATTTTATTAAAACACTTTTCTCTAATGGCTAGGCCCCCCACAGGACCAACACAGATTACCAGCACAACACACACCACCACCATCACTGTAGTGCTGAAAATGATCCACCACCCAAACAGTACCTGATCTGTGCTGGTCCTGTGGGTTGCTGTGCCCATTAGAGAACAGAGTAAATGGGACGAACAAAGTATGTCTAGAAACAGGGGAACAACCGTCTATAATTACAGAGCTACAAAGTACTTCTGTTTTGTAAGTGTAAATTAATAAAATGGACAATTCATGTAGAAAAAATGAGGTGTACCTAATAAAGTGATCAGGGAGTCCATTTTCTGCTGAATGCATATAATACATGTAACAAAGTATTCTGCTCTTATACCATTTATAACATATTTAACATTTTGTTCAAATAAGAATTTTATTGTTCCTATTTCTTTTGTATAGATACCTTTATAAAATAATTTATAAGAAAGTATGATTTAATATTGTTCATTTTATTTGGTTTGTTAAAGATAAAATTTTACAACAATGTTTTGTATACACAGAAAATGTAAAAGTCAGTGGTTTTCTATATTTAAGTGTAGGTACTGAATCAGATTTTAGCATGACTCCTGTTTGTTATTGTTTACTGTCTCTTTGAAAAATGGAAAATTAATGTTTTCGCAATCGATGTAGAATATATGGATTTTTCACTATGCAGACTTGCAAATTGTTTTATTTGTCATTTGTTTGTCTTTTTTTTTTATCTGTTTACATGAGGTCAGTTTTACCTTGTGTTCCCACAACATCTTTTGACCCAGTAAGTTTGTGCTACACCTGCTGTTCAGCTTAACCTGTCAAATCAAAAACAATAAAAAATGATTGATTATGTCATGTGTATTATGCTAAAGGTTAATCCAACAGCATTTTGTTAATTGCAGATCCTAAAGAATATTGAATAAATGATATCGCATTTACAATGGTATGACGAGAGCCTTAAAACCATGTTGATGACTGCTACTTCTTCTAATTATAACTAGCATGAACACAATAACAACATCTTTCATCCAGTACCTAAATTTTCTCTCAGCTATAAGATCGGTTGCTCACTGCGATGTAATCCCTGTACCTATCTTCAGTACTTTCAGTAAGTTCAGATGACAGTGAATTCTGTCCTTACAATTTTGTGGCCTCAGAAGGTGATGCCGGAATGTGTCAGCTATTCACTCAAGCTGAGTTAAATAAGTTGGTACAAGATCTTCATCTGACAAAGTCATCAGTTGCTGGGTTCAAGGCTAAAGGAAAATAACCTGGTAGCCCTTGTTACCACATTTATGTCTCAGTGTAAAGAGAAAGACCTTGTAAAATATTTCCATATGGACGAGGAGCTTGTATACTACATCAACATCAAAGTACTTATTGAGTCAATAAAATGTGATAGTTATATAGCTGACAAATGGAGAGCTTTTACTGACATTTTAAAGAGAAGTCTAAAGTGTGTGTTGCTTCACAATGACAATAAATGAGCTTCCCTTGCTGTTGCTCACTATGTAAATATGAAAATATAAAAGAAAATTAAGAATCGATTCATGCCCTAAGAAATCCCAACATTTAATTAAATAGTTATTGGTGGATTTTATGTAGTGACCTGAAGGTTGTATCTTTTCTTCAAGGACAACAAAGCAGTTACACAAAATGCCCTTGTTTTTGGTATAGCTAATCAAAGGCAGAACATTATTTAAGGAAAGAATGGCCCAATAATCTTCAGAAAATGTTCCCCGATTACTTATAAAATTGAGACTCATTAACATCTTGCTAGGGCTTTGGATCAAGATGGGGAGTCCTTCAAGTACCTGTATACCAAATGTCTTGTTTCTTCCCATGAGAAGTTGGAAGCTAGCATAGTTCAGGTTTGGCTTGTTCTGATGTGAATACAGAAATTCTTAGCAATTTCAGACCTGAAAAAGTATAACCTTATATTTCAAAACTTGTTGATTGATTTTCAAAGACTGGGAGCAAACATGAGTGTCAAAGATAACATTTCTCCCTAGCAATTAAAATGTACTCAACTATTACTCTCTTATTTAGACAATCATTAAATCAAGTAATATATGACATGCCATTGCTACTTCAGAACTTCTCATTGTGTGAAAAATGGTGTATGCATATTTTTTTTATTTTAATTTTTATTCAACACCTTTCAATTGCGTTATGTAAATTGAGTTGTCAGTATCTCTACTGCAAACCTTATTGGAAAATTATCATAGTGAAAGGAATTTATGTATGAACAATTAATGTTTAATATTAACCTTCCATTTATTCATTTACTGCCCTCAAAATGTATTATTGTTTATAGGATTATGGTTATGTAAACCATACCAGTTATACACTGAAACTTGGCAGCCTGGCATGTATGAGAATAAATGGTACACTTCATGCATACTGCCAAGATGTTGCCACATCATGTAACTAACAGGATTCAGGCAAGTCTGAGTCTGAAATAAGGGGAAATTAGTGTGCCTGCCAAGTTTAGGAGTGTTATAGGCATCCAGGATTTGGCACGCTCCCTCGTAATGAGTCAACACTGTGTGAAATTCTTTAGAATTAAATATCTGTTTTGAATGGCTTGAACAAGCACGCTCGTAGAACAAGCACGCTTTTAAAAATTGTCATTAACGCATTGAAGAACATAATAGTGTTAATACTAGATCACACAGCCAGGAGAGTAATGGCTTATTTATTCTCTGTATTAAACCAAGAAGACACGTGTATATGTTAGATATGCACAGCACAGTCATTTATGTAATATATTAAATACTTGTTTTAGAATAATTCTGTGTTATAAGGCTCTTAACTGAGACAGAAACAATCTGTGGGCAGTAATTTATGCAGAAAACCCATGTGGTAGCCTAGTGGTTAAGGTACTGGACTCTGGACCAGAAAGTCCAGGGTTCAAATCCTGCCTCTACCAAGCCACCACAGTTAGGTCCTTGAGCAAGACCTTTAACCCACAGCTGCTTGGATTGTAAAATTGTATCAGTTGTCGCTCTGGATAAAGGCGTCTGCTAAATAGATGACGACGTGAAATAGATTAAATAAATGACGACTTTCGGTTTAAGGGTTACATGCCACAAAATGCATGCACACACCAAGTATTTCCAATTTTCCTTATGTAAATTAATTTAGATTAGTGTCTCCTGAAAATAATTTATGGAGTTTATGTTTTCATAAAAAGACCTGCCATCCCATAATGTTTGACTCATAAGCGCCTCTATTTCATGTTTTGTCTGGTCATCTAAATAAATAATTGGGGGTTATGCCATCTGTTTATTATTATTATTATTATTATTATTATTATTATTATTATTATTATTATTATCTATTTAGCCAGTGTGTGCGCGAAGGGACTATCATTACCCTTTTAAAGTCGAGTAAAATGTTGGGAATGAATTACTGTGTATTTGAAGACAGCAATGGCTGCCATAAATGCAGATATTCAAATATTCTTAGTCGTATAATTAAATTATTCTCTTAATTATATGCATATTATTATAACATTAAATACAATGTGGCCTACAAAAACAGTTTCAAATATGAATATAACATGATATCAAAGCAAGACAAAGCAAAGCATTTAGCTTTTTCTGCATAACAGTGGGCCGTATACCATAGGCTAATGAATATCTTTCTAAAAAATCAATTATTTCACAGCACATTACTCCATAAAGTAATAAAGCAAAATGAACAACCTGTACAGAGTTGTGGCTGGATGATTGAGCAACAGGTTGGTGTAGCACTGCTGCCGGGTTTGAGCATTGAACTCGAGTACTATCTTGATCTGTGATTACTTTGGATTCCTCTGAACATTCCTACCAAAAACATAACGGTAGTTAAGTGGTTACACAAAGCATGAACAGGTGAGGTGGATTAGCCTTGCGCACAAGTTCTGGAACTGTGTGTCATAAAAGAAAAAAACATTGGTTAATCCACCTGATTATTTATGTCATAAATGCCATAAAGTCGTTTACAGTTTATTAAAATAAAATTCAAGGTTCACTGTAAAGAGAAATAAAACCGGCCTTTTTGGTTTTGAAGTGACGGAGGGGGAAACCCCTGTCTGTGACTTTAAACGAACATGTGCTGGCAACTTGTCAAAAATTGAATAAATGTTCAATAACTGTTCGTATGTGTTTGTAATACAACTTCCAGTTCTACAATTCAGCATATGTCATACAGTATCATTTGTAATCTGCTAGTATGGAAGTCACCTACACCATAGGAGCTTGATTTAAGTTGCGCAAGTTAGCACTGGTTGCGCAACATCGACGCTTTTTAATATCGCTTCAAGTTTATTTATCACTAGAGGACAGGGCACACAATGTTCCCCGTTTTCCTTAATACCCTGACCCCTGGCCGAATTAAAATGATCTTTTATTTACTGACTTACAGAAGCTATAGGGTGAATGCAGTGTTTCGTTAACTTTTGCAATGTTACATTTTAAAACTGTGACTTTTGCAGTGAATTTTCTCAGGTGTCCATTTGTGTAAACTTAAACTTACATCAATTCATCAAAGACACCCGACCAACATCCACTTAATATAAGTTATCAAGAAAATACAGGTTCAATAGAGACCTGTACTTGTATGTTCAGAAGGCGTTATCATTTATCCCTGTCGTTAATCATTCAATGCAGGACAGCAAATGACGTTAACAACCCTGTCCAGGATAACACAGTTCACGAACTTAAGACTTATCATTTACACCGTGTTCTGACCCGTAATATAGGCTACATTTGCATGCTCCAAATAACTAGATAATCTAATTTTACAATGTGAATGAACCACTTTATACAGCCTAAAACATGAGTACTGTTACAAACGCTGGGCTGCAGCAGGGTGTTGTTCTACAGCAAAAATAAATGCCTTATTTTGTGCCTTTAGGCACAGTAGAATTCTTATCGTTTTCTTTTGTAGCATAATCACAAATGTGTTTATGGCGCACAGAGGTCTAAAAGCAATGTGGCTCTGGGGTGAGATGGGAAGAAAGTCGTTTCTCACAGCTCTGAAACAGGTATGGGCCGATCCAGTGGGGGGAAATGTAAGAAAAAAATGTAACATTGGATCAGAAACGCAGTTTCTGTGAGCAAGGGGAAAACATGCAACGACCTGCCTTTTCTCACTCACTTTAGATCAGTTAACCTCTACCACACTTTTAATGACAAACTGGCAGGTCTACAGATGACTAAATAATGATAATAAGTGGTTATTACAAAAACGACAAAGTGACAGTAATATAACCAATTCGTCCATTATGTCACCGTCATGTTTTCAGTCGGGTTTACATCTGATGTAAATGAGATGTAGATGACCAGACAAAACATGAAATAGCTCAGGTACATACTGTATGCAAGAAACACTGGGTTTTTGGTTAGTGTTTTTGTATGCATTTTCTGTCCCAACCTTTCCTGATTTGGGGCTGTGCACGGCATCATGCGCGCCATGACATACATTTAACATTTATTTTACAACAAGGGGGTTTTCACTTAGGAGATCAGTAATTACTGTGGCAGTAAGGCGTGTGAAAAAATAGGACTAATTTAATTCTCATTCTGAAAAATGTGGTTGTCACAAACAGCATCAGTCAGATCAAGAGTGGTAAGTTTCTAAAGGCACTTGGACAAAAATGTATGCACTTTTAAGAGATGAACAGCAGTGTTTGGAAGAAGAAGAAGGATGAGTACAACCCCAATAACACTGTCCGCAGCTGTGAAGCATGGGGGTGCTTTTCTGCAGGGGACATCACTACTGCACCATATTAAAGGGAGGATGAATGGTGTTGTGTATCACAAGATTTTGGCCAACAACCTTCTTCTCTCAGTAAGAGAATTGAATGTGGGTTGTGGCTGGGTCTTCCAGCATGACCATGACCACACACAGCCAGGCAAGTGGCATAGGAAGCACTTTAAGGTCCTGGAGTGGCTTAGCCAGTCTCGAGACCTGAACCCTATAGGTCTTTGGAGAGAGATGAAACTCAGTTTTGCCCAATGACAGCCCCGCATCCTCACAAGTAGTATAATCCTTTTTGACCAATTTAGGGAGACTTCGATTCATTCTTCCACAGAAGGAATCATCTGCATTGTGCCTAGGCAGGGTACCTTTGTTTTAAAAAAAAAATTATTTTATACTGTACAGTTTTGTTGTTTTGTTTTTGTATTTTGTTCCTGTTTAAAACTCTTGGACTTGGACTCATTGCTTTGGTCCTTGATTCGCCCCTGAAATTATTTTAAATTCTAGCATTTAATCTCTTGATAGCACAGGCTATAGTTGCAACACTTTGCTTCATAATTTTAGTTTTCTTATTTGTCTGTAGTTGTAATATACAACAAAGCTCCATGCAGTGTGTGTTCAGATACGAAGACCTGCAATGTGGCTTTAAATACTGTACACCTAACACGAAACTCTGTAAAGGTAACACTTCAACACTCGGTGTACATTTTGCTGTGTGTGCAGGAGTCATGCCACTATCAAATGTCTTTGCATGCGTTAAGAGAAAACGAGGTCCCATGCTGAGTGACGAAACCATCTCAGGTGTGGAAAGATGAGGACTTCAACCCCTCCTTCACCCAAATGAAAGGGAATTTCCACTCTGGTTTAGTGGGAAGCATGTCACATGAAACACGCCCCATTGTTTGTAAAACATTGGCTTTCACTTGAGTTAATATGTACACACTGATCAGTGACCCACTCAGTGATTGTGCTGGAGCATGTTAGAAAGTCAAGACCTGAGTCACATGACAGCTTCATATCAAACAACAACCAAAGCTTCTTGTTGCATTATGGTAAAATAGCCCAACTTCTGATTTTGCAAGAGAAAGGCTAAAACGTCTAAAACCTACAAACACAACCATTTTATGTATAATATTGTTTAATAAATAAATAAATAAATAAAATAAATACCTGTTGTATTAACCTACTGATGTTATACCTGGAAGATTTATAGACACTTTGTGCCTTTCATTCGACATAAAATCAAAACGGATTTTTTTCTTGCTTGCATCTTTTTATTCAGATTTTAAACCTAAGTTTCAAAGTTTTAGTAGCAACCAGGAAAAATACAACCATTAATTTAGGCTATATAAAAAGAAGTTATCTATCATTCATTAACATGCTACTGTATAATATTTAAACCTGACGTTTGTAATCCACACCTTTTCATAACAGTTATTTAAAGTTACAGATAGCCTATTGTGTTTAAGTTATTATTCGAATCTTATTTGTTAAGATTAAATCAGATTAAATCGCTCTGTTAATCATAAACCCCTTTATCTGTAACTGTGTAAACCACTATAAATATAATACCTTGACAACAATTTTATTATTAACAATAGACCAGAAGTCGTTCTTATAAATTGCCTGAAGCTGGTTCAGTGACGTATAACATTCAAACATTAAGAAAAATATTATTTTATTGTAGAAAAAGGAGCAATTTGTTGTACACGGATATTAACAAACAATTACAATTCCATAAAACCTGTATGTTATTGTTAGATCATGTAGGTAATGGCTATCAAGATATTTATGACAAATATTATGGGATTTTTTATTATCATGAGATGAAGGTGTTGAAACAACAAAAAAACTGAAATGTTTTCTGACTCTGTACAAACAATGTGTAGACACGAGCTCTTATAGGTAGCACAGTTCAGAGCTGGGTGAATCCCGTCTACAGTAAGCCTCTTCTTCCAGAATTGGATAAAAACTGTCTGAGACGCTGTAATAGTCTTCAGCCATGGTGCCCTCTTGCAGGCTGGGCCAATGTGCCAGGCAAAAGCAGTGTTGCATGGTACACTGCTGGTAGTGGTAATTCTCTGGAGTAAAGCTTGAACTCAAGTCTACGCGTGTCGGAGAGCTGTAGCATGAGGAGGATGAGGAGTGAGACTCAGGCGGAGTGTAGCTGTTATAATCGACTGGACTGGGAAGGCTGAAAGAGTGTGTCGGTGAACTGGAAGCCTGGAAGAAGGAGGGACATTAGGATGTTAGACGTCATCGAAATAAACAAAATACCCTAACATTTAAGTAACACATAGTAAGCTGACTTATAGCCTAAAGTGTTAGAATTTTTTACCTTTTGTAAGAACAAAAGAGCTGAGTATTTGAATTAAAATCTATATTACCTAAAAACTGAACGTGAACGTTTCGTATTTAAGCCTCGAGTTGAACTATTTTTGGGAATTAATAGTGTTACATAAAATGCTGAATTAATATGTCCGAAAAAGTATTGCGACCTATACATTTTGTATGTGCCTTAATTTAAAAGGTTTCTTTCTTTCTAGTAATGAAACCCGATGCCAGCTGACTCTTTTTTATGTTTTGCTAACGTATCAAGAGTGGCCGTGATCTGTTAAAATCGATGACATTCTCAAGTTTGGTTTGATGGCAGTGTTTGGTTTGTGCTGTCCTTGATGGAGCAGGTTACAATTGCAAATTCTAGTTTAGATATTACATTTACTTATTATAGTAAAAGTACAGTTACAAGTACATATGTATAAATAATACATACTATGCTGTTAGAATAATAATCCGCGCATGAGTGTAAATATCCATGTGGCCACTGTGCAGGAGCAGGCGTGCACAGTGCAGGACTGGAGTTGAAGTTCTCGGCGGGCATCACGTTCATCAGATGCTGATCATCAAACGTGTCTTCCATGATCGTGTGTCCGCTGTCGGCAAACTGCCGAGGTTGGAAGTAAGCATCCTGTGTGGAGGTCCCGCAAAAAATATCGAGATGGACCGCTGAAAAAGATAGAGAGAGAAAGTTGATAAGCACAGGAGGGTATTTAAATTGGGCCTGTAAAGACTTGAGATGATGTCACGGCAGCAACAGCCAACAGCTAAATGACATTTGAATAGAAGTTTATAAAAGGAGGCCATACACATCCTTAGGAATGCATACTCTGTGGGTCTTTTGTCAGCTGTTCTGCATGACGATCGATGAAATGGTTTCATTGGGGAGTTAGTAAGTGTGAAATGAGATTTTGCTTTGATTAGTGATCAGAAACATTTACATTAAGGCTCCGTTCTCATTTGTGCTGGTTTGCTTTGCTTTGCAATGTGATTTGCACGGGCTTCTGCAATAATGTAGCCTACAGAGATGTGTGTACACCCTTAATTAGCTATTCAAACAAGTTATAGTGTAAAGTGGGTGATCTTTGGCTGTAACGTTAATTAGTTTAAGGACTAACCATTTCGTGTTAGGTTGTGTATTAAATCTTTGTAGGTACTGGAAACAGTCATAAACCTACCAGTCATCGGTGTGGGGCAAACGTCGTGAGTCGACACAGCTTGTGTTTTCTTTGGGTGGTAATGGGGGAGGAGAGAGAAGAGGGTAATAGGTTAGCATTTAATCTCTGCTTTAACATGCCTAATTTCTATTCTACTGGAATCATAGCAGCAATATTTGATCATTTATCATGCGTGACAAAAAGGCGTGGTCATGTCGAGAACACAATTCTTTGTGGGTTTTGATTAAACATGAATGTATGTCTAGGATTGACCTGTGTGTGCATGCATGATTATTACTGAAAAAGCAATACTTACTTTGTATTCTGCTGCCTGAAGTGCCCTACGTTTCTGAAGTAACTCTTTGACAGTTGTCTTCACGCGTACACCCTGGTAAACCTTAGGTTTGTCTACAAGGGTGAAGAAGGAAAAATGTACACACATAACCAAATAGTCCCTGAATCCATACAATCCTTTTTTATATATAAAAAACTTTTTAATTTTTATACCACTGCATTTACTGAAATATTTTCAAAATGATCCAACAGCTCCTGGTTAAATATTATAGTACATTATTTCACATCGAAGTAACCTGGGGTGAAAAAAAAACAGCGCGCTGAGAAACAGTCTTTCAATGGGCCATTGTGTCGAGGGCGTCGGTAAAGAGTTTCAGCGCCGCGCATTACAATAGACACAAAGACAGGAACTCGGAGAATTTAAGGCTATTTTCAGCCTTGTTTCTACAAACTAGAGCAAGATCAACGTTCTCTCCTTTAACTATTTACCTTAGAACTTCAGTTTTCGGGAGAAAATAGCGATTAGTTTAAGAATAACCGAGTTTCGCATTGAAATAAATCTTTGAAGAAAGACTAGACGAGTGGGACACTGCACCCACCCAGGAAACAGCGAATAATCCCGCGTGTAATTCAATACGAGAGAGAAATCTATAGGCGCGTGTGTACAAAACCGATCGAAATATAAAGGTAAGTCGTCTTACTAATTCTTATAAGCTGGAAAATGTCAGAAAGTGAAATCTGCAGCTTTTTTCGTATGAAGTTGAATATATGACGTTCTTTGTTCCCTGGCTGGTTAAACAGTCCAACAGGCACCGTGCTGACGAAAACTGATCAAATAATATATAGCTCATAGAACAGATCTAGTCTGCTATTATAAACAATTATAAACCAGATCATTATAAATGTATATAATCGAAATGGTCTATAGATAAATGTGTCAAAAGAGCCAATAAAAGCGAAGAAATGTGCCTTAAATTGGTTATAGTAATATATATATACTTATTAGCACGGGAGCGATGTAAATCGGATTATGTCAGACATTTTTTAATTGGTCATGTAGCCTAGTTGATATTCGTGTGGGCGTCTTCTTGAAATCTTTAAAATATGTCTAAAAGTTGAGGCATGAAAAAGTAGCTAAGCTAAAAACAACGCCACGCCATGGCGGAGCTGATAGAGGCAGTAATGGTGAAACTGGCACTGATGCTGATAAGATTGCAACAGGTTCGGTGCACTTGCACTTTTACTCTCATCGAACTATCCATATGACTTTTACAAACACCCAGATCTTTGTGCATTAGTCTTGAAAATATACTGATAATTCTGTCCTCAATTAGATAAAGGATTCACAAGGCTCGCGGTTTCTCGGGAAAATTATCTGCACTTTTGTCATTTGCACTAAAATAATATAAATATAAAAAAGTAGTTCTAAATGCATTCAAAATCATTAATGCTCACGTAAACAGATAAAATATACAAAAAGCATACATGTCCACAAAGGTATGAATTTGAATATATTTATCACATTGGCTATCATCTTGAAAAGTGCACTAAAATAAAAGTTACTAAAATACTTCTTCTGATTTAAATAATCAATAAAATATGACATTATTGACCAGAGGAAGAAGCAGATTGCTGGACAGAGAGAGGCATGGTGCACCTCCTGGCCGGGTTGAATCGATTAATAATTTCTCGTATAAGCACATGTTTAATTCTCTTTCTTTCTGTATGCATTTTGCAGGTCTCTGGTGATAAAGAAGAAAAAGAGAAGGAAGCAGGAGAAAATTGACTCACCAGACATTATTGACGTGAATAGAAGCAGGACCCAGTGAAAAGCTGCAAGCGCCTGTTCTTGGCTCTGTTATATGGGCAAGAACGAAATATTCATAAAAGTGATGCAAAGCCTCAATCAAGCACCTTCACAACACTCTCACCATATACAATAATGTAGTAATATAGCCAGAGAGGCATTAGTTTGAGTTTTTCTGCCCTCATCCCTACTATTTAAATCCCCAAGAACTCAATGATTTGACAATGATTTGATTGCGCGATACTTTCAATTTGAATATTCAAAGACTTCGCAAAAATTCTTATATCTTAGCGAAATTCGCTATCAGAGCGCATATAACTACACTCCCTTTAATAGAATATTGCTCTATTTCACATTTTGAAGTAAAAATTTTAATATATTTTGACATTTTATCATCCTTTTAATATTGATGGCAGGAGGCTGGCTGTGAAGCTCTCCTAGCCTTTAGCAGTAGTAAAGAGCGAGCAAATGACGTTTCACACAACACACCATAACATTAATATGTTATACAGTGCATCAGCATTTAAATAAATTATAAATAATATCCTCTCTGATCTAATTGTAAATCATTTTCAGAGATGTAGGAATGGGGGCGTGGCATATGGTGGCAGCCATTTTGGCCGTCAGAGCATTAGGAGCATGTGCTTTCTGACACAGCACGAGCTAGGTTCAAACACCTGTACAGTGAATATTTGTAATATTAGTCACATTTAAATTCAAGTTATATTAATCATAGGCAGTATTGGGTGATTATATGTATTAACAAAGAGAGAGAGAAAGAGGTATGCGATATTAACCAGTATTAAGCAGTTCTTAACCTTATTTAATAGCATTATATCATTAAACTCACCAATGGGAAAGAAAATACGACAGTAAGAACATGTTTATAATTTAGGAAAGATTACATGATTTTCAGTATGGTTATTGTTCCTACTGTTTCTTCATGTGGACAGTGGACAATATGATGTGATGTTTTCATATATAAGCCGATTTTTTATACTGTGACACTTTGAACTATAACATTTTTTTTAATCCATGTGATACGAAAATATGCATTTATTAAAAAAAATAAAAATTAAGTTTTTAACACTGCTAAAGAACTAGCAGTGAAGCACGATTAGAATTCACTTTTTGTATATATTGACGTGCACATATTTTGTGTTTAATGTGTATTTTAAAAGTACACATAGAGACTACTAACCCAATTTTTTCTGACATGCACACCTGTATAAGTTTAGCGAGTCAATAAACATGGTTGGTTGATTTGATTGATTGATTGATTGATTAATTAAGGATGTTGCAGTTAAATGTTACCAAATAATTGTGATTCCTGACTTCATACCTTATGAATTTACAGGTCCAGGATTTAACGTAATAATAATACATGTCATACATAATACTTAGTAACTCACCTAAGATCAGCCTAGTGGGCACCTCGAAGTCCCAACTCGTATTAGACGGTCAGTTGTTTCACAGATCTATATATTGTGTTAACATTTACATGAAACTCACAAAATACAACACAACTACAGGCTAATGTGAGAGTATCCGCGTTTATATTTGATGATTTCGCTATTGTAGACTTTTTGTCCAAGTACATGGCATCGCATGGAATATAAGATGTGGATGCCAGACAGATGCATCGCATCTTTATAGTTTAATCTATTTAGATAGTGTAAGAATATATTTGCATCTGCTAAAAATATTAATATTTAATATCCCATGCATTGGTTGTAGTCATGGTTTCATAAAACGAGATGTTTTGGTGATGTTACTTTTCAGACAGAAAACTTTTCCAGCAGTTTATAGGATCTGTTCCCATATCACCACCACGTGGTTGAAAATGGAATCTGCAACTCTGGAAAAGAACGTGGACCTGAAACATGATGCAAAAAAAGGAACCGATACCTTTACGATTTACACTGCTCACAAAATTCAAAGGATATTTAATTTTAAATATTGCCTACTTTTTGCGTGCAGTATATATTTTTCCCTTGAACTGTTTGACTTCAGAGATGTAGAAGTCAAAGTGAACACTGTCTTATTATATTATATTATATTATATTATATTATATTATATTATATTATATTATATTATATTATATTATATTATATAGACAGCCTTTTTACTGTAAGAAGTATACAGAGCCTAAAGCATACATTTTCATTCATCAAACTCAAGAAAATGCTATATAAAAATACAATTAAATACAATAGAAACTATGTTAATAAAAGCAAATGAATTTTAATTATGTGGCCAGTCTTTATGAAGTTGCATTACTCACACTGGGGCTTGAATTAATTTACAGTCGTTTAATAGCACCTGAATAAATGTAATTATAGGAACCATCACAATGTTTGTTTAATGTCAGTGGTCCTTTAAAAGCATTTCAGAATCTATTCATGAGACCAACTTAGTAAACTTAGCAGATCTGTACAGTTTTATCACACACATCAGATCAAATTATTTACGACAGGTCAAGTGTTGTTGTACAGATTACATTTTGCAACTGTTAAGAAGGTATCAGATTTGTCAACCCAAATTCCATAGCTTCACCTCACATAAGTAACAAACCAGCAAAAATAAATGCTTTAAAATACTGAGATAAATAAGTATATTAATATATTATAAATGTAATTTAGTTAATTAACGCATTGATAAAAAAAATCAACTCAAAAGAAAGTTAAATATATTGCATCATCTAACCCACACACACACACACACACACACACACACACACACACACACACACACACACACACAAACAGTATTTACATATACACAGGGTGAGTCAAAAGACAAAGAAATAAAGCTATGTCTGGAACATGGTCACCATCTTGAAAGCCACCATGTTGGATTCAGGGCAAGTTTTTCCAATGGGAACTTTGTCATGTAGCTTATCAATGAAGATCAAAATTGTCCCAGATTTGCAATATCTCTTGTGGTTAAAAAGTTATAAACACAGAAACAAAAAACTTGAACTTGTTTTTCGTCACAGGTAAGAAGATAGAATTGACAATTCTGATGTTCAATTATTATAGCCAAATTCTGAGAAACCAGTACAGTGAACAACACACCACGTAGTGGTTGTCCATCTTAGTGGTTATCTTGAGTGACAAATTTCCCTTTCACTGAGTGTCTCCTTAAACTGACAACATTTCTTTATTTATTTAATGCTTATTTCAGGAAAACCTCCATTTGATAATTTTTTAAGGGACATGCTGCAGCTATGAATGTGCTTTTTATGGGATAGGGATACCAGTCCATAACAGGGATGGGTAAAGAAAACTGTTGTAGTGTTTTTGACATGACCTCCTGACTGACGTCCTTTCTCTCATGCACAGCCAGTGTGTCTGCAAGTGATGTCCATACCTCCTGGAAGGCACCACTAGGAATCAGACCCAGTTTCCTCTGGCAATGGGCTAGCGTATTAGACCACTGTTCCACTTAAAGGCCCACATTTTAATAAATTCTTATGATCTATTTGACAGGAGTGGAAACATGCTAGTAAATAATACAATCTAGATAAAATAAGATGTTTAAAATCAGTATTTGCACTTCAGACTTTTTTACATTGTATAAGAATATAAACATCTAAGTTTATTAGACATTAACTAATATATAACTAATGATGTTCAATATAACTATAACTTAGGATTTTTAGTAAGTAGAAACCTCAATCCTCAAATAGAAACCTCAGTCCTCTAAGAGAATGATATAAATATTAGAAAGATAACCAGAAAACACATTTAATATTATTTATGTGTTTAGTTTCATTAATGATATTGATTTTATGTTAATGTTTAACTATCAGTAGAAGTATATGTCAGATCAGCATTAGACCTGACGTTAAACACTTATTTTGAACCGATCCATATACTCTGCTTTTTATTTAAAAGGTAAAACGGATTGCCTCTTTTACTTTATTTACTCAGCTAGAGTCTATGTAATTTAAATGTTATTCAACAGAACATTCTGTGTGGCCATGGAACAGTCGTATCCTCTTTGGCCCATGGTCGTGTGTCATTCAGAATGGAGCGGGTGCTCTCAGGGTCTTCAGTAGACAGGGCTGGGATTTTGGCTGCAGAGTCACTATATGTGGGGCATGGGAAGCTAGGAGGTAGCTGGAAGCAAGAGTGATATGGCACATCATCTTGGGCATGCATGGAATAGAACTGTGAGGACACCGTGTTGGAACCCCTCGAGGTTGAGTGGTACTGGCTGGGGCTGGACGGCTCCACAGGTGCTGGAGCCAGGCTGTTCCCACACAAACCCTCCACCGTCTCCATGCTGGCCTGCTCCCAGGAATCTCTCTGCACACACACACAAACAAACAGGACTAAGACTCCTTGCTGTAGATCCTCAGACTGGAGGGTGGAAAAGATCTTATCAAAGATGAAAGTGACTGTATAGTTAATAATGCAATACTGATTTTAGTTTTTGGTTATATTGAGTCCAGGATCTTAAAGTGCCCCTGACTGGTCAAAAAACACATAGGACATCACAGAAAACTGTACATACAGGTGTGTAGAAATAAAAAATACATATGATTGGCCCAATGGGGGAGGGGTGGAATGTCTGTTCTATTAAATAAGGAAAGATTCAGAAGATTACATGGATTCAAACACTTACCAACAAAAAATGTGAAGCATCTCCAGAAAAAGAAGGCATTAGTGTGGACAGTGCAGAAGATGAGAAGAGGGCACTTCCTCCCCCGGGGTGGGCAGCATTGCGGAAGTCACTGAAAGGTTCTGGGTAATAACTGTCTATAAGGGATGAGTAGCTGGACATGGTGGTAGTGTCACACGATAGGGACTTCCCTGCCAGTGATGAGGAACAGATGTCTGTAGAGAACTGCTTGCTTAAAGGGCAAAACTCTGAATCAGAAAAAAATGGTCTTCTCATGCTGTAATATCCTGGCAGTGAATGGGAACCTGGACAAAACATAAATCCTGGTCACTCAATGTGCAAGAATATTCTATTCTGTTTCTATCTACTATATATACAAAACTATATACAACCGCTAACAAATTAAATCTGATGTTATTCCCAAATACTTCTGATTAAAAAAAAAACTTTGAATAATGTTTTATTACAGGGATGTTTTAAGAATAGGTCACTTTCATACAGAAAATGTGCTCTCTTTGCAGGCATGTTGAATGGAGAAATAATCAAAACAAATATAACATGCATGCTACACATAATTATATACAGTCATGGCCAAGGTTTTAAGAATGGCACAAATTTTGGTTTTCACAAACGTTGCTTTCAGTGTTTATGATGACAGTTTGTATAAAATCTAGATTGTGATCTGATAGATTGCAATTAATTGCAAAGTCATTCCCTGCCATGAAGATGACCACAAAAATTACTGCATTTCAGTCCTACAAAATCTACTGCTAACATCATTTCAGTGATAATCTTGTTAGCTCAGGAGAAAAGGTTACTGAGAACAAGACAGCTGATATCACTCTGTCTTGCTGATTAGAAGAGCAGACTGGTTGCTTTAAAAGGGTAGTGGTGCTTTTAATTGTCTTCTGTTAACATTGGTTAACACTCCGAGAAATCATATGCAATCACATTGTTGCTTATAAGATAGAACCCCAATCAATTATTAATTGAATCATCAAAAACTTCAAGAAGAGTGGATCAAGTGCAGTGAAGAAGGCTTCAGGGCTCCCAGGAAAGTTTCAGGACCTTCTCCTAAAGAGGATGCAGCTACCAGATCAGGCCACCACCACTAAAGAGCTTTCTCAGTAATGGCAGAGGGCAAGTTTGAGTGCAACTGAACACACAGTGACATGAAAGCTTTTGGAGGATGGATTGGTGTCAAGAGGGAGGACAGTAAAGAAGACACTTCTCTGCAAAAAAAAACCATCAAGGACAGACTAACATTTTCTCATAGACTAACAGTTTAGAGGGTCTATGAAGCGCCCTTCTAGTTGGGACTCTAGGGAAAATGATTGTCCAGAGAAAAAATGTGATCACTACCAGGAGTCCTGTGTAATGCCAACTGTGAAACATCCTGAGACCATTCATGTGTGGGGTTGCTTCTTATAAAGGGGAGTGGTTTCACTCAAGTTTTGACAAAGTTTTGACTCAAGTTTTCTCTTCCATAAATAAAGAATGTTATCAAAACATCCTACAAGAGCGACTTCTTTCAACAATCCAGGAGCAATTTGGAGATGCTTTGTCCAGAATTATGGTGTACCATGTCACGGCCACCCCTCTGCTTACAGACTTTACAGCTGTATGGGCCCCACAATAAAAAGTGATAACCATGAGGTTCAGTAAACAAAATATTGAAATTTTGTGTTCATGGCCAGGAAACTCCCCAGATCTCAACATGTGGTCCATCCTTAAAAAGAGGGTGGACAAACAAAAACCCAGAAACTGATCAAGTCAAAGCAATGATTAGGCAAGAATGGGTTTTCATCATTCAAGATTTTGCCCAGAAGTTGTCAGCACGCTGATGTGAATTGCAGTTATAAATAAGGGTAAACACTGTAAATATTGAGTCTTTGATCAAACTAGGTGTATTTGTCAATTAAAAGGTTTGTAAAAACATATAGAATTGTATTTCATGATACTATTAAAACAGTTGACTAAAGATTTTGAAAAAAGCAAACCTTGTGAAAACCAAAAGGTGTGCCTTTCTCAAAACTTTTGGCCACAACTGTAAAATTCAGGTTTATAATCAGAACAGTAGTCTAGTGCAGCTATGGGGCATCAACTTCAGGTAATGTTCATATCAACCAAAAAATTGGGAAAAAATATTATCTCACTGAGATTACTGAAGCAAAAAAAAAACATCTACTGAGCAACAGGACTCCCTGTTGATGAGAGAGGTCAATGTCCACACTGTTTCCAGCTGAATTAAAGACCAGAATAATATAGATAACCATTCAGTACAATTGTGGTAGCTGTAAGAATGCACATCCCAGAATGCACAATATTTCAAACCTTTAGTTGAATGGGCTACAACAGCAGAAAACCACATCATGATCTAGTTCTATCAGCTAAGAACAGAAATCTGAGGCTCAAGTGGGCACGGACTAACCAAAACTGGACAGATGAATATTGAAAAAACATGCCGTACCATAATGATTTCAGTTGTACAGTCTGGAGAAGTCTTGTAAAAATCTGCTTCATGGAATAGTTCCAAGTAAAACACCATGGCTCACAGAAAAAACAAAGGCAAGCAACTCATTTAAGTACCGGTACAAAAAAACAAGAATACGATGGCAGCAGGTCATCTGGACTGATTCTGCAAAAAAGGTTTTTTTTTCCTCTAGCAACAGGCAGTTTTCAGTCTGCATTCAATAGTGATGTATGGTGGAGGATTTTTTTAATGGACAAAAAAATTAAGCACCCAGCCGAGGCTGTGTCATAGGAAGATATGCAAATGATTACTGGTGTGGCCTAAAAATTTACCACTGGGTTTTGCCACAAGAGGGTGTAAAACTGCTTCCCCAGCTATCTATAAAAATACCCTCACAAGCTACTTTTGGTCAGTGTACCTCTAGGTGAGAAGAGGGATCGCTCTCTCTCTCTCTCTCTCTCTCTCTCTCTCTCTCTCTCTTTTTCTCCCCCCCCTCTCTCTCTATCTATCTATCTATCTATCTATCTATCTATATATATCTACATATATCTCTCTCTCTCTCTCTATATATATATATATATATATATATGTATATATATGTTTGTGTGTGTATGTGTGTGTGTGTGTGTGTACTTATTGGTATTTAGACCTACTCTAGGGTCCGAGTTCCTCTCTTGTGTACTCTCCTGTTTAGTTCTCCTGAAGTGTTTTTATGGTGTTTATATCAGGAGAGTGAGATGATGCGTGTAGTAAATAAAAAATTATTTTGGTTGATGTATACATTTGTTATTGACCATTGTCCTCCTGGAAGACCCAGTGAGGATCCAATTTTAGTTTCTTGGCAGAGGCAAACAGATTTAGCTTTCAAAACACTTACAAACATACACACAATTTTTTATATTATTATTATTTAATTTATATTTTATATGCTACTAACGCAAAATTGGATACATTCTGTGTATTATCTCCATTTTACTGTAGGGTATTTTTAGTGCATTAGTTTTGTTCTTACCTGCCACTTGAATGAACGGGCTTTGAGCTGAAACAGTCTGTGAATCAAGGAACAGGAACAAATGTCAGGTGGTTAGCCACTTAAATATTGTTTTTATGGCCATGTACACTAAATAAAACAAATTTGTAATATATTTTATTTTTCATATGCATTGCATTTGTCCGAGGTATGCTTTTAATAGGATATGATAAACAGAAACCAGTAGTAGTTTTTTGTTGGTCGGCAGGAACAATCAGTCATATGCATTGGCGTGTTTAGATCAGTGTTTTAAATGCTGTTAACATCAAATCATCAGATAGAACAGAAAACAAACATAACGTTCTTAACCAATTGCTGATTTATTTTCTCAGTTGGTGCAGTCTGACTTTTAAACATGCATCAACTTGTATAAGTGCAGTAGTGCAATACAGTACTCCAGAGGTCCTCAGTTCAATTCCCAGTCTGGATTATGACTGTGTAGAGTGTCAATGTTCTGCACTTGTCTGAAAATCCTTTTAACATTTTGTCTTGATATAAAATTGGAAAATCTCATTACCTAACATTTTGGAATAAAATGATTTTAACTTTATATATTAGTGATATATTTGATAAATGTGATCACATTGTAAAGGTATTAACAAAAAAATATTAAGTATAGTTAAAACAGTTTATTTGAGTATTTTTCAACATTCCAATATGCTTAGGTACCTTTAGTTTAGAATATCTGAAGGCTTCATTTTAAATAAAGCTATTGAGGATGGTTTGCCCTGGGTGGAGCAGCTTGCTTATCTAAGTTTGAATGGTGGTTTTGGGATCTATTATTATTTTAATATTGAAAATGGAACAGGATACAATCTGTTGCTCTTCTCCTCCCTTGGCACACTCTCTTATGATTTTTCTTAAATGACAATTTTGTATATTTGCATTTAGTGTTTTACAGCAAGCCAAAATAGCTGAAATATGTACAGCATAAAGTACTGAAGAATCAGTAAGTATGCACAACGTGATCAGCTGGGTAAAGTGTTTAAATCCTACGCCGAGGACTTCAGTAAATACACAATAATTACAAAACTTTCACAAAACTGCAAGTATGCACAGATACCAAACAAACAATACAACATAAACATGAATACAAGAAAAAAGTGTAGAGTAGATACAAGGCTCTTAGCCTTCAATTGTTTGGATTGTAAACTTATATCCGTTGCAAGTCACTCTGGATAAGGGCATCTGCTAAATGAATGTACTTAAAGCAGCACACTTTTTTTTTGGTTGGGGAGGTTAGGACATATCCAGGAATTTCAACTGGGTTTAAGCAAAGATACACTCTGGGCAGTCCAGTCCACTGTAGGCTTCAGTGACCGTTCATCAGCTAAACCCAGGTTTCATAGGTCCTCATGAACTGCTGCCACCTAGGGTAGTGAACTGTCCTCCATTGAGCCACACAAGCAGGTACAAATAAAGAGTTAAATGTATGGTCTATTGCAATCAATTTTCGGAGATTTTTTCCTCCGCTAAGCACATTTTCAGCAAATTTGTCTTTGAATGAAAGGAGACAAAAGACAAAAGAACTTACCATGGATATCATAGTACTAAAGAACTTGCCATGTTCAAAGTGAATAAGCAGCGTACAGAGGATAAAACTGATAACATGGTGCTTCTCCCTTATTTGCATACTACTAACATGAAGTTTTCAATATCAGTGTATCCCTGGCTGGAAGGAAAGCAAATTTTGAGGCCTGAATTTGAATGTCATTTGCCCATCACAAGACTTCCCTATGTGGCCTGTCTACAGCTCACTGCATCTCTGAAGGCAGGGTAGAGAAATTATGTTGTTGACGCTAAAGTAGAAGAAGACAAGATCTGCACCTGAAACACTTCTGATATAAGACGATGACCTACAGCCAGTGAAGAGACTGAATATCAATATGTTAGGTAGAATGGTGCACTGATTCTGTGTCATCTCTTTTGTTATGGCGCTTGAACTTTGGTAAAAAAAAAATTTTTTTAACTGACTAACTTTTTTTCTAAAACATAGGTACATAACTCCAGTAATTAGTTACACGATTTAAAGACTACAAAAAGCTATCCTCTTTGAACAGTTGTGTTAGATATCATATTATTCAGTAGTACCCTTAAGACATTTCCATTTCATAACTAATTTGAAAAAACATCAAATGACATCATAATAAGTTTTAAAAACTGTAAGAGCAAAGCTTTCAATACCAATCTGTGTTTACTCAGCAGTGGTTAGCTGAGCCCTCCCCCCACATATCTGAATCGGCCCTCATAGTGCAATATTCTCAATTCACGTGAGTAACAGGCCTTTGAGATGTAAAGAAGTTAGGTTTGATACCAAATGGAGAACTGTATCCTGAAAACTGAAGTTTAAGATGCTTAATTAAAGTGCAGTATGTAACAATGACTGCCGCTGTTTTTAGGCCACCCAGTAATTATACTGTACTCAAGACATTAGTCAAGCATCACTATCTGCTTGATATCAGTCAGAATATGTAAAACAGAGGTTCCCATCTTTTTTATCGACAGGGATGTTAGTGAAAAAAAGCAACGTTCTATCAAATTTAGAATTTTGTATATTTCTGCATAAAATTATTATCACATGTTCGGTGGATAAATTGAAACCAGTTAAACAAATGTGATAAAAAATATTATACATAATCATTGACCTTTTAAGAAAAATAGTCAGATGTTACATATCACGAACCTTATACCATCTTTGGAACACGGTGCTGATTGTATCCTGGTTTGTGCCTGTTTTACCGCATTTGGGTCAGTACAGGTTTCTTCATTAATGGTTCAATTAATTCCAAACCATATGATCAACATAACACAAAGAGTAAAAACATAAAATAGTCGAAGCATAAAAAACATTTGTTTTTATACAGAATGTATTAGTATTTTTACTTTTACTGAAATGACAGCATGCACTAAAGCTTGCATAAACTGTACAAGTTTGTATAAAATCTCATTTATATTATCCCAGCATGTTTTCACAAAATTTAAACAGCATCTTGTAATGTTACTGAACACTTGGCTTCTCTGTCTTATACTCCCTGGGGTTTAGTGCAGGTGTTTGTGGAGGACAGTCCATGCAGCACTCTTTGATCTTATCTGCTCTTTAAGTAATTGCTTCAAATATTTGAGTGTTTGATGCATTTCAATTCTTTTAATAGCCGATAGTGGAAGAGGTATTTGCTGTGCCTTCAGGGTTTTGTAAATCTCAGACCAGCTGGTTTCAGACAACAGCCCCTGCATGATAAACCTCTTCACTTATTTACACTGGGACACGGGGATATTGTGGATCTCTACTTGTAGATACCTGTCACTCCTGGTTTTGTTTAACAGCTTGTTTTCGGGCTTGTAATGGGTTGTATCAGGTATGGTATATATTACCAAGTAATGATTAAACATTTAAGGAAAATAAACAAGACAGACGATACTTGATGTGTGGGTGTATACCCAGATGTGGGTTAGTTTGGGTTTTATGTCAAACATTTAAACGTTATTAAAATCTGACATTTTTTCTGATTATCTCTTTGTAGAAGAAGATTATCAAACATTTAAACGTTATTAAAATCTGACATTTTTTCTGATTATCTCTTTGTAGAAGAAGATTATAAAAGTGCATTTTCCTGGTGAACCCCAAAGAGTTCACTGTAACATTGAGAAGTAACAAGCAAATGATACCACAGGACTGCTTTCTTTTAGTTTTTCTCAGCTTTGTTAATACTGAAGACCAGGATCGCCCTTTAGGCTTTGGTAATTGTAAAGGTTTATGTGACTAAACGCTTAGCTGGACCTTAAATGACTGATTTGCCCTTGTTAAGTTTAACTGCCTGTTATCTGGTCCCTGCTGTAGATGTTAAAGATTCTGCAGTTTTAACTATTAATACAGGCTTATTTGACTAGATAAATCTCATGCAAGAAGGATTGGTTCCTTTTTGAGTCTTTAGTCTTGGTCTTTAAAATGTTTAGGGAGTTTTTCCTTACCACTGTCACCCTAGGCTTGCTCAGTTTGGGATTGGCCCTAGAATATATACTTTTACCAATAACTTTAAACCGCTTTCACAATTTTCCATTTAATAGCGCTTTATAAATAAACCTTGTCTTGACTTTACTATCAACACATCAATATAAGTAGAAGAGTTCAGAAAGTTCCCTTTTATTTCAGTGTATGACAATAAGCTAGTTTACATCAGTATGATACTCACTTATGCTCTAAGTTATTTTTATACATATTTTTATTTGTTATTATTATACAATCAGACAAAAGTTGGGCAATTTTGGAAAATGCATATAAAAAGTAGTGTTTTACCTATTATTTTGACCCATTCTTCCTGCAAACATGTCTTAGGATGTGCAACATTTTGGGTTCGTTGTTGCTGTATTTTTCATTTCAAAATTCTCCACACATTCTCTGTTGGGAACAGGTCAGGACTGTAGACCGTCTTAGCTTGTTAAAGACTCGGACTTACCTGGATACTGCCTTTGTACCAAATCATGATTACAATCACCTGTTTGAAATTGCATTGCTATTGAGGATTAGTCTTAGTGGGGTTGTATATTGTTATTATACTGTGTCGTAAGAGCTGAGCAAACTGAGTGGTCCATTTTAAAATCCCAGTCACAAGGTCCAAAGCTTCAATAAATGCGAAAGGTCATCTCATCAAGTAAAAACTGTGCCAAGTCTATTATATGGTAATCTGCTGAGGGGACCCCTAATGGAAGCAACCAATAGAGGACCATCATATTATATTTTAAATGGAAGCAAAGCACAGAATCCTAGTAACTGTACCCTGATTATCCTGGTCATAGTTGCTGAACCCGTCTAACCACTGGGTAAAGGCAGAGGTACACTCTGGACAGGACTATGGATTGTAAAATTTAATTAATTACATTATTTGTTTTTTGGTTTTGTTACAAAAGCATCACACATACGGCAATTTTTAAAAGTTGCATTTGTTTCTTTCGATCTTTGCTTTAGCATTTTCTATGATCATTCACATTGCAAACTACTGGACAATAAATTTAGTAATAAGAATACAAAGTCAGTTAACAACAAATATATGAAGAACCTAATGGTCCTGTTTAGCTATGATTATACAAAAGCATTATAAGTATTGTTGCTATTATTTCAGAAGCAAGAGTGGCAAGTGCCTCCTTTTTGCTGTGTGTCATGTTTAGACCTGAAAGTTTGTTTTTGCCTGCAGATGTTCTGTCTCTCTATTAGGTAAAGGTTATATTTAAAAAGCCAGCTGAAACTTTTGTGTTAGCAGCTTTTGTGTTAGTTGCCCTTTAGTTTGCTCAGTTTCCTCTGAAAAGCTTTGTTTCCCTTTCAGGTATTGTTTTATTTGAATGACCACAGTGACACTCTTTATTTGTTACAGAGTGTATATTATTGCTTAAATGACATATTACCAGTGTCTGACATAGCAGTACACTGACTCAGATTTCATTTGTTTACATTTCATGCAAATATAAAATATCCTAAACAAAATAATTTCTTATTAGGAAATCAGTTTTATTTTTACAAACGCAAAATTTGGCACTTGATAGTTTTTGTATTGGTACGAATCACATCACATTGGTACTAATTACATCAATCAACTTGACATTTTGCTTTTAAAAAAAACGAATAGAATTTTACTTTCAAATACAAAACCAGTTGACAGATATTAATGCATGCTTATGCACGATGAGTGTGCTGCCATGTGCAACATACTGTAGCCTAGTTTTTCTTTGTATGCATGTATTTTGGCCCTCTTTTCTTACAGTGTGTGAATGTACCTAAGGTTAAGATGGCAATGCAAACAGACACAGCTCCCGTGAGAAACAATGGTGAGGACTTAACTATGAATGGATGGCATTGCTGGTGCAGCGAGATGTCTAAAAGCCTTATTCCGACCTGTCTGGACCAACAATGGCAGACTTGTCTGTGGTCTGCAGGAAGAACAATATTATTGGGCAGGTGTGCGAGATATTGACTTTGCATAAGCAGACCACAAACCAAAAACGGCAGCTTAACTTGCTGTGGCATGGAGTTCGTGACCATTACCATTGTTGGTTATTGTTGCTGCCTTTACTGTGAAAGCACATGTGATTGGTGGGTTCCATTCAGCTACTTATTGTTTATGTTTTGGTATTTGCTAATGGGCTTTACATTACGACTAGGAAAGGAGACAAGGGACCGAATGTAAAAGCAATATATCTGGAAGCAAAGACTCAGGAATCATTAGAATAAAACGACAATCCACTGGGTAAATAAAAGAGCAAAGCCACACATAATGTTAACAGGTAGCTATACCAACTGCTTTTAACTGTCTGTTTACATGCAATAAAGAAATTTAAACACAGATAATGAATTGAATTGATGAGCAAGCACTGCAACACTGATGGAATGAACATTGGAATGAAATTAATGGCCAGGCATAATTAGATGCTAAACTCACACTGAAACAAGGTCCACTGATTTGGCGTGACCTCTTCTCTGCCAGCAGATCTTTGACCGTATGCTTGACCCTGACACCCTGATACACACGTTTGGAAAACTCTGGGAAGGCAAGACATCACAAAAGTAAATGTCCTTGTAACATATTCCAGAATGCACAAAACTGTAACTATAAATAAAAGTATGTTTCTGCAGACACGCTTTCTTTGCAGATAGTACACTTTAAAGTCTATTAAAGTCTATAAACTTTCATATATTTCAAAACTACATATTTGCTTTTAAGGCCCTATTTATAGCAGTATTTAATACGTTTGTGAATTGTCAACTATGTGCGTTGCAAATTAATTACCATGTAACTTTCAGCATGTCAAATACAATATGCTTATTTTAGATCCATACACCGATATGTAGCCTGCAATTGCGGCAATTCTTTGGACATTTCTTGCAATAATGTAATATTGGAAAATAATATAATATAAGTCAACTGGAAAAGCAATGGTAAGTCATGAAGGCATCATGAGCATGTTCTTGCTTAAATATTCAAAAAGAACTTTGTAATATTTTATTTTTAAAAGCCTCCAGGAATGTATCTCTGAAAGTCAGGACAATTAGCCAGGTAATAATTTCTCTGGATTATAGTGACATTTATAGTGATTCATGAAAATGGAAGGAAGAAAGAGTATACATCAGGTAGCAGAAAAATATGCTTATTTAAAATCTGCTGTTAAATGAAATATAACTGTTTATAATTTTATAAAATTGTATATATATTTACAATTATATATTTAGAATTTATACAAAAATATAGATTTTATAATTAATAAATTCAATTTAAAGTAAAACAATATAATTACATTTGTAAAAAATATATATATATATACACACCGGTAAGTGTCAGTACCTTTTAGTGGTAAAATATTGAAAATCCTTACTTTTCATTGTGGAACCTTGGCATTACTCAATACTTAACTTGTTATTCAAGTATGGTACTAGAGTAAGTACTAAGTACTAGAGCCCAGTGAACTACAGCTCTAAAAAGCAGTATTCTGCCAAAATCACATACATATGCATAGTGATGTGTGTCAGCCCTACTAACTTTATACAGTTTAACTTTATACTACCTTATAGACAGTGTGTGTGTTGAAGGTTGTTGAGCTTACCAGTCTCCATAATGCAGATGGAACAGGCTTGTTTGAGTTGAGAGAATCCTGAAGGCCAAACACTTACTCCAGCAAAATTGTATGGTATAGTTTTAAACTCAGAAAGAATTTTAGTGAACCATAGACATAGATACAGACACTTTTCTATCGAATCTGAATGGGTTGGCAGCTTTTGAGGTGACCATAACCAATTTGTTTAAATGCAAATAACTGGCAGGATGTTTTTCAACATTTGCATCTGTGTTCTAGATTAAATAGGAAAGAGCATGGATGGAAGACTGGTAAAATCTGCACATCTCTTTTTCACCTTTTGCTGGTAATGTTGATTGTGAGTACTGGGTTTGACTTACAAAAAATCTAATACAGATATTCATAAGGATCACGCTAGAAAGTCTAACGTAAACATATACCCATATTTTAAAAGGAAAAATATTAATTATGTTCTTTTGCTGGCAACTATATTTCTAGTTAATAAAATTGGTCTATTATGAATAGTTTGAGTCATAATCTGTATCTGTATTAATAGCCTAATCTTTTAAATAACAATAAACAGTTTATAGCTATCACAATGTAAGCTCTGTAGCTTATAGTGCATAAATTGAGGTTAGACCCTTTTTTGTTCTCTAATTATTGTATATTATATAATTACAAGTAACATATAATATAAGTGAAATATAAAATGTTTAAGACCAAGCATTTACATGACAAAGCTTTTTTGAAACTCAGACTAGATATTATATTGAGCATTTACAGTGTAAATATATTTTGACAAGTGGCAATAATTACACCAAATACCACTTGGTGGTAATAATACATACCATCATATTCATGTTAATGACATCTAAAATGCATGTGCACATGCATAAATAGATAACATGTGGTTAGTCATAACTCTGTTTTGGGCATTCATTCATTCATTCTTTCATTCATTTACATTCTTTTCCACTTGATCCTGGACAGGCTTGGGAGACAGATGGTGTGCATAGGACACAAGGCAAGAATAACCCTCCAAAAGTATTGGGAGAGTGAGGCCAATCCTTTTATTTTTGCTGTAGACTAAAACCATTTGGGTTTGAAATTAAAAGATGAATTGACAAATTATTAACATTTCAGCTTTTATTTTCATGTATTTACATCTGGATCTGATACACAGTTTAGAAATTAGCATTGTTTGTCTGAACCCACTTCCCACTTACTCCCTTCAGCCTCCTCTTTAGCATGCTCTGTGGGGTGACTAAATGGTTTTGCTTGGTTTATGTTTCCCCGTCGCATTGACGCAGCACTTTTGCGTTTCCATGAAGCCTCTCCGCAAAGCCTCTACATTGCCTTACGCGCACCTTCAAAATTTTTAACTACACAATGTCACATCATTTATGGAGGGAGATCGCACAAACCATACGGTGTTCTCCAGTTCCCTGCCTATACTCTTTAAAAGGTTGTACAGACCACCTTCTTCTCTTTCGTTTACCCAGCATTTTTATTATAAGCTTTTGTTGTTGAATATTGATCAGCTCAATCAACATCAACGTCATCATCATCGCCATTGCCATGGCAACAAAACCCTCAGACACTTCTTAGCATTGCAGAGGTGAATTACTCTTCGACACTATGATATCATCGCAAAACTATATATTGAAAATTAGGGCGTAGCAGCAACCACGTTGTCTTTCTTTCTTGATTTAAATCCTATCTGACAGAATGGTACCAGTTTGTTTATGTAAATAATCGACACTCTAAGCACTCAAAAGTAAAGTACGGTGTCCCTCAGGGGTCTGTTCTTGGCCCACTGCTATTCTCCCTGTATATGCTACCTTTATGCACTATTATTTGTATACATGGTATTAGTTCTCACTCTTATGCAGAGGATACACAGCTGTACGTATCAGCTGATCCAAATGACAGCCTTACAATCAGGCAAATAGAGAAGGAAAATTGGATGTCATTTAATTTCCGTTTACTTAACTCAGACAAAACTGAGGTTTTACTATTGGACCCAAGACTGTGAAAGACAGGTTGGCTACTTATATCTTGCAGAAAAAGCCATGCAAGCCCATGCCATGACATTACCTACATCGTGTTTCACAGATGAGCTTGCTGTTTGGAATCATGAGCAGATCCTTTCTTTCACTAAACTTTAGCTTTTGTTTATCACATTGCTAAAGAGAAATCTTGTGTCATTGGTTCATAAATCTTTGTCCCAGAATTTCTGAGGCTTGACTCTGTACTTCTTGGATATCAGCCTGGCCTACCTATTCTTGGTGAAACCTCTGTACTTTAGTTCATGAAGTCTTCTGCAAGCAGTAGATTGTGATACCACTAACAGTTGTTTTAGGGTCTTTTTTTATAGTACACACAATGTATTTTTCATCAACTGTTGATGTTTTCCTTTGTCTGCCTGTTTGGAATCTGTTAAACCAGTGGCAACTTTCTTTTCCCGGACATCCCAAACAGTTTACTGGCTATGGCCAATATCTGTACGATTACTGATTTTTCCATCTTCTATCAGCTTCACAATGGCTTGTTGTGTTAACCCATTAACAGCTCTCTGGTTTTCATGCTGGTTACTCCTCTAACTATAAATGTATAGTCTGCACAGGCGAATCCTGAATCTGAATCTGAGCAAACCCATTCAGACCTATTTATTGTTTGAATAATCAATGTAACAGGACACAGTTGGGCAACAAAACACACCTCACAGTCACATGTTCCAATACTGTTACTCCTTTGAAACATGGGTGGGTTCAGACAAAAGGTTCTAGCTTCTGATACCAGGGGCACTTTAGAAATACCAGTTTGTCTAACACATACACTACCGTTCAAAAGTTTGGGGTCACCTAGACAATTTTGTGTTTTCCCTTAAATCTCATACTTTTATTTATCTAATGAGTTGCAAAATGAATAGAAATATAGTCCAGACATTGACACGGTTAGAAATAATGTTTTA
>JAVSBV010000049.1:5993649-6012310 GCA_033117975.1 Parotocinclus spilosoma
TGCCCATACATCGACTCTTCTTTTTCTCCCTGCTGACATTGTCTAGATAACTTAAGTTAAATCAGGAATAACGACAGATCACAAAGCTATGGTCTTCCCGGGTTTAGATCTAATTTGTGTTTGATTGGACAGCTACCCGGTTTATCCCACCTCTCCATATATGTCGAAGTAGTTATGATTAAATGCTTTCTTAACTTGTCCCTGCCTTTCACAAAGCTAATTCAGTGATGATTGGACGTCACCTATGTCGAACATTTTCATTTTTATTCGTTGACAAAAGTGTCAATTAATTTTGTCATAGTTTTAATCGTTGTAAGTAGTTTTTGTTTAGATATCGTTTAGTTTTCCTCATGAAGAAAAGGTTCGTTGACGAAAATAGATCGTCAACGAAATTAACACTGGTACATACATCACAAGAAGGAAACTGAAATTGCGGATTACTGAAGTGTATCAAAAACCCTATCTAATATGTACATCCTTCTTAAAACTCTACAGTTAAAATTGTACTTTACAACTATACAGCCTTAATTCCATTCTAGTGTCTGCTGAGTTCCAACACAGATACACATCATTCTTGTTAATTAGGTACTGATTAGGTTATTACCTGAACCAAATCTTATTTATAGAGGAAAGATTTAAGGCAAACTGTTAGTGAAATTATTTCAGAACGTTACCAAGTTAAAATATTCCTAAAAACTAGTGTAAACTTGTTTTCTGTGAATTATCATTTTTATCATTATTAATCAGGGCCCAAAACTACTGAATGTTTTTTTCTATTTTTGAGTCATTTACAGCAAGCAAATAGTCAACATTTGAATGAAAATGATATAAAAATGATGTTGAATATTTTATCTATTTTAACGTCGGCGTTGAAGAAAGGACATCATATGGTAAAAAAAGATTTCCACAGCATTTTGAATATGTTTCATTTTGAAAACACAGGCCTTAAATAAACATCAGAAAATTGAGACATCAGGAGACATCAGAAGACATCAGCCTCCAAACAAACAGCAGTGCCTGAACTTTTAAATGTTTAAATTTCAGCAAAAGTATGACCTAAACTCGACCTCCTTCATTCAAGTCCTAAAAGTATCCAAAATGAAGCAATTGTACAAAATAGAGAAATTATTATACTTGGTTATTTATGCATTGAGAAGAAGAATCCAAAATATTTACATATGTGCATGTCATTTAGATTACTGGTATTTTTTTTCTGGTCCTGCATGATGGTTTGGATGAATTTCATACACAATAGCGACTGAGCCATCAATGAATTTTCCAGCTGGACAATGATCCAAACACATATCCAATGATGACACGAACACAATTTAACCAAAAATATCAAGCTTTTGCCATGGCCATCTCAGTACCCTGATCTAAACCCCACAGAAATTCTGTGAGGGGCTGGTATTATATCCAGAACATGTACCGGTATATGCCTGTGCCCTGCGCTCTCTGGCCTAGGCCCCAGTACTCCCATCATCCTGATAAACCTGATATGCACGTCATTATTTGGCTGTTCTGTCCCCTAAATGTGGCAAATGTTTGTAACACAGAGGATATTACATTTTGTTTGGACAACTTTATTTTATTTGTTAATAAACATCCATTCCTGCATTTCAGGCCTGTAAAACATTTTTTTAAAATCAGGACAGGGCATAATTTAATAAAACTGAATAATGATTTTAAAGTGGTAACGTAAAGAAATACATTACAATCATGACTTGGTATATAATCAGTACACACAAAAGGCTATTTTTTTGCAGAACAAAGATGACCAGAGTCAACAAATGTATGAGACCTTTGCCAAGGGAACAGACACAACCCCCATACCATGACAGACCCTGGTTTTTGGACTTGTTGTTGAGTCTGTCTTTGGTCTGGAGCAAAAAAGATTGCATTTCTTCTGGAATACTGCTTCATGCTTCCTCTGTGTGATGGTCCGAGCCTAGATGCTTTTAAGCCCAGAAAACTGAAGGCCGGTTCTTAAAGTTTTAGATGGCATTTGTTGATGTAGATCTAGATTATTTCTTAATAAGGTTTGCCAAAATAATCCCTTGCCCATATGGTTATATTAGCTATTCATGATTGATGGTTTTTGATTCAGAGGGATTGGAGATAGAAAAATTTTCATTTTAGCCTTTATTGACTGAAAATCCTCCTAATTCCTTGAATTGTTTAATTATATTATGCACTGCATAGAAGCGAACTTGCAAATCTCTTCCGATCTTTATTTGAGGGACATTGTTTTAAATATTTCAATAATCATGTACGTCTTTGCTTCTGAGAGACTCAACTTTGAATGGATACTGATTTTGTAAGTCTTTTCAGAATGTGTTGCAGGCCTGAATAGCAGAAATGGATGTTTATTAAGATCCGGCACCCTGTCTGAAATAAAACAGAAGTCAGATTAAAAGTAAGGAACGCTGCATTATGTTTAAATTAGCATCATTTCTGATATGTGGTTGTATATATATCTTGCCCACTTGTTTGACTGTGTAGCACTATTTAAATGAAAGAAACTAGCTAATAGGAGTACGCAAAATAATATAATAATAATAATAATAATAATAATAATAATAATTGTTTTACTTGTCTGACAGCCCTATTACAAACACTGAAAACAGTCCAAACTGAATTTAATGCTGTGAAGGTTACACACCTTGATATTTGTACCATTTAATAACTACACATGGGTACCTGGGTTGCTGTAGTAATATAATCAACACACAACATATTGGTCTTTATAAAGTAAAACCTACCCTGAGTGTGAGTGACATTTTCCAATCGCTTTTTTGAACATGTGCAGTACTCTGAATCATACTTGGCACCAAAGCTGAAATCCCGCTCTCCTTCTTCATCTCTGACTGGTGCCTTGGTCACAAGATGCTCCTGTTCCAAAATGAAATTCTCTATACTATTCCAGGTGAAGCCGTTAAAAATCTGAAAAGGGATAATGTTGTATATAAAAAAGTGCTACAGGTTTAATTCCCTACACTTAATGTACCATTAAAAACTTCAGAGAGATACAGTGTAATAAACAAATGGTAACACCGGATGAAAGCTTCTTCACTTACAGTGCTGTTCTCATCAAAGCAGTAAATCACTTTGGGCTTCATGTCAGACACACTAAGAGCAGGTGCAATTTTACTGGAGAATCGCATCCTGGACCTGGAGACCATAATAAACAGGAGAGCAAGCATCACGCATAGATATTGAGAAACTGAGCATACAGACTCCAACTATTTTATTGTCTTAGTACAATATTACAATTCACATACTTTTTCCTGTCAGAAGTAAATCTTCCATCAGGATCAGTGTCTACTTCATCCGTAGGGCTCTGAGGTTCTGATCGGGGGAAAGCAGTCTTCAGTGTGTCCACTATAGCATTCACTACAATCTGCCAATTCATACATAATACTGTAACCAAGGCCTAAACACTCCAGATTTTCTGTTTATTTTGAAGAACACTATTAGCATATCATTCAAACCTTGTAGACATTTCTAAGTGTAATTTTACATTTATTTATGATTAATTTAGTCGGCATTTCTGGAGTGTATTCTGGAAAGCAAATACACTGAATCAACTGCCAGTCCATTGCATCAGTGGTGGATGAGCCCTCTCCTCCCTCAGACAGCCAATTTTGCCTGTGTAATGCCAAGGCGGAATTCGAAATTCGCCACCCGAGTACCAAATAAAAATACATGAGAGTTTTTTGCAAACTGATCATTTACAATTACTTGTCAAATGCTTTGAATCCATATAGAATAGATTGGCGTTACTGTCACTATAGTCATGTGCAATGACATTAAAAGCCACTTCTCGGCAGTGCAAATGTACTTAGAAAGACAAAAAATAAAAAGATAAGAATAATAAAATAAAATAAACATATATAGACTAGATGTTGTACAAGATATTCTATACAAATGTGGTACAGTATATAATTCACAGTGTTGTCTGTATATTAAATATTGCACATACCAGCAACAATGTGAATTATATATACTGTGATATGAATTCTATATTTGTGATATGGTTAAAAACTACAGTAAACAGCAACATGTTAAACTCACCTTGTCTATCCGTGACACAACAAACGGCTTCTTAACAAAAGCAATTCTTGCATCAGTGTTCAGGGCAAGGAACTCTTGTATTTCCTCACTGTTGGCAGTTTCAGGAATGGCACAAAGTTGCTGAAACAAAGAGGACTTTGCTACCTTTTGCTATAAAGCACATTTTACTAGTTTCACATATCATGAACAACATATAAAACATGAATGATATTAGTGTAATGGAGAGTCAAAGTTCAGCAGAGTTTTACTCATTAATACAGTCGATTCCGGTTAATGGGACCACCAGTTAATGGGACCAGACACTTATTCGAGCCAAATCCTAAAGTACCAAATCAAATCCTATTATATAAGTGTAATGTTATTCCGCTTATTTGGACCAAAATTCCACTTAATCGGACTAAAGATGTGTACAGTATGTAATATCCGTATTAAAAATCCCAAGAAACTCTTTGTCTCTGGCATCACTACCCGAAAACACTACCCTCTACTGCCACCTACAGGTCTTTGCCTAACATTTCCATTTACTACAAAAAAAAGCCAGTTAGACACTTAGCCACTGCTAAAGCGGATCATATCACACTGGATAAGTTCTTGAAACGTTGACTGGAATTTAGTAAGAAATTGTTTTTTACAGCATTATGCTTCGTATGCTGAGTACCTATACATTGTGTTGTAGATCGTTGTTTGCCAATTTATTTTTCAATGAACAAAGTTCGTTTAATCGGACCAGCCTGTTATTGGGACTAAAATAACCGCGTCCCGATGTGGTTCCATTAACCAGAATCGACTATTATAAATTTAGAAAAGCAGGTAAATCTAAAAATTACACTGGGTGCTGATCAATCTTAGCTTTTGATTAAGATTTTGCACTTTGATGTAGTCAGTGTGTAACAACAGAGGCAGAATCGTCATTAATCAGTTAATGACATGTTTAATGTGTGAAGAAGATGGATATAAAACAATGATCGTTTACCTTAAGGAATGTTTCCAATAAACCTTTTCTGGCTTCAACTTTATCACTGTCCATGTTTCCAAAAGGGAGGTCAGGAAAAATTTTCTTAGGTCCTTTAACATCTACAATTACAACACACCATGGGTAAATGACCAAAGATGTATGAAGAAAACTGCACTGCCATTGAGCAGAACTCACGTTTAATAATTTTTCGTAATTCAGATTTCTCCTCTAAACGAGTCTGCAGGTTCAGGAATTCACTGTATCGTCGATTGACCGTGTGATAAGCCACGGGCTGCAGAGTGCCTGGATTCTCAGAGTCCACAGCTGTCTCATACTGCAAAGGATTAATGAAAAAATGTATCAAACAACATGATAAAACTATAACTGTACTATGCCCAATAAAGATCAGTCTTCAATCTCATTCTGTAATGAGTCTTTATTGATTGAGACTATTTACTGCAGTGGAAATAACTCAACCAAAATATAACAATTATGCAAGAACAGTAAATTTAGAATTCCACTGACAGAGCAGAAATTAGGAGTATAAATGATCTTTCAAAGGGCATTTATTGGGCATGAAAGCAACAAGTGACAAAGGTTTACTGTTTATAGCGATTATATACAGACTTTGAAATTCATCATTTTCATTGTAACGTTTCTTTTAAACATAACCAGCAAAAAAAACTCTAAAATGTCTTGGCCATAAATACATTAAAGTAAAATTAAAGCATTTCATATCTGGCTGTGAACCGATATATAAATAAATATTTAGGTATTGTATGTGTAAAGTGACTCAACCCTCACAGATTAGCTCAATTCTTGCACACATTTTGAGGTGTGTCCTACCTAGTGAGTGCTCCTGCTTCCTACTTCCTATGTAGAGCTCTCTAATCAACAATGAAATCCTAAGACTGGTTAATGAGGCAGTCTAGTTAGTTATTGATAGTGCCACCAACTGTTTAAATGATTCTTATTTTATATTATATAATAAACTCCTTTTGAAGGACACTCACCTTGACGGTGTAGAGCGTGTAGGGATGGGACCCTGTGCCTCTGTGTTCCTTGGCAGTAATGGTGCCTGTGATGCGAAGGTTTTGAATAATGACTGGACCATCAGGACTGCTGAGGGGTTCAAATGAGAACGGAGAAAGTGGCATGCATCCACCTGAAGGTGAGGAGGCCTGCAGAGGTTCACTCACAGCCAGCTCAATGGAATTCCCTGCCCCTGAATGCTCTACACATGTCACTTCAGTTTCTGCCTTTATTAAACTGTTGTCAATTTCTTGAAGAGTGCAAAAGCTTGACGTCAGTTCTTCTGTCCCACCAGCAGTATCAGATGGTTGTTCTTGTGCCTCCGAAACCACAACTTTAGGGGCATTTGAACATATGTTAAACTCATCCTCAAGGTCTAGAATGCCATCTACTGTAGTGGGGCACTCTGTGAGTTGTTCTGATATTGATTCCTCAGTGCCTATCAGAACCAGAGATTCCAGTGAGCTCCTTTTGAAATCGTTTGGTGGAGATTCCAGGTCAGAGTCAGTTTCTTGGTAAAATGGGTTTGATTTTTCAAGTCGCAGGAAATCTCTTGAATTAAAATCTGGATGCACTGCAGAAAGTGACTTGAGCTCTTCATCGTCTTGATTCTGTGGGCAGTCAAAATCTGCATGGTCGACTAAGTCATAGTTAGTGAGTTCTGGAGTCAGCACTTCAAGCACAGCCGGGGTATCAGGGTTAACCTTTAGGTTTAAAACAGTCGTAACCTCAGGGTCATGCTGTAAGTGTTCTTGATTTAAAATCACGGGTGAAGCAGAAGCAGAAGTTTTTACTGCTTCTGGTGGTCTGGATTCTGTCTTAGTGGTTTTACTAAACACTCCCACAATCATCATGTATATCCAGTCTGGATCAGACAGTCTGGCAATTAATGGCAAAAGAACATTGCACGTAATAAGTTCGCAAACCACAAACCTCCCTGTTCTGGTTTCAAGTTGTGGCGCAGGGACAAGGACATGTAATAGCAAATCAACTATAGCACGTGCATAATTCACTTCTACAGCAGAACTCTGAAGAGCTGGGTGAGGCACACAAGATGCGCTATATGCTTGCCACAGGTTGTCCTTTGAGCTCTCATTCTTAGTCTTGAGTGCTTCACTAGCCATTGATTCTTTGGCATTTGAGTAACACTGAAGATGACAACCACAAAGATCTAATATCCTCAAAGTGAAAGCTTTCCTGTCCACTTTCTTGGCTCGATGCTTGAGCTCCATTGCTATCAATATCATGGAATTGTGTACCTCTTTCTCAAACTCTCGTTCTGAGGACACGGTGTTATACCATGAAGAAACAAAGTCTCTGATGATCTTACAAACCATGTTCTGGATCTCACAGTCCAATTGCAACTCACTCTCTGCAGAAGGCCGGACTTCCTCCAGCATCATAAATCGCTCAAGGTGTATGACACTTTCAGAATCCAGAATGGCCTGAGAGCAAAGCCAGCCACCTATAACTATTAAGAGGCTGGTAAACACACAGAGAAGCCAAACATTGACCAGCAAATGAAAGAGGACCATCCAGGCCAGGATCATAACAAATCCAAAAAGTTTCCTTTGCACAATAAATTCCGACATTACCATGAGGAACACACAGAGGCGCTCTGGCTGAGCCATGGCAAAGGCTGGCTTCTGTGGAAAACATACAAATGATATCTGTTAGCATAACTTGATACTCCACATGGCAAAAATCAGGTAGACATACAAACACCACATATATGAGTGTTTGTTGAGAATAATGTGGAGTCACTCCCTTGCTGACACATCAAGCCTTAAATCTGATTTAAATCAGTGCTAGGCGGCGCTGGCGTTAATTTCCCGTATGAAATTCAGAGGGTCTGGTGTTACACGTTGTTGGGTTGTGCTTTACCAGGAGCTACTAACTTACACGGCACACTTCAACACCACAACACACCACAGAGCTTAACCAATCTTACAAATCTGCCACTGTTCAGTCCTTAACTCACCATTGCTTGGATTGTTAGTCAGCTCAATTGTAAGCAGTCTTCTAAAAGCCTAAATGTAACTGTAATGATGAACTTAGGCTTGTGTCAGTCCTCAGTACCCATTTCATTAAGCTAAAAAAGGTAAAGATTTCTTGTACTGTAATTTCTGCTAAACAGTGAATGCTGCAATATAAACATTATGCTTGGGTGTCTAATCTGCATTTCTTTAAATCTAATCTGTTGTTGATCAAATGTGTTTTAAATGGCACAATAACCTGGGTCTAGGTCTGCACTAACCCAGTGCATAAATCTGACAAACTGAATTGTTGTAAAGGTGGCATCCAAAACACTGCCATTTGAAAAGTTACTGAGCTCTCCATAACGACCAATCTATTACTATATCTATTGAAATTGCATGGTTTAACCGGTTAGCTTCTCTGCCTCTTCTTACCCCAAACATTAACATTAGCACAAAATAAAACCGTTTCAACGTCACCAAGCTAAAAAAGATATAACAGGTTTGCTTGAACGTAAACCTAAAAAAAAAACCAAATGACTAGTAAATAAAACCTAGGCAGCATCCCAACCTGAACACCGTACCCTACATAGCATGTGAGATTAGTGCACTACTGTGGATAATGCCGTTACAGATGTGACAAACTATTTAGGGCACACTGTGCGGTTCGAGACGCGGCCCGCGCTAGAGCTAGCAAGATAGCCAAGTTCATTACATTGTGAAGTATCATTTTCAATAGCAACGCTCATATTAGCTGTGATTCCTGACTGATTATTAAAGACCATCTGCCCTTTCTGTAAGCAAAATTAATGCATACATGTATACTGGGAATTCCTCATCTGCCCATCACTGGCCGATTTTGAACGTTACCTAACCGACGTATACTAATTAGCATACCCAATACACAACTTTGCATACAACTGACGATAGAAACAAGAAATAGCTAGTATAGATTAAGACTGTTGTGTAAATGTACTGTTTAAGAAGTGTAAAAAAAAAATCAGGCACCTTATACCTTTCTTATTTTCCTACATGAATGACGTCTTCTGTGTTCGGTACCGACAAATGATTCATTCCTATGAATCGACTCGCATTATATGAATCGATTCTCAAGAGTCGGTGAATAGAAGTGTTCATCTACACAACTCTGGTACAGATGGATTTTTTTGATCTTTTTGATTTGGCATCTGGTGAATTTCAGGAACTCACCTAGTAATTCAAATTAATGTTCCACTAAAACAAGATATACTTAAGCAAAACAAAGGACAAATGGCAGAAATGATGACATCTAAATGTAGACTTGGTTCCATCTTCTGCAAATCTCCAGCTTGGTGAACTTTTCAGCCATTACATTAACAGTAAATATTTGCATAATTCATTTATCATTTCCATTGCCAAGGGTGCTGCAAGGTGTGTGCTTCCAGGAATGCAGCCCTAAGTTATGTCTGGACAGCATATTGAATGGAAAAATGATTTTTAAAAATACAAACAAAAAGAAATATGAAACAAACAGCGGTGTTGCATAAATTATACCTTTTGAATGATTAATGATATTTGCCAAACAACGCTCACAGTAATGCCCTTATACCACTAAGGGCACCCACACATTTGGCAAGCGAAATTAGTGTACCTCTTGGTCAGAGACTTTTGACTGCTAGACGGCGACGTAGTTGAAGACAGGTTGGTCCATCTAGGCCGATCTGACTTGCTAGTAGGAGGTGTTTGGAGCATTGGTCCCATGAGGGAATGCACACATGGGCGAACAGGGTCTGGATCACCCAGACAGACCACCATTAGGGAGGATTGTTTCATCCATTTTCGATGTTCACCATTCAGAGGTGGCATCTTCACTACATACCCGTCTGTGCCCAGACCATATCGAGGTGCTTTGCAGAAGAATCTTTTGACATGGCACCTATTTGTCCTGCAATAGACAACCAGCCAGCAGTGGTGTCTTGGAACAACAAACCTGGACTGGTATGAACTGGAACTGTATAGTCTTTAACATCGAATCCTGGTTTTGTTTGGAATCAGACAACAATCCAGTTGAGCATGAAGGCTTTGTGGTGAATTAAATCCTGACTTAGTAGTGGAATGACGCACTGACCTAACTGCGGGTATGACTTACATTTACACACCAGGCTAGGCTACCGCAGTCTCCTCTAGAGAGCCATTGCATATGCCAGTTGGTCACCCCTAATAGTGATACACTTTTAGGAACACAAAGATGAAAGATATGTGTAGGAGATACTGTGGCCATGTGTTGGTAGGGCTTTCAACTGGCATTTTTCAGCAGGATAATGCACACCCACACACAGCAAGGGTTTCTATAGAAATGTCTCTACCAGTCTGCAACACTTCCTTGGCCTGCATTGTCACCAAATTTATCACCAGTTGAGCATTTAAGGGACAAGCTGGGACGCCAGTTTTAGCAAACTATAAGTGTGCAGAGTCTACAGGACCAGCTGTGGGCTAATGCGTCATAGAGACAGGTCTATCAGTCGACAGTCTCTTACCAAGATGTAGACTAGCCAAAAGTAGCCTCTGAGGCTCGCAGTGTTCAATCAGCACACACCTGTAATCATTTTAATGTTTGCCTGCAATGTAATGGCATGCTGAGTTTTGCAGCAATCTGGGAGCTTTACTTTTATCTTAATGTGTGTGTGTATGTATATGTATATATACATACATATACACACTGAACAGTGGGTACAGAAAGTATTTAGACCCCTTTAAATTGATCACTTTTCATTTCATTGCAGCCATTTCCTAAAATAAAAAGTTTATTTTATTTTTCATTAATATACACTCATCATCCCATCTTCAGACGCTTTGCTGTGACACTCATTTTTCACTCACAAGCTGTCCATTTCTTCTTATCCTTTTTGAGATGGTTCTACTCTCTGGAGTCCAGCTGTGTTTAATTTAACTGATTTGACTTGATTAGGAAAGGCACACACCTGTCTATATAAAATCTCACAGCACATGTCAATGCAAATGAGAATTATGAGGTCGAAGGAACTGCACAAGGAGCTCAGAGACCGAATTGTGGCAAGACACAGATCTGAGCAAGGTTACAAAAAAAAATCTGCAGCACTCAAGGTTAATAACAGCACAGTTGCCTCCATAATCTTTAAATGGAAGAAGTTAGGGAAGATCAGAACTCTTCCTAGACCTGGCCGTCCAGAAAACTGAGCAATGTGGGAGAAGAGCCTTGGTGAGAGAGGTAAAGAAGAACCAAAAGATCACTGTGGCTGAGCTACAGATATGCAGTAGGGAGATGGGAGAAAGTTCCACAAAGTCAACTGTTAGTGCTGTGATCCAACAGTTGGGGCTTTATGGCAGAGTGGCCCGACAGAAGCATGTCCTCAGTGCAAGACATATGAAAGCCTGCATAGAGTTTGCCCAAAAACACATGGAAGATTCTCTGGCCTGATGAGACAAAGATTGAACTTTGTATCATTAATTCTAAGTGGTATTTGTGGAGAAATCCAGGCACTGCTCATCACCCACCCTATACAATCCCAACAGTGAAACATGGTGGTGGCAGCATCATGCTATGTTTTTTTTTTTCATCTGCAGGGACAGGACGACTGGTTGCAATCGAATGAAAGATGAATGCGGCCAAATACAGACATATCCTGGAAGAAAATCTCTTACAGAGTGCTCAGGACATCCCTGATCTGTCCCTGACCCTAAGCACACAGCTAAAATAACAAAAGAGTGGCTTGAGAAAAATTCTGTGACCATTCTTGACTCGGCCAGCCGAGCCCTGACATAAACCCAATTGAGCATCTCTGGAAAGAAAATGGCTGTCTACCAACATTCACCATCCAACCTGATGGAACTGGAGAGAATCCCCAAATCAAGATATGAAAAACTTGTTGCATCATTCCCAAGAAGACTTACGGCTGTACTAGCTCAAAAGGTGCTTCTACTAAATACTGAGGGTCTGAATACTTATGGCCATGTGATATTTAAGTTTTTCTTTTTGAATAAATTTGCAAAAGTTACTACATCTTTTTCTGTTAAGATGGGATGCTGAATGAACATTAATGAGAAATAAAATGAACTTTTTGATTTTAGCAAATGGCTGCAATGAAACAGAGTGATAAATTTAAAGGGGTCTGAATACTTTCCGTACCCACTGTATGTATGCATGTACATGTATATTAGTTGTAAACGTTGTGTAATATGACTGACTTATAGCCCATATTAAGGAATAAAGAAACTGCATAAAAAATAACCTGTGTGACCATAGCTTCCTTTCCTCTGTAAATACAGTATGATTGATGGCAACTATACACCTACATTTGATCATGGTAAGGTCACTCAGATAAATCAGAAGCTTAAAGGTTAGTTCAGTTTAGTCACTGAAATAAAAACAGGCTTGATTATTAGCATAATCATAAAGAATTCCCAATAAGGCAGCAATGTACAGAAAGGTCAAATTTTAAGTCCTAATCAGCTGTTAAATTAACATAAGGTAGAATATGAAGCAGTGCCTCTTGTTTACATTGTATATTATCCCAGTGCACTCAACTGTTTTCTCCAAGTTGTACCAGATGCTGATAGCTTATGAGAAAAAAATGAAAGCTTGACAAATAAATAATAAAGCATGGTTTTAATCGTAGGCCATTTCACTAATGACTGCTTAATCTCATGTGTTTTGATTGTATCCAAGGCGAATAAAACTTTGCAGAAAAACAAAAAACTAGGACGAGTCACACTATTACACCACCATCAAAAGAAAACATTCAAATTATGTGATTGATGCTGTTGGCACCAGTGATGTTCATATAATACAGTTTTTTAAGTTGAATTGCTCCAAAGAGAAAGGACAAGTTAAAATTTTTGTAAGAACACTGCTTTTATAAAATAAAATACAGATAGTTTTAATTATGATTCAACTAAATTTTCAATATTCTTGAATGAAGTTTGATTTCAGGCTAAAGGCATAAAGTAGCAAAGACTATGGACAGGCTTACAGCTACATCTGTTTAATGTTCACATTTGAAAGACAAGCTTTAGAATTAGCTGTCATAAATAAGCACTTGTGCTTTAAAAATTATGTACCAAGTCACAACTATAGAGTTTAGTAATAAGAACCGATTCACATGGGTGAAAAAGTCTTCTTATACACTAAACACAAAGTAACTTCTCTGTAGATTATTCTCAATTTCTTGCAAATCCTAGCAAGTGTATTTCAGTTATCTCTGGATCGCCATCAGGTTCTAGATGCATCCTGTTCACCTAATAGAAAAGATTTAAAAGTCAAATGTCTTTGTTTTTTATTGAGGCTCTTGTGTAAATGACCCATTATTGAAACATCCCATTGGGACGTACACACCATTTTGAGAGAATAAGACAATGCTAGATAAACGACCTCCGTCTGGTCAAACCCCCTTTCTTTGAATTAACAATGATTTCATCCAGAGATGGAAAGCCATCCCGACGTCTCAAGCAATTTGTCTCAAAACACAAAACATCCCACAGAAGCAATTCTGTTAACAGTACTTGTTCATCCTGCAAGAGCAAAATGTTGCCTAGTCTGCACACTGAGCAAATAGTGTCATATCTGATTAGTGTTCATGTGTTTCATGGTCCTTTGATAGTATGAGCACGTAAAAAATGTAGTGTCCAAAAAAAGAGGCCCAATCCTTATAATCCAACTGATACGATAAAGCATGTGAGAACAGCTCAGTCTGAGGTTTTGGGGACGTGTTGAACTGAAGGAATATCTGAAGCTCAGTGAAGCGCACATGCTCATCAGACCAGTGAACAGCAGCCTAGGCTCTGTGATGGTGGAGGATTCTCATCTCCCTAGGATTCATATAAAAGAAATCGAGAAAGCGCAAATTGATGTAAATCTCTAGGTCATAGGGTTAAGGTCATAGGTTCATGCGTAGATGCTCTGGTCGCTTTGCTAGGACTGGGTATGTCTGCTGTTTGAATGCGCCCACGGTCGAGCCGCCGGGTTGCCTAATGGGTAGTGGAGCGGTGACTTCGGTGCTGGCCGAGATCTCCATCTGATCCACAGTGGACACTTCCATAGCTTGCTCAGAGGGAGACTGCAGAGAGGAAGCACCAGGCAATGTGGGAGCTCGTGCCCAGGAGTCTGCAGAGAACTTTACTGGACTAGAAGACAAAAACAGTAGGAAGCTATTACTTACCAAGCGCCACCAAATACTCAGGCACTTTTTTTTTTAATTATTGCTTTACATGCAACAAACTTTACAGGAATCAACTAGATACGTTAAATCACACTAACCATTCTACAGGTTAATCAATACATTATATAGTACAGACAAAAAGCTAACAAAAAAAAAAGAAATGCAAATCTTGTTTTGCTCTAAGTGGATCTATTCAAGTAGTACGAGCTCCACAGACTTTCTAACCAACAAGAAACTTTATGGCAGTTTAAGATGACAGTCTATATAGTTACAATGTGTCCCGATTATTTGTTGCCTTCATGTGATTCGTGTTTAACTCAATCATCAACATCTGAGTTTTAAATCACGATGCTACTTTCTTTGTTTAAGAAAGAGCGGCTTGTGTTGCTCTGGGCATGCTCACACCACTCAATTTTCAGCTACTTATGCTTTAAAAAAATCAGACAGTAGACATGCACCAACTGTAAATTCCTTGGCTTATTCTGATTTAAAAATAAATTATATATGTTATATGTTATAAATTACAGCATACAGAATTTTTGTCAAGGTCTTAAAAACTTAAAAATAGCAGCAGATGCTGCCTTGTGTCTGGCTCTGCACTCTTAAATTAGTTAGCAAATTTAAAATATATTATTATTGTTCGGAGTGTTTCCGCTTTCATGCATACTGCAAACTTCATTCTTACCGTGAGGAACTTGAACCCAGGTGGCATGGCTGTAACCTCAATAACACCAGATCAATGCCCCCTTTACTAATAGTGCACTAAATAGGAGGAAACACTTTAGTGCACTTTGGAGCACAACTGAAATCTAACATGTTCTTATCATCGGAGCACCGCACGGTCTCAAAGAAACACAGTTGGACCTGTATTTAAAATAGAATTCAATTATGAACTAATGTTAATGAGAGCAGTGTGTTTGTCAAGTGTTTGTGTGTGTAGCATTGTTGCTGTATATGACCAGCACAGAAACAGTTATATGAGACAAACCGGTTGATTGAGCAGCCAATTGATCAGTGCATCTATAATATATAAACAGAGCGACAGACAGGTTGCAGCTTTATTACAGCACTGAATGTATTGGCCCATCAATGATTGGTTGTCGTTGTCTCTTTTACTCCCCCATGCCCCTTAAATGGATTAGGCACATACAGAAAATGTATTTACTGATTAAAGGCAAATTAAAAGTTCATCATAGGTTGGTGCTTGTAGGTTTTTCTGGATGCTCCTTGGAAATTTCTTACAGTATAACCTTGTTTATAGTAATACCTCTTAAGACTCCCACATGTAAACGCAGTCTAGGCATTAAAGATTTAGGGCCAACTTAATAAGCACGGTGACAAAATTAAGCATGAGCTTCACAATGTTGTGATTGGCCATAACCGAAGATCAGAGCTTTCTCATATAACCGATTTTCTGCAGGTCACATTTACACTTGCGCAGCATGCAACAGTGACAAACACAGCCAGACATGAAAGCAGTGCTTTTACTACCGTTAATCCGGAATTTAGTTTGTGTGTATAAAGTTTCATACACTCATTCTGTTTTCGTTATGAGACACACATGTTCCTGATGATAACGTGTTATACTTTGGTTGTGTTACGAGTGCTACTTAGTCAACTGTATAGTCTCTTCACATAGTGCATTAATCATGAGGGAGTAGGGATACTAATGTATTTCACAGTTACCACCATGTCTTAAGTACAGAAACTCTTCAGACTGTGCTGTTTGCAATGCATTCATAGTTAAAATAAGCCACGGGGAAACCAATCGTCGAAAACATCAGCCCCCTGCTGCCTATTAAAGAAAAGCTGAACAAGAGGTTTCCATCTTTTGCAATTTATAATAATAATAAGTTTCATTTACATAGCACCTTTCGCAAACCCAAGGACGCTTTACATCAAGTACAACAAAAATAAACAATTTAGACAGCATAACACACATTTCAAGATGAGCAGACACATCAAACATTAAATAAGGAGAAAAACAGAGATGTTTTAAAAGAGATTTAAATTCTTTGATAATTGAAGCAGACCTAACAGACAGCATTTACATTTAGAAATATTACACTGAAAGAAAACTGGAATCAGCAATCAGAGTTGGCCAGGAAAACTTGGGGTATCTGTAATTACTAGTTAGTAGTGGAGTTGATCATTAATCCAGGTAAGTTAGTTCTCATTTTTTTGAATGATCAGGTTTCCTTGGTGTTTGTAATCTGGGAATATGATTATATTTTATAGGGACTGTGTTCAGGTATGCACCATTTAACGTCCATCCGCGCAACATCCAGTCACTTTAACATCTGAAGTTTTAAGAGTTTTAAGAGAACCTTGAATGACCTGCGTACTGCAAAGATAATCTCAGCCTTGAAAACAAATTTTTATAGTGTTTTAATTATTGTTTTTTTAATAGTAATAAATTGAAACTCCAATGTGTAAAGTATCTTATTTATAAGTGATGATGGTAATGCCCAGTCAATATCCATTTTCTTCAACATCCTGTTTGACAGAACTTAATGCAGAGGTTAAGTGGTATATACCTGTACAGCAATACTGTAAATGAAAAAGGCCACATTAAATTGATTACCTTAAAGGCGTTCTTGGGCTCCCTAAAAAGCGGCGAGGTGATCGAATTTTTGGCTCAAATGAGAACTTCTCCTTAACGTTCTCCAACACGGATGGAGCGACATATGTAAAGCCCTGAAATTTATTAAATGGAAACATCCAAAGGATTTGAAAAAAAAAAAAAAAAAAAGTGTACAAAACTTTCACTTCATGCATATATATATATATATAAATAAAAAGCACCCTTACCAGGAAGACTTGATTTGCACTTTCACTCAGTGTGGAATCATCTGGACTATCTACAGGGGTCTGGCTGGTAAACTTTGAATCAAACTGGCTCACATCCTCAGCTGATTGCTATGGGACCAACAAGATATGTTGTAAGTTATGTACCTTAGGCCAATAATTGGAAATAAATTGTACAGAAAGCACAACAATAGACTTACCAGGAAAGGCTTGAATGGTGGTTCTACTCTCCGAGCGAGGAGTTCTTCCCAGTTAATAGCCCGGAAAAACGGGTGAGCCTAAGAGCAGCAAAAAAGGTGAAAATGAGCAACACAAAATACTTGATTCCTCACAAGATATTTTTCCTTTCATCGTCGGTCGGGTCTTTGCTTTGTCACGATGGTTGTGCCGATGGCTGGACCCGGACCAAAAATGGAATTAAAGAAAACCTCTGAGAAACTTTTCCATTTCACTATTATCACAAAGATTTCTAATAGTGATTATGTTAAAAGTGTATGTAGTCCATGTATATATTTGTATCTTAAACAGATTTAGCCTAAAAAGTACTTAGGTCCACCTATTTTAGTTTGAGACCAAAAAAAGGTGTTTTTGTTGGCCAGCATTACAAGCCCATTTCAGTTTTTTCTGTAAAACAAGGTGTGCAAATAAAATTGAATTGTACAAGTGAATAATTACTTAAACAACAAACATGAATGAAACAAATGAGTACAGAGTGTACGGACCTGCACCTCCGCTGCATCCTCAGATCCAGCTCCAAGTCGAAATGAGGCACTTCTTTTCAGCAGCTGTACGTTAGCATTCACAACACATTCAATATTTGTTTTTTATTTTTTTAAAATCTTCCAGTTCTGACTTATAACTGACTTATAAATAACTCAGTACTATAACGGCAAATCAGTCAAGTAGCCTTGACCTACCTTTTTAAGCAGGTCCCTGGCTTCTTGTGTGAGGTAGGGTGGGAGATGCAGTTTGCATTTAAGAATTTTGTCAATAGTTTTCTTCCGGTTTTCCCCAGTAAAAGGGGGCTGGAAAAGCAAAACATTAACACTACTTACCAAAAACATTAGCAATCTCATTTCAATCCTAACTTAAAGTGGTTTTCTAAGCCACAACTTCACTTTTGTACTTTACTGTCAGAGGTAGTACACAGTAAATGGGAAAGTATTCTACCCCATTAATCATTTACTCAAAAGAATTAAGAATCTGCACTCACTGCCCCAGTTAACATGTCATACATCAAAGCTCCAAGACTCCACCAATCCACAGCCCGATTGTGTCCACTCCTTGTTAGGATCTCAGGAGCCCTAAAACATGATAAACATGTGTCCTTCACTTACAAATAATCAACATACTTCATTTAATATGGAGAACTTTAAAAACATAAGGTACTGAACACTTACATGTACTCAATAGTGCCACAGAAAGTGTGTGTGACCGTTCCATCATGAATAGATTCCTTACAAAGTCCAAAGTCAGTCAGTTTCACATGGCCTTTTCATGTAAAATATTGAAAATGTGAATCAAATTAATTTCCATATGTAACACCAAGTTAATAACAGAAATAGTTAGGGATGCAAATTATCGATTAATTCATTAATCATTAGTTGATTGATCTTATCGATCGACTTTCGATTAATTGATAA
>JAVSBV010000049.1:6021605-6037790 GCA_033117975.1 Parotocinclus spilosoma
ACTTGTACTTCCAATCAAGTCCACTAAACAAAACAAGTGCACTTTTACATACATCCCTTAAAGGACATGAACCTTAAACTTGCAACACTGGTTGACTGATTGGAATACTCTAAATGTGAATCTATACTCTCATAAACTGTGAAATAAACAAAGCTTTGTGCCATTCATAATTTAAATCAGTCCATTGAATGACAGCTTTATTATTAATTTATTAATTTATTATTAATAACCCTGCTAAAGGTTGAATTTCAACATAGCCCCATTTCAGATAACAAATCAAATATTTTAGCAAAACGCTGAATGTATTTATGCATTGACTCATTTTTCTTTGGTGATATTAAACAAGTTTTTTAAAACATTATTTAACATACTATCATTGAGGTTGTTCTCTCTACTATCTTATATGTTTCATAACTTCATAAGTCAAGCACCTTACTGCGGTAGCCTAGCGGTTAAGGTACTGGACTCTGGACCTGAATGAACCTGATGGTCCTGGTTTAAAATCACACTTCTGCCAAGCTGCCACAGTTGATTCCTTAAGCCAACCCTTAACCCACCATTGCTTGAATTATAAGACTGTATAAGTTGTAAGTCGCTCTGGATAAGGGCGTCTGCTAAACGCTGTAAATGTAAATGTCTACAAATGCTTTGAGACAACATCTAAATGATTTAATGGACACTGCTAAGAACCCAAGCCATGAAGGGAGCAACACCAATTTCTCTAGGATGTTTGAATTCCTTAGCCATTAAATCTTTGCACTGGACCTTTCACTGATGCTGGACTTGCTCTAACAGCTGAGGGATCTGAACCCACATTATTAGGATCATTATCTGAGGAAATGGAATATTGCTTCCCCACTTAACTTTTAAACCCCTCAACGGAAGGATACAGTTTCAGATTTTAGCGTTTCCATTTTCATCTCAATGGGTTTGTTTCAAGCAGTTTAACATGGAGGGCACTCACTGTGCGCTGCAGTGTTCCTATGTTTTTCATGGAGAAACAGTGGCATGTTTTTGAGTAGAACATTTGTTGTGCCAAAAAAGCAATTTTCATACACTTTCCTTTTTAATCTGTAAGCAAAGAATGCCACTGTCTGAACACCTCACCTCTACTTCAAGGTCCATTTTTGTTACACAGATATGTAAGGCAGAAAAGTATTTTCTCTGTGCACTCTATATTGTTTTTGATATTAAACCTTTTGCACAGTTTTGGCCACAAAATATCTAACATTTGCACATCCTTACTTTCAAATTCCTCATTGTCAGCAAAGGATACAGACATAAAGGAGATACTGGCTGTGAAATACTCATATCCTTTCAGTCCTGATTCTTGCTGTCTCAAGTAACAGAGTTAACATATTCTACAGAAACATAATGTAGAGAATAATACTCTATTCTGGCAGGAGGCTGAAAACATCTCCCTATAGGGCACTAACCAAAACTGAGTCCCTCCAGAATTTCTCACTCACCCGCAGAGTAACATCACAGATTTTCCAAGACTTTCTGGTCAGAATCAGGTTGTAAAAGAATGTGCTTTTTGAGTGCTCACACATATGTTTATGATGATCTGCTTTGGTTTGAAAAAAAAAAAAAACATACAAGAGGCATTTACATACACTAAATAATCATTGGAAATTAAAATACACAGTGGAACAAATACTGAAAAATTGTTTATTTAGCAAATATTTGTGTAACAGAAGCCATATTTTGATTTGTGCCTTATTTCTGTATGTTGTAACCCCTGCCTGATTTTGCTCAATTCAGCTTAATATCACATACACAATGCCACCAAAAAGATACTTTAAAAGACACAACTTGCCATCAAACTGCCAATTACTGCCAATAATTAGTTTATCCTTTTCTTTGTTTAACTAACTCAATTAACAATCTCATGTCATGGTATGTGTGTGAGATAAAAAACATAATGTTTAACTTTTGTACTATTTTACAATCCTATTTTTAAAATGTTTGTACACATTTTAGACATTTTAGACAGATGTTTTATTTTGCTTTTTTATTTTTAAGTGCTTGAAGAAAGACAACAATAATAGTGGAATACAATACACATACAATACATGCAGTGTGTGCAATCAATGAACCTCAATTTGTGTAGGGTATACAAAGAGTGTCACTAAATTTCACTAAATGTAACTATATACTGTATCACTAAACACAAGGGCTAGTGCTAACAAATTTAGGCACAATGATAGACATCAATGCAATACAAGCACAAACCATGGAGAGCACACACAGACACGCAACTACATATTATTCATTAATTCATTAATTCATTCATTATCTTTTCCGCTTATTCCACTTGGAATAACTAGCCAGCCGGCCAGCCCACCCGTCAACCTTGGGCGCAAGGGCAGGAACAACCCCAGATGGGGCGCCAATCTATCGTAGGGCACACCCACACACACATGCACTCACACATTCATACACTAAGGGACACTTTAGAGACACCAATTAACCTAACGTGCATGTCTTTGGACTGTGGGAGGAATCCGGAGTACCCGGAGTAAACCCACGCAGGCACGGGGAGGACATGCAGACTCCACACAGAAAAGTCCCAATTCACTCCACTCTGCGATTGAACCAGTGACCTTCGTGCTGTGAGGCAGAGGTGCTACCTACTCAGCCAACGTGCTGATTTGAATAAAAAATACTTATAGTTTTATTTATTATGTATGCCAACATCATGTTTAATAGTTTATTCTTTATTATTGTACACTTTATAATATTGCTTTGTTTTTTTAATCTAATATTTTATATTTTATATGAATATTTTATATATTATAGATTTATTTATTACAGTCTACCTTGTTTTATTCTATAGATTATATTTCTTTAACGGTATTCTCCATTTGAAATATTCTGTTTCACGTCTGTGTATGTAAACTGTCATTATAAGTGTAATATTTAGGTCATTTAGTTTAGTTTTTACATATATCAGCTAGACTTCCCAATGAGGTTGGATGCTTTTTTTTATGTTCTTGTCGTCTGAAGGTTTCTTCCTCATCACATGTAGCGAGTTTGTCCATGCCAGTGTTGCTGTAGGCTTGCTCAGGGGAAGCTGTTAACCTGGAGAGTTATAAAGCTGTTGAGAGAATGCTATACTGTAAAAAATAACTATATAAATTAATTTGACTTGACTTGATAATGTGGTGGCACAGTGGTTTATGATAATGCACTGTTGACCAGATGGTTCAGGGTTAAATTCCCAGGACTCCACAGTTTGCCACTGTTGGGCGCATGAACAAGGCCTTTAACCTTCAATTGCTTTGATTTTATGCTGTAAGACTGGGTCAGTTGTAAGTCAGTCAGGATGTGGGCATCTTCTATATTGATGGTAAACCCTGGGTCTGTATGGGATCAAATTTGGGACCTTTTCAGGCAAACACTGGCCTAAAACATTAATATCAGTGTATGAATAATATACATATTCTTTACCTTTATCTTAATTACCATCAAAACTTTAGTTACATTAAATTCAGGGTCTCTTCTCCTAAAGTCCGGGGTTTTAAAGAATGAGTTCAGTACCTCAACTCCAACCCTTGAAAACATTTTACACTGTGGGAAGCTGAAGATCTAAAGACAACTAAATGTCAAAGATGTTTTATTTGAAGTAATTGAACATAATAGACAGGAGTATAGTCATGTCTTTTCAAATAGAAATCAGATAAGTATATAATATTACGATTTGTTTGTGTGTGTGTTGTGCATGTTTATTGCAGCTTTTTTAATGTTGTGTTTCTAATGCAGGACTGGTGGCACGTTCCGTTCTTATTGACATGGAGAACAAGGTTATTAATCAAGCTATAACAAAGGCATTCAAGTCACAAAAATGGAGATATGGTGAAAATTCCCACTTCTGCCAGAAACAAGGCTCAGGAAACAACTGGGCAAATGGGTAAGAGCATGATGTCACGTGTGCATAGTTCATAATTTCAATCCTTTTGTTCTACTCATTTTCCAGGGGAGACACGGAGTGAGTAGCGCAGTCGCCTTACTGCCCCAGGGTCTAAACTAACCTTGGACTTCACCAGCTCCACCAGCAAACTGAAACAAGTAGAAGCCCAATTTTATTTTAGGGAAGCTAATTAATCAAAAAAGATTTAGGCAGGCCTTTAACCCAAAACAGCTTGGATTGTAATGTAATTCTATAAACCTATTTACATTGGGTGCTACTAATTGTGGAGGCGAGTATAAAACCTGGAACTGTATTTTTTATCCCTTCAGACTGATTCAGTCTGCTGCCAAGTAATTTGGCTTCAGTACCATTGTTTCCTATTGAGGTCCAAGAGGACCTAATGGTAGTCAGAAGCAGGGCAAGTATTATGTTTTGTGCAGATTATGTACTGGTATACCATTACAATGTTCTAAATCCAAATATAAAGTAAGAAAACAATGCTATTTGGTTTTTGGTTCTTCTACTGTAGACGACACTGTGCTATTTATTTCTCAACCAGCAAATGGCTTTCATTTCCTAAAAACCAGACCAGCAGTCTTTCTACAGAACAGATTTAAGAACACGTTTTCATGTTCCTGTTGTAAGGATTTTAACGCATGACATTTTTAAATTGTCAGAAACCAACAATTAATTAGATTTTATCATGAGCACTGAGAATTTACAACTTGACTAATGTATTTTATTTATTGTATTCTGGCTCATCCAGTCTCAGGCTCATTTCGTTTGATCCTGAACAGCATTTTGACCTGATAGCAACACGATGAGAGTCATGAATCTGGGAGTTGTAAATAGAAGTTGGTTAAAATTAATCCATAAATATGAGAGAAAAAATATGAGTGTTCTGCACCTTTTCTTTATTTTGTTAGCCTGATGTGATGTGAAGCATGTCAACTGTTTGTAGATACTGTGTTCATGGTCCTCGGCTCAAGGACTCCGTGGAAGATCTGGTGCGGCGAGAGGTAGAACGCTGTGATCGCCTCGCAGGAATCTTCGCCATGATGAGTGTAGCAGGAGGTACAGGTTCTGGCGTGGGCACCTACATCACCCAATGTCTGCGGGACAATTATCCTCACTCATTTATTCTTAATCATCTCACATGGCCCTATGGAACAGGAGAGGTACAGCACAGTCATCATGTTGTTTTTCAAACTGTGTATTAAACAAATGTATAACAAAATCAAACTGTATTTCTACATGTATTTGATCTTCCCTCTACAGGTGATCCTGCAGAACTATAACTCAGTTCTGTCACTATCGCACCTATATTCACTGTCTGATGCGCTCCTGGTGCACGAGAACGACACAGTACACAAAATATGCAGCCAAATGCTCAACATGAAGCACATCTCCATTACTGACGTTAACAAGGTGATTGCTCATCAGCTGGGCAGCATGCTACAGCCTGCACACACTCCAGAGTCAGCCGGTCACTACAGCAGAAACCCTATAGGTATTACACACCCAGTCATATTGATATACACTCACTGAGAATGTTAATTAGAAACTCCTGCTTGTTTCTATACTCACTGTCCATTTGATGATTTTATTCCACGTATCCTGTTGTAGCTCTACAATTACAGACTGAAGTCTATCTGTTTCTCCACATATTGTTAGTGCCCTTTACACTTCTAGATTGATCAGGTACTATTTGGGTGGTGGATTATTTCTCAGCACTCCAGTGACACTAATGTGGTAATGGTGTGTTACTGTGTGTTACAATCATACCGGCAAAATTCACAACCACTAAAATAGTGCCACTGCAGTGCTGAGAATGATTCACCACCCAAATATACTGCTCACACAAAATTCTAATTTCAATAGAAGATTTTCCCCTTATTTTTGTGAGCAGTATAGTACCTGATCTGTGCTGGTCTTGTAGAAACAAGGAGGTTTATCTAATAAAGTGATTAAGGAGCATATATATAAAGTGGCTATAAAAATCCATCTCTTTTGTACGTGTACATAACCTAATGCATGTCTTTGGTTTGTGGAAAGAAACCGGAGTAAACCCACATGGACACGGGGAGGACTCGGACCACTCCACCATAAATATCAAAGTGAAAATAACATTTGTAACATTTATTGGTTATTACAATCTAACTAATAATGCTGGGTAAGCACTCAGCCTATTTAGAGTTACCGTTCTAACATTGCTCAGGTACAACCAAGCACCCTCCAGATTAAAGCTGCTTTGAGACAATGCTAAATTATAGAGAACCACAATAGAATACATTTTTGACTCCCAAAGACATGCATTTAGGGGTTAAATTAATCAGCCTAAATTGTCCCAGTGTGAATGGGAGTGACTAGTGTCAATGTTACCTTATAAACCTCACAAATAGCCATTTATTGAATATCCCGTGTCCGGCAATATTGAATGATGTTGTATGGCTGAAATGTGTCTGTCTGAGTAATCTCAGAAGCTTTACACAAAGCTGGCTTATATGACAGGATGACATGAAAGAATCCTGTCACACTGAGTCCAGTTTGTGCTTATGATACCATGTGGCAAAAAGTTTTCATAGTAAGGACGTTTTGGGCTGAAATGTCCAGTAAGAAGAGCCAAACACAGCACAGCACCCAAATGATATACTAGGCTTGTTTATCTTCAGTAGGGATTGAGCTGAACATTGGTGCTCCTATGTAGTTCCAATTTCTTGAGAAAGTCGTCAGATTTCTGCTAGGACAGCAGAAGATGGGCAGGTTGTTCACCTTCCAGCACAACCACGACCATAAATACACTGTCAAAAAACCCCAACAAGAACAGACCAGTGACTTAAGGAAGAGGAAGGTAAATGTTCTTAAGTTAGAACCATGACCTAAATCTGATAATGAAAAGCTGTGTGTGGACTTAAAGATAGCAGTTTATTGCCATCCACTACAAATTCTGACTGAACTTTGAACAATTCTGCGAGGAACTAATCCCCAATCTAGGTGTGCAACGCTGGTAGTGATGTAAGGCAATTGTGTAAATAATCCTGGTAAAAGTGTTTGCAATGGGTTTTAATTTCAACCTGTAAGACAAAAAAAGTGACGGTTTCAAATGACTTTCTGTGAGCACTGTGTATGGGATTATACTTGTGTAAACAGAACTAACAGTCTCTAATTGCAGATTATTAGTGTATGAGATTACCATAAAAACATTCTGACTCATTCTTCTGTACTGAGAAAGAAGCCACAGATAAGGGTGATAACTAATAACTTTTGATTTATGGACAGTGGTTGATAAACTGTATTCTTAAGAAACGGGATGTTGGGCTAAAGCCTTGAATCAGCTATGCAAGCAAATATCTATCACAAAGCACTTCCTTTTAGAGTATCCTGTTTCTTGTGCATGTACTTTTTCTTACACAGTTAGAAATGGCGAGTGAGAAATTATTATTGAACAATGCAATGCAATATGCACTCAGCGGTCACTGTATTAGGTACGCTTCCTTGTTTCTGTACTCACTGTCAATTTGATCAGTTTCACCATATACACTGCTCACAAAAAATAGGGGATATTTCATTGTGATACATTTTTGTGAGCAGTATAAATTACACTTTGTATTTATATAATTGCAGACTGTAGTCCATCTGTTTCTCTACATACTTTTAGTCCTCTTTACTTTGTTACTATTTGGGTGGTGGATCATTCTCAGCACAGCTGTGACACTGATTACAATTGGTACAACAGTGCTGCTGGAGGTTTTAGATACTGTTAATGTCAAAAAGGTCCATCTAGCATCCTGTGAGCACTAATGAAGAATTAGATGATTAAAACAAAAACAGACTACAGTCTCTGACTTTGCATCTACAAGGTAGAACGTACAGTGAGTGAACAAAGTGTTTAAAAACAAATTTAAAGAAACATATGGGCTACAGTCTGTAATTCTAGAACTTCAAAGTGCATCTATATGGTAAGGGGAACTTATAAAATGGGTGTAGAAACATTGTGTACCTAATGAAGTGGCCAGTGTGTATATATGAACTCTCTAGCAGTCTGATCTGTAGAATGTCTAGAGCTTTTCATGTTTTCATGGTTCTGCATGGATTAGTTCCAGTGAAGGAAACTCATGATGTTGCAGAACAAAATGACTTTCTAAAGAATAGAGCCTTTTGATAATAAAACTTCATTGTGTTTAAGAACTTGACTGATCTTGGTCACCACTGGAACACTTAACTGTGAGCAAGTCTTATCTAATATTAGTGCCCCAAATTCCCAATGCTCTAACAATGAATGGAAGCCAGTGGTTCAATCTACTAAAAAACTCCATATTAATGCCTATGGTTTTGTATGTGATGTTTAGAAGGCAGCAAACTTTTGGCCATATTGTGTAATTCCCAGACATCGTAAGCTATTGTAACATGCAAGGTAGAATATGACAGCTTGCTCAGGAAAACTTATCCTGTGACTCATCTGTTTGTCCAGGTGAACTGATGAGCACTCTGGTGTGTCATCCTGAATATAAACTGCTGGGCCTATTGAACATCCCTCAGATGTCTCATACGTCCCTGGCTTACAGTACTTACACCTGGCCTGGATTGCTCAAGCACTTAAGACAAATGCTTATTGCGAATGCCAGGATGGAGGAAGGTGGGTGGGAATTCACTGAGAGATTTCGTAACGTGACGTTAGTAGTGATGGTAATCATTTTGTACCTGTTCAAATTAGTCACTAAAGCAGAATGTTGTTTCGAACAGGTATTGACTGGAAAGTGGGCGTGCTGTCGAAAGGAGGGGAGGGTGTAACAAGTAGGCAAGTGGGTTTTAACAGATCACTCGCTAATCTACTGATTCTGAGGGGTAAAGACATTTCATCTGCAGATACAAGTGAGTATTTGTCATTATTTATTTATTATTGGATGAAAGGAGGGGTTTCCAAAAGCTGAACTTGTTTCTCCCACCAGGTGGATTTAAGGAACCTGGACTTTACGCACCATGGGTTCCAGCCGATGGCACTTTGGCCACTTGGCACTCCTCTGTGAGCTTCAGCGGCTACGAGAAGTCTGCCACGTTAGTCAGCAACAGCCAGTCGCTGTTGAATCCTTTGGATAATATTGTTAAGAAAGCTTGGAACATGTTTGCATCGAGGTGAGGCAACATCTTTGGTCACGTTTCAACTGCATTTTGATTTCTCCATTTATGGATGTACTTTCTATCAACAGGGCCTACGTTCATCAATACACCAAATTTGGGATTTCCGAAGAGGATTTTCTAGACAGTTTCACCGTGGTGGAACAAATCGTCTCCAGCTACACACACTTTTGAGTCTGTCCCAAATCATGCCATTTGGACATTATTAAGAAAAATAAAAATAGGAAACTTTTGGTACAAGTGCATGTAGTGTCTGTACCCCACCCAATGAACCATTCCAATTTTAAGAAAAGCTGGCAAACAGTCTCACATGCAACTAGTAATAAAATTCCATCACAGTCACGGTGAATGCATAGTGCTTAGAACACACTCATCAAAAATGTGTTACTTATTTTATTACTAACTTAAAATTGAAATCAATAATAATATTTATTATTTACTTCATTTTACTATTACATTAATATACTTTTAAGTATATACTTAATTAACATCTAGGCCACCCATGGAGGACTGGTCCCATTTTGAGTCTTGGTCCTCCCAAGGTTTCTTCCTTCTACTTTCAGGGAGCTTTTCCTTGTCAGTCACCCTAGGCTTGCTCAATTTGGGATTGACCTTTTATGATAAGATTGTAAAGCTGCTTTGAGACAATGCTCCATTGTAAAAGGCGCTATATAAATAAATTTGACTTTACTCATAACCCATGCAAATTTATTTCAGCAGAGGTAAATATTTTAAAGCAAAGACTGATTGTTCCTAAGTATAGGGTACATTTGCCTCAATTGTGCTTCAGTCCTACAACTGCTAAAAAAACAGCAGTGCTGTGCAAAAGTCTTAGGCCTCCACTAGAGTTGATATACAACTATAATATTGATCATATATAATTATGTAATTCTCAATGTCTTTTTTTTTAGAATGGAACCAGAAAACACAGGACTTTTGTATGCAGCATTAAAAAATACAGAGGAAATCTAGTCCAATATATATGGGCATTATAGAATTGCAAAAAAAAAAAAAAAAAAGACATAAAAAAAAACCCTTCAAAATCTAATGGTGGTCTTTTTCACAGAACTATAGATTATGTGAGTACAAGTGAAATGCAAACTACATCTATTTCAATATGCAAAAGTGCCTTTGTGTAGTATATGCAGAAATTATTTAAAATAAATGAAGCAGGACTCATTATGTTTGAAATTGATCTTTATTACCATCCTGTGACACACAAGCAATTGTAAATGCAAAAAAACTTCTGAAAGCAACTGTTAAAGCAAGCCTCAGAATCAGGACAATCGTAACGACAATGCTGTTGGGGAAACTCCACTCAGATCATATTCCTGAAAGTGATCACAGCACAGTCATCACTGTACTCATTCAGTTTCCGGTCGAACACTTTGTCCCACACACAACTCAACGATTCAGTGAGAATCCAGGCTATGCCTAAATAATGCAATTCATTTCATTAAATACCAACATTTATTAAAAAAAAAGGTGAACAACCCAAAATTTCAGTCAGCCTATAGACTGTTGTCGCCTAATGACTTTCAAAGCCAACACCAGTCTGATAAGCTAGCTGACATGATGGAAGCGTGAGAACACAGTAACTGCTAAAATATGCAAAAGGCTTGAATTTCCCTAAAATCACTCAGGCAAATTAAAATCTGTTTTGTTTTAGACAAACCGAAAACATATCGGTTATAGAACTAGAATAACAGAGTCAAGCTATAGTTACTACTATTGGCTTAACAATAATGCACATGAAATCGATTATATTTGCAATCAAATAATGACACCACTCATTGTAAGAATGATCTGGTATATGATCCACTCACTTACCTCAGCTCATCAGAACTCTGCTGGAAGTACAGGCAATAGAAAAGTTCACATGCAAACGAATCAAATCAAGATTATGACCAAGTGTAACAAACAAGATACATGAATTGATTTTAATGTCAAACAGAAATAAGTCAACAAGATTCAACTACACACAGTACAAACCCAGACAGAAAACCATGAGGCAGCTTAGAAATGTCTACCAATCAAATGAGACTAGTTCTTAAGTTTATCAGGGTTAAATCAAGTTGTCACATTTTGGATGAAGGTACTTTACATTATTTATACAATGTGCAGCTTTAAAATTCCACGCTGATCTTCTGATATTGCTATCATTATTTAACTAAAAAAAAACATGCTATCAGATAGTTTCAGACAATAATCTGTCCCTGAAAATGTGACCAGTCTCTCAAAACTGACCCTGTCCATTCATACTGTTAACGTTCTAGTTCAATAAATTACCCTATATGATTAGAACTGCATTCACTTCAATGGAAGCATGACCCTGCAATGTTGCATAAGGCATTGCAACAAGTATCACCGTTCAGTCTCTATTAGACTGCATAATATCCACAAAGGAAAAACCATGAAGTTAAAATATTTTAATAGTCAAACTCTACACAGACAAGTGGAAAAAAATGGTTATTTGACATAATGATACATAAAGAAGCACAATTTAAGTTAGCGCCCCGTCAGCCATTTCTGGTTAAGTATTCCTTTGCTTCCCAAACGGGAGCCTGAGACGCTTTACGAGTCTATCACTTGGTTTTCTCTTCCGAGTGCTGCTTCTGCTGCAGACGCTTGGCATAGCTTTGTGCCATTGAGTTTATGATGGACAGAATGAAATAGCAGACCATGAGAAGCACCACTTTCTCAAAGACCCAGGAGAGCCAGTTATCACCCTGCAGAGAAGAAGCAAACACTTGTACTACACTGTTTTACAGCACATCTATTTTATGATGTCTGAAGGCTGGTGAAAAATTTTACTTTATGTAAATTTTCAACACATCAAAGGCCAGCCCATGTAAGGAATCAAATCCAAGAAGAAATTCCCATTCAATTTTTCCAAATTGGAATAATTACCATCATTACTCAAACACACTGCATTAACTCGGAGTGAAATCAAGCGTCTGGTTCTTACCGCAGGCGTGCCATCTCCAGCTGGGTGATGAAGCTTTGCTCTCTGGGCCTCCAGATATTCATGGAAAGGCTTCTGCAAGGAGGCTCCAACCCCAGGTATGGCACTGTAAATTCAAGCAAAAATGCTGTGTCAAGTTCATATTGACTTACCAGGACAGGATGCTGAAGGCAGCTTGCTAAGCAACTGTAGAAGGTCCATTATATATCTAAAGCTTTAGTGACCGCTCGAGCTGAGGTGCCGGAGCACACTGGAGAGAGAGATCTTCAAGCCCTCACTTATATGGAAGAGGTTCCTGTTAGAACTGGTCTAGGGCGATTAATCAGGAAGTGACTCGACGGTGTGTCATCAGTGCCATGTAGGAAGAACCGCCCAGTTTTGAAGGAGCGACTGTCAGTGACACGTATCTGATATATTACACAATGCACAATCTAAAAAGCAAGGATTTCAGTTGGATAAATTGTTAAGCTACAAACACACAATACTGTAAGGGTTAAACTCATGTTCCAACCATATTGAAATGGTTTAAAATCTCATCCAGTCCTACTGAGAGAAACAAGAAACAAGCCTATTGCTTATAAACCAGAACTCATTTCCTCATCATAGAAGTAAGAAGTCTCATCTGTGACTGTTAAATTAGCTTCAGTATTTATGAGGTGTAAAGTGTAGGCACTATCTAATTCTGAAGTCTGATAGACACTTTAGTTTTGACTCAGTGGGGCTGATCTGAGAACTGACATCTGCTTCTTGCTAAACCACCAGTCATTTCCTGAAATGGCATTTCTGTCTGTGGTGCACTCACGGTTATCAACATAACCGTTATAAAGGAAGAGAAAGACTTTTGTGCTCTTCAGGTGATGATTCATACGAGAGACCATATGAAACTGCATGCAAATACTTCACACAAAGTTCCGTAAACCTGCTGAACTCGTTTTTTGCCAAGTCCTTTGTCTTGCTTTTCTGGAAAACTACTGTGTAAATGTGAAAAGGGGTCCTAGTGATCAGAACGACTGGTTAAAAACACACAAGCTAACCATGAATCAGTATTTAAATCAGGGTTGTGTAGCATTTAATTTGGGATGGATTTTTTTTAAAACAAAGTCAAAACAATACATTGATTTTGGGTTTAATTACAGTGCCTTTCTCAACATATTAATAGCAGATTTTTTAAGTAGGTGTTCCAGCACAGACACTCCTTTGTGCTCTACATATGTGAGCCACACCCATCTGATATTCAATTTATAAGCTTGTAAGCCAGCCTGTAAGCACTGGATTAAATGGTATAAAATTAAATAATTACAGTATCATTTAATGTTTGACCGTCATTAAAAAAACAACAACATAAAAAGCCACTCTGATCCAGACATTTCACTTTTTTACCTCGTCTGTTGAGATACAAATAAAGACTAAGCTGCTAAAATCTCACTGATATATAACCAGCATATGACATCTACGAATTTATTACGGGTTTCCAAGAGGTCATTAGCACATTTCCATTCACCATATTGATCAATAGTCAGTAATCCATGTAATTACATTTAATTCGATGAGTTTAAATGTGTATTATGTATAAAGGATGAACAATTCCTTGTTAATGGCTGCTTTTGTCATGACCCTTACTGTAAGCAAAACATTATGAAATAAACTGTGGATGATGATAAAATCCCTGAGAACTGATTGCAAGCAGAGATGCTCAATGGCAAGCAGAACAGAATACACGCCAAGACACAAATATCCTTCTTACTGGCCGTTTTGCAATCCAGCTGCAGTTTTAAACAGGCACTGTACTTTAAATCAGTTTTCTTGGACTTGTAAGGCTATTCACAGCTTGCCACTGCCCAACCCTCCTGTTCGCTCATGGCTCTCTCTGTTCTTCTTACAAACTTGTTAGTCAGCGTTGCATTACTGTATCAACAGCTCTAGCTTAGACCGTGGTCGTCTTCACTCATAAATTCCTTCAAACGAAAGCAAACACCAAATAAATGAGCATTAATACAGAATTTAGCGCTCTGGCTGCCTGTATTTGTTCTCTTCATAATAAATATGGCTATAAAATATGTAATAAGTAATTGTACAAGGAGACAAAGTGTTGGTTTGTATATGTGAAATGTATTGCATTATTAACTAGATTCCATGCTTTATTGCAGTAGTTTATGGATGTTCACATGACTCTTTCATCGGTTTGAGAACATCAACTTACTTCTTAATTATGTGAGTATTTCACAGCTCTGTATTTTGGGAACTAAATTACCACAACCCTTGGATTTCCATGATTACACCACTTTTACTAAGCAACTAGAAGTCTCCATTACTCACCCAATCAACGAGACCATCTGCTCCACTATGTGCTTGCTGAACGTTATGATAACAAACAGTTTCTATGGAGAGAGACAAGATAGGCATTACATTTCAGACAATGAATCAAGATCATGAGGAATAGCTCTCAGATAAGAAGAGAGACAAATCAACACAGGGAGGAAAGGAAATGACACGCAACAGTCCTCAAGCACTTTGTGACTGCAGGAGATGCTGAAACACTCTCCCAGAAGGAGCGGTGAGATCACTGCCTGACACAAGCTTACTGTTGCTTTGATGACTAGTACAGCACCTCAAGGGACGTCTAGGTTCTTGACCCCTATCGAGAAACCGTGTAGTCATTGTTTCTGAATAAAGAAAAAAAAATGTGATGAAGGATGCATTTCTGTTTAAAAAAAAACATCCTCAGTTGAGTCTCAACATGGAAGAGGGCAGCTGTATTTGTGCAGCCTTACGGTCCAGTGTGACTAAACCAAACAAGGCCCTAATTAACTGTAAAAAAAAAAAATTGCAAAAACATACATGAGATTAATACAATTAAAGTAAATAACATTAATAGTAAAAAGGCCTTTTTAAATGACATTTACTTTTACATAAATTATTGTACAAAATAATAATTGTAGCCCACTCAAAATATACTTACAAAAATAAACTTTTATTCATGAAGCTACTGTAACACAAACCTGGTTGTGTGTGTGTTGTTGGTACTTTATTGAAGAGTTTAATCAGGGAAACGCCTTTGATTTAATTTATATTCATAAGTAGCTGGCGAACACAGTGTGTAATTATTTCTACAAATGTAAAATCCTCTTGGTATCGTACACTTTTAAATATAAATTAAACCACTTTACACTATATAACTAGCTGCCATTAAAACTGCTTATTAATCAGTCCGCAATTTTTCTTTGCTTCCCGGTTCTCCGCCTCCCATAGTCACATAATGAAAGTAAGACAGCCTCTCAATATTCAGTCCAATTAAGTAGTGTTGTGATGTTTCAAGCCTCCATTTGCAGACTAAGTTATCCCTGACTTGGATTTATATGCCATAAGACCTACAGCTGCAGTCAAACCACCCAAAGATTAGTACCACTAAACTAACTGAAAAATAGTACTAGGTAGAACAACGGACAGGTCCAGTCCACCCTGAAATACTTCACTCATTCATAATCGAGAGGACAGGCCAGAAGAGACGAAAAAGCCCTAGAGAGGGCAGCAATAGTATCGAAGGAAACCCAAGCAAACGAAGGGGAAAACCACACACAATGAAGCAACAATGTTAAACACTCTGCCACTCGGCTTCACACACATTCTAAAGCACAGATTTACTTGTAATTAATCATAGGCAAGGATTAAGTATGAAAGCAGCACCTTATCAGGCATTGTTACTGGTTTAACACTTAGTCATTCCCTGCAGTTGTACTAAGTTGGCTCAGGTGTGAACAAAAGGTGAAACATTACTCCATATGATGCACTGAAATTACCACGGATTGAAAATACAACAAAGGGACATCGGGAGAGACGCTTTGAACTTGGATCAGGCATGAACTGTGATGATACTATTTCTTCACACTACGTGATGGGTGTCACACAATCTAGATGGTAATCTTTCCAGAAGTGGGTACATGCTGTACAGAAATGACTTCTTGCATGTAGTGATTGCAGCAACCCCACCTCCTCATGTAAAGCTAACCCGGAACCGTAAAGCCGTCTGAATAGTGAAAGAATGCAGCAATAGCTGCCGGATGTTCATGCAGAGATTAAAGAATATAAAACAAAGTAAAAAGCAGAATGTAGAATGGTTTATGTGTGAATCATCAAATGTTAACAAAAGGGGAATCTGACAAGCAAACCTGTG
>JAVSBV010000049.1:6037890-6048733 GCA_033117975.1 Parotocinclus spilosoma
GCCAAAACCCTTTAATTCAGTCGCTGTGTGTGTGTGTGTGTGTGTGTGTGTGTGTGTGTGTGTGTGTGTGTGTGTGTGTGTGTGTGTGTGTTCACACTGGGTACAAAATCAGTACAACTGTACGTAACACGGTGACTGTACGCTCGAGCCGCTCGTGTGAGAATCCGGACAGTACGTAAGCTAGCAGGCTAACGCGTACAGCAAGTCTGTTGGAATTGAAGGCAGGTTTATTTAAAGACCCTAGCACTTACCAAGCCGCAGATAAGAACCCTGACTCAGTCTGTCTCTGTATTCGCTGATTAAACCATAAAACATGAGAAATCACAAACAAACCCAGTAATTATACCTGAAGCTTCAGTCAACCAAAGCTGTCGATCCTCCTGCCAATGTGATGAAGACACAAACACCGGCATCGCACTTCCTGCACATTTCCACACGGATCCTATTCCAAAATAAAAGTCAGCTAAACTTAAGCACACGATTCTGTACTACAATTCCCCCGCTTAAGGGTCATCAGACCTGCTTTACTGGAGGCGCGATGCGCCACTAAAATCACTGGTTAAATGTCTGTTTTATTCTGGAAGTCTGAGGAGAACTACATGACACTCCACGAATATACACTGCACACTACATTTGCCATAATGCCACAGCATCTTTCAAAAAGCTTAAGCAGCTAACACAAAGTCAGAGCCAGTTTGACTTTGAAATGACTTGTTAAACGACTGAAAGCAAATACATCTATTTACACAATTAGCTTAAAATTATTTAGTATTAACATATTATTCACTACTAATCCATGACAGATTAACACCCACTTTTTCACTAAATCACCTTTAACAGGCTTATATTTATGTGCAGGTCTGTCCCAAGACTTATATAAATAAGAGCGGTACAGCTGTGCCCCTCTAAATTTGGTATGTGCTCCAATTTGACAATTTTTGACAGCTTCTATTTGGAAAACACAGGGAACAAAATACACATTTATTTATACTGCTCACAAAAAGTTGGAGTAATTTAAAAATGAAATATCTCCTATTTTTTGGGAGCAGTGTTTATACATGCTTATACAGCAGGGCAATCCCAAAAAAGCATTACACCTATCTGGGGGGTTCATGGTGGCACAAATGATGAGCATAGTAGGCTTATAGTTTTAAAGCCTCTAGGTTTAATCCTAACCTTGGACTCCACCTCTCCTGTATGTCCATGTGATTGCCTTCAAAGACACCTGTTATGCATTGGTTGCTCTAAATTGTCCCCTTCAGAAATTGCAGCTACTGGTATTAAAAAAAAACCAAATCAACAATTATCTAGGCCATAACAGAGCAAGTATAGGGAGACAGTGGCAAGGAAAGCTCCCCAAATATAAAGAAAAACCCTTGGGAGAAGCGAGATTTAAAACAGGACCCAAATTCCTTGAGCCTAAATGATAAGAGCTACATATAAGAATCAGTGATGTGTGGTGGAGTCAAGGGCGGGTGGAGAACTGGACACAGCCAGATTTACAAATACATGAACCTAAATAGAGATCAAATTATTCTATTCTCATTACGTTGATTTGACTAGGCAATGTGTTTTTTAAATATCGCAAGCATAGCCTATTTGAGTCCATTTTTATTCCACGGTTTTCGTTGTGTTTTGATGCGGACTGTTTCCTGATCACTTGGTGGAATGTGAATCAAATTCAATCAAATTTCAATCAAATTCAGACATTACTCATGTAATGCAAATACAAATATAGCCTACATCCTATGTCTACATTTTTGTTAGAAATTAAATCCACGCGCCTGTCCTTTTGCACAAACACGTCTTACTTTGTTGTAGAAGTCGACTTTGCGTTTTATTTCAGGCTATTCTGGACTTCATATTAGATAATATCTGCCATTAGTTGTAATTTGCGGCTTTATAGTTAGTAAAATGCCTAAACATAAATCACAGACTGTGAAAGGCGATGTCATGCGAATAAGATTTCTAAAAACAGCATATTGCTGATATTCACACAAATCAAAGGCACGCGCTTAGCTCAGTTTATTTAATGTACATTTCGCAGGCCGAAATGAGGACCTCTTAGATGCGGCACTTCATTCTGTCATGCCGGTGTTAAATGGCGGAACTCCCTAAAGCGGCGATTTTGACACTATAAACGGGCGGGATTAGTTAGTGTTAGACAGCTACTGCAGCTGAACACACGATTTTTTTCCATTAAGCAGTAATAAAATACAGAATACGTTTCTTATCAGGTAACCATAAATACAAATGTATTTGTTGTTTAGAAGTAGTGTCATCCTCCGTGGAAAGGATCTACCACAGATCCACCTAATATACAACCATCAACAGTTCCAGCGCAGTTTATCACACTCAAACCTCATCAGTGGAAACAGACCACAAATTCACACGGACCTACAGCATGTCATTGGAATGTGGGAGAATTCCCAGTATCCAAATTCCCCAAAGGTAGCTTCCAGCACACGAGTCCAACCCAGGGATCTGGAGCTGTAAAGCAATAACGTTTCATTTCCTATTATAGTTTTAAAGACCTTCACTAAAGCAAACAGACGTTGATCTAATCGACGTTATACAGTGCATCCATTCCAGACAACGATATGCTTTAACTTAGACACTTTTGAGTCTTACCTGTATATGTATGACGATGCACTTATGCACAAACAGAAGACAAAACGCTTAAGGACTTGGGTGTGGAGGAGGTTACCTCGTTTGAACAAAAACCCTGACCTCAATTGCATAAAACTCATTTTAAAAAAACACTTTAGGACCTCAAGATCTCAGTGCCAGACTTCAAAATTGTTCTTCTGAGTTCTGAATAGCTGAAAGCGTCACCAGTCATGGTTCCATATCCAGCAGAACATTTCCAAAAGAGTGACTAAATCTAACAGAAAAAAGAATTCATATTAAACACCATGACTTGGGACATTTGTCCAGCACATGTTCATATCAATTGATGAATGAAAATACTTTATTAGTAGTATGGGGGGGGGCACATCCCATCTACACATCATCTGTAATACCACTGCTTGTTTAAATTTATGGAAATGTAAAATATTATAGTAAATACATGAATGTACTCTTATAGCCCTGCGTAAGGGAAAGCTAGAAAAGAGGTTGATGGACGTTTGTGTGACGAGAGCCAAGAATACATTGATAAACAGTATTAGCCCGATGAAACAGAGACTCACCCATAGTTATACCCATAAACACAATTTGCACAAAAGGTCTCTAGCTCCCAGGTCAGGAGCCAACAAGCACACAAACAGTAAAGTAGTTACACACAAAAATTATGGACTTCCACTTTAACTCCCACCTCTAGTCGGGAACCGCAAGAATTGATCGTCTGCCGAGATGACCAGCTGTTTGCAGCAACAATATTCAGTGCAATAAGAGTTTATTTCCTATTATAGTTTTAAAGACCTTCACTAAAGCAAACAGACGTTGATCTAATCGACGTTATACAGTGCATACCTAAAGCCATAAGGGTAATAAAAAGATAAACTGGTAACGGGACTTAAATTATTTGCAAGATCATAAAAGATGACATAGTCAACAATTCGAAGAGTTTTAATTTTAATGCAGGTAAGTTTACAATAAAGCCACCAACACGATCAATCCTGTAATTTTATTAGCTGTTTGTTCAGAGTGCGAACTGCACATGACAGAACTTACAGGACAAGCAGGGTATCTGTTTCTATTTCCCTTCTTCTGTACACTCCAAATAGTGAGCTAGAACATCACAACACCAGGCATACACAAACCTCAAATACAGGGATGATGCATGGTGAGTAAACACACAGAGGACAGAAGAATTATCTTTTATCCCTTGCTCATTTATGGAAATCACACGAGAGCACTGTGATAGAACACAACAGAAATTCACCTGTTACACATGGAGCGGATGGAAAGAGGGTTAACGCTGACACGGTCAATGAGGACTGCTTATTCTAAGGGATTAAAATTGATTTCTAGAATCATGTCTGTATGCACATAAAATCCCATACAGCTACATACTGGTGTAGAATATCTATTACTTAGTGTTGCTAAATGTACTCACAGATGCATCAAATTCAAATAAATGGTATTAACCTTTCTTCAGAATATACAAGAATGAAATGCATTATACAGAGGGACACGTGTAAGCGTCACATACAGCACATCAAAATTAGGAGTCTACAATAGGTTTCCTCTCATGACAGAGTGCAAATCAGAGGCGCCACACAACATGTTAATAAGGTTAAATGCTGTTCTCACAAATCCACTTACATACATTACCAACTCCCCCACTTAAAAAAAAAAAAAAGCAAAATAAGGAAATATGTATAGAAGTAGGCTTAAATACGGAATGTAAAATAAAAGGTGGTCCAATTATTCTCTTTAGCAACTAAATAAAAATGAAGTCCTTCAATGCATTTTAAGGAGAACAATTTAAAATGCATATGCTGAAATTTGCAACACATTTGTGAGTAAAGCACAGTGAGCAGGGGACGGGAACTGGAGGAACTGACGGATGATGATCATGATAGACAAGTGCAGGTGGGGTGGCTCTACATGCCATAACCGAAGCCGGGCTGTGCTGGCTGGCCGTAGCCAGCGGGGCCTCCATAGCCATAACCATAAGGCTGCTGAGGGGGAACGGCAACACTCGGACCTGCAGTGAGCATGAGCTGGGGTGTGCCTGGAACACAGATTTTAAAGGTCATATGAGTACGCAACAAATACTCTTTATTAGGTACATGTCCTTGTTTCTACATTGTTTATTTACCATAGAGAAGCTCTTCACAGTTCTACAATTACATATTGCACTACATCTGTTTCTGTACATACAGGGTGAGTCTAAAGTCACAGGACACATCGCATACTGGTTACCAGTATCTCTGACTTTTGCTATGAGGAATGCAACAGTGCTGTGTGAAATTGGTGATCTTTCTGTATGTCGGTTGTTGAAGTGGTAACCCTATGAAACAGCAGCGGCACTCCCCAGACATCAGAATCACCTTTTGAACCAGAAGATCTAATGCAAATCTGATTGTGGAAATTCTGGTCTTCTTTGACATGACCACCTTCCCATTGGAAGAACTACCACTTGATCTGTACTTTATTATTTAATGGTTAGTACCTTCACAGTACCAGCACAGATCAGGTACTATTTGGGTGGTGAATCATTCAATTTTACGTCCAGCAGTGAGACTGATGTGTTTAAATACTCCAGCAGCACTGCTGGGTCTGATCCACTCATACCAGCAAAACACACTAACACCACCACAACAGTGTCACTGCAGAACAGTCTGCTGCCCAAATAGTACTCGTTCTGTTGTGGTCCTGACCATCAGAAGAGTGGAAAAGCAAATAAAGTATGTTGGTAGTTATTGCTGCTACCTTTCTTTTGTAGGCATTGCACTCTATTAATATAGGTCTGAACGTAAATAGAACATACTACAGTCTGTAACTTTAGCTATATGACAAGAAGAACTGATCAAATTAACAATGAATGTAGACACATTGAACCATTTTAGAATTACAAAATAAATGGCTGAGTTTAGTGAAGCAGTAGAGAAAGCGTACCATAAACAATAGGTTGTGCCTCGGTGGCCTGCTCCTCCTCTTTCCTCAAGGACTCGGACGCATCCAGCTTATCCACCTGAATGGGACAGAAAAGGGGAGAGGTGAATATGAAAAAGGCTGCCACCAAGTGGCAACGAGATGAAGTACAAACTGGCTGGCCTTAATGAAAAGAAAATGACTGATGGATGGGACCATTCAGGGGATATGCTCAAAGCCAGGCTTAAACCAAGGTGCAAATGCTTTTAATGCAGGCTGCAAGGGCACAAACCAAAAGTCTTGCCAAGGCAGTCCATAACTTCTGGTGAGCATGGGTCAAATTATAGTATAACCTTATTTTAGAAATACCAGTAATTTCTTTAGTAGTCAAAATAAAAAAAAAAATACAAGAGCAATAAAAATTAGACTTGGGTACAGCCAAGGTTGATGGTCCCCCAATCAGCCACGAGCGGATCCTTTAAATAAAAGGCGTATATGTAGAAAACAGAACCCCCTTCACCTAAACAGAGCTTAAATGGCTGATGACTGGTGAGACCAGGTGAATCAAATATTAACATTTTAACTTTAGTCCTGTATGATGTAGCTTAAAAAGACAGGGGCTCCAGAGACAGTCCTGTAAATATTAACTCTGTTAGAAAAAGAAAACTTGGGTTTCTAACATGTTTTAAAGTACCCCTGAACTGTAACCGATAACCAATTGTCATTAGCCAGCAGTTATCTGTTAACCAGCAAGCATATAGTAAGCCATTACATGAAGACCAGACATTAAGACACCATGAAATGTTTAAAACCTAAACCATTGAAAGTTTAATGTTTAGAAAGCACCAAAGATTCTAATCATGGGAACGAAAAACAATGTAATCACAGCGCTCTATGTACACTGTATGCGCATAACTTTGTTTAACACCAGAGGGCGCAGTCACCGTATATACCGCATATATACTGCTCACAAAAATTAATGAAATATCCCCATATATTCGTGAGCAGTAATTGTATCATTATGAGGTAAATGGATATTTTAAGACATTTGTATAGCACTTTTCACACACAACTGATACAAAAAGGAGTTCAAACTGGGCATTATAAGATTTCATTTTCAACTTCAGTATTTTGTTTGTTTAAAACCTTACAATAATTGTGCCTTGGTTTGCAGACATTATTGCCATATTTACATCTTACATCTTTACTTAACATCTATTATTAAATCTAAAGTAAAATAATATGAACTCACATTGTGAGCAGAAATGATCTTTACACCCCATTAGGCGGTTATTCTGGTGCCTCCACATGAGGATGAGCCGTAACTGTTAGAACAGGGCTGGTTACACTATGACATGCTCATCTTAATCACTATATTTAACTATTAAACAGCACATTATTACCAATGTATCATTAGCTACAGCTAACAGACTAACAAGCTCTCCAAGAAACAACAAATAAACGATTCAAATGGTTCAAAACTGAAGTTTAAACTGTGACGTCAGAATGCAAATCATTAACCTAATCAGAAAGCATTTATGCATTTGGCTATTGAGTCAGGTTTTGAGTTCAGGGGTACTTCAAATAAAGATGATCAAATATTAACCATGATAACGATTACACAGAACCCTAAACAGGTGAAACTTTTGGTGAAACACTGATCTTAGGTTGCTGCTGTTTAGAGTGAGCGCATGCTTCGTGATGTCACGCTGCATTTGGGTTCAGTTCTCTACACATAACTGATGGTGAGTCGAATTTAAATGAGAATGTCGTTGAGCAGGCTTGAAAAGTCAAATGTTCACTGAAGGGAAAAACATGCCAGAGTAGCGGTTATTTGTTTAGTTAAAAAGTTGTGCATGACAGAAAGGCAGAGAGTAGAAGTGTGAAGGAGGAGTGGCGGGGTGAGAGATGAATTTGTACAGCCATTCAAGGCTTCCAGAGGCAGGCACAGCCAACAGCCATGTTCTTTTTCAAAGGTCATAATGTCACTGCAAAACGACATGCGTGTCACAATCTCGCAACATCGGTTTAATAGCTTTAACACTACTGAAGGACCACGCTTTCTCATTACTGTAGATATTCTTTAGCATGTGATGCTCAGTGGTTTTACATCTTGATGCTAGGCATTATTATTATTTAGCGATGGGGACAATTTAAGTGTTTTTCCAAATCTTTTAACCTTTCCTCACAAATAAATCCCTTAAAAATTCACTAAATGTTGCTCCTCAATTGGTTGTAACCAGTCAAAGTTACACAGCAAGTACAATTAAATGCACACTGATATCTGGTCAATCTTCTAATCAGTCAATAATAAGCACCAATCAAAATATAAAAATTTAATATACAATTTATAATTATATTATTATACAACAATATTTCATAATAATATTGTTTAAAATGAAACACTATGTGCACAAAGTATTTAAACTATTTGTGACTATTGTGATGCCAATCTAGGTGCACTGGAGTAAACGACCTGTTTCACAAAAAGTCATGCAGACGTTTAACAACATACATGTACTTATAATTCAGGGGAATCCCTCTTCACTTATACACCGAATGGTCCGCTCCAATTTTGGAAGAAAAAATAGCAAATTTGAACAATCTTATAAAACCACGATGCACCTAATGCAGTCTAGTCTAGTCTAGTCAGTGCCCCCCCCCCCAAAAAAAACACAAAAAAACCCCAACAACAACTAGGGTGTTATCATAGGCATATTATATCAGTCTCAGCACCAGGGTTCCAGTGAGAAGACATAATAAAACTGTTTGCCTAAATATCTACAAAGCTTTACTTTATTTATACTGATTTCACTATTTTATATTTAAATTATTTTATGTATTTATTGATTCTACATATTGTATTATAGCTCCTTAATTTATTAATAATGTGAATCATTAATTATCTATAAATATAGGTATTACTAAAAAATTCATTTGGGGGTAGGGAACAGATTAACCCCATTTACATGATTTGATTTCAGCTTGAGGGGTCTTCTGGAAGCAATCAAGTTTGATTTCCAAGGTTGGAAACTGCATGTAAAAGTTTAACCTAGTAACCGTTGAATAATGGTGCACTTGCTACTTGAGATGGAGGGAACTGGTACATGATGTCAGCCTATGGCTCAACCACCAAACTCCTGTAATGTAAAAAACCTCACCACAGGTAGTGAGTAATGCTTCCTTTCCATCAAAGCCAGTAACTTCCTGACTCACATAGACTTGAGTAAAGCATGTACCCCCAGAAACTCAGATTAATTTTAATAATTAGACAGGAAATTGCATTCTCCCTTGTAAATGTACCCAGGCTACTTGGCAGGTGCATGTGGAGCCAAAGCCAGACTGCAGTTCAGTGATGTTAATGCCAGCTCTTTTATCTACAGGTCTGAGAGAGTTGCTCCATACTGCAGCGTCTGCTCGACACGTGGTAAGTACTCTACAGGAAACTCGGAGGAAATCCTAGTCAAAAGGTGTGGTTTTTTTCGAAGCAGCATAGTGATTATGGCAAAAGGAGGAAAACTCATGCAGATTCCTCAAGCTTCAGTCCTCCAAAACTACACAGGTTAAAAGGAAACGAGAGGCAGCCTTCACCTTTTCCTTAATTGCATCAACCTGAAAGGGAATTTAAAAGTAGCAGCTTAAGAAAATAAAGCAGATTTAAACAGTCCAGCATTGAAAAATGCAAGAAGAGAACAATTGAAGAAATGAGCAGTAGCGTTATCAGAAAAACAAAAGCAGAACATATCACAAAAAGTATAAATAAATCCACATAAATGTCACCAAAGTTGCTCTAAATACCAATAGTGCAGATATACTTGTACAATACATTTGACTATACAGAGTGCCTACCAAGCACTGGATCCACTAGTACACTAGTGCTCACAAAAATTAGGGGACAGGCCATCGACCTCTGACCTTGGAGGACAGAGTGTCTAAAATGCATTAATTTGTGAGTGCACAAATATAAAATGATACATGGTATTATACTGAGATATAATGTGTCTCAGTAAGTCAGATTTCACACATAGTGTAATGTGTAAAGCATTAACGCAGTTTAACACCCTACATTATACTGTCTAATATTTGAGCACTTGTCATTTTGGGGCAGATAGCTTAACTAGGACTGTGGTAGCCTAGCGGTTAAGGTACTGGACTATGGACCAGAAGGCCCTGGGTTCAAATCCCACCTCTGCCAAGCTCTCACAGTTGGGTCCCTGAGCAAGGCCCTTAACCCACAATTGCTTGGATTGTAAGACTGCATCAGTTGTAAGTCGCTCTGGATAAGGGCGTCTGCTAAATGCTGGAAATGTAAATTTAGCATCCTAGGCAGTTCACCCCCCCCAGACCAGGACTAACAGGGGCACATAAAGGGAAGTTAACTCTATGGATCTGTTGGGACTCACCAATTGTTATATAAAACAGAAGAAAACAGTAAACAATCTGACTGATGGGCACTGATTTTTCCAGTGATTTTTCCTTTGATGGAGGGTGTGGTTCTGAATGCTGGTAACTCTGGAGCTGTAGCCATGCCAGTAGAAGAGACGAGAGACACGGCCACAGCAGGCCGGCCCTTCTCAGGTAAGCATGTCAGATTGCATGGACTCAGGAGGCTTCACGCAGCTCCAGGTTTAAGGTTTAACTACGAAATTGCCTTTCTCAGGCTTGGTGCAGCAGGTGAGGGCTCGGCTGGGTGTGCCTGCCGAAACCGAGGCCAGGCTGAACGTGTGCGAGCTGGGCGTGGAAGTGGGGCTGTCGCGTCGTACTGTCAGGGACTGTCTCCTGGAGGGGGTGAACATGGAGGACGCAGCCCAGCTAGAGGCGCTGGTGAAAATGTTCATGGAAAAGACGCAGGACGCAGACCGGCTCCTGAGCAGGATGGAAGAAGTAGAAATTCAAAGTAGGTGTTTGCATGAGGTAAAACATCTCCGTTAACAAGCAGTGACCCAAAAACAGGTTTGCCAGGCACAGTATCCTTTTTCAGGATGTCCCAGCATAAGTGATTTTAGGTGGATCTATTTTTCACCAAACGTGCCAATATCGTATTAAAAAAAAAAAGCTGTTATCTATGTACCTCAGTAGTCGTCACCTATTATTGGATGAATTATGTTCGGATAAAATCGGAGGCAGGTCCCACCAGAGTGCAGGAACTCCCTTCATCGGTTGGACATTAGGAGACGATGGGCCGCCAGGGACCTCCCACTTAGGACTCATTTTAATCTATATTGTTTTATAATTTAGTTCATTTTCAAATTTTTCTATTACTAATTTAACTTTTATTATTAATTTGTTATTTATTTAT
>JAVSBV010000049.1:6058076-6075025 GCA_033117975.1 Parotocinclus spilosoma
GATGCACCTGAGCTCAATTTTGAGCTTCATGGCGAAGGCTGTGAATACTTACGTAAATGTGATTTCTTAGTTTTTAAATTTTAATACATTTTCAGAACTCTCAAAAAAACTTTTTTCACATGGTCATAATGGGGTATCTTGTGTAGAATTTTGAGGAAAGAGATGAATTTAATACAATTTGGAATATGGCTGTAACGTAACAAAATGTGGAAAAAGTGAAGCGCTGTGAATACGTTCCGGATGCACTGTAATAAATTGCCAAAGCTAGTTCAGGATAGCAAACCATCTCACGTCCTTACATTTATTAGCTCTTGGTCACACTGCCCTCTCTCGTAGGCCACACATGCCAGATGGGGGTCCCTCTTCTCGCAGTACTTGCCCACCACACGGCTGTCGTAGTAAGGATTCTCCCGCAGAAATCGCTCAGGATTGTTGTTGCTGTCTATGTAGATTTTAGCCAGTGCATTGTGGGTAGCAGGCTCCTCACATCCCTCATGGATACGAGCTTCCAGCCAGGGCAGCAGCAGCTTCAGTCTGTCAAGAACATCATTTACATTCCCTGCACTTACAGATTAAATATTCGAGCTTACAGGAGCAGTGGAATTACTTACCGGTTTCTCTTTTCCACCTCCGCTACCAGCTCATCAGTAGAGAACTGGCCTCTGACCACCAGGATAAGGTTCTTAATGACATCCTCTGAGCAGTCCACGTCCAACAGCCCACCAATCACTACTGGTAAACGGCTGGGGTTCACCTAACATTCACAAAAATTCCACATTCACTCAAGTTCAATAACCACAGCTGAGATGGAATCCCCATTATATGGGTCTGTAAAGCTTACCTTCTGCACATAGATCTCAATGTATTTCTGCAAGTTGTTGCGGTACAGATAAAGAACCAGGTCATGAACAAAGTCAAAGCGGTCGCAGACAATGATGAGAGGCAGCTGATCAGTCAGTTTTGCTTCCTGTGTATGAAAAAGATTTAAACACAAATAGAATAAAAACATCAGAAACAACAGATGTGCGCTTCCGTACAATCTAACCCGTCAACGTGCATTAGCACTCTTGTTTGATACCTTAAGGAAGTTCTTCACACGCTCAGCATCGTAGCAGTTGCTCTCTCGGCAAATTCTCTCCACCTCTTTGATCTGGCCAGTTTTACATGCTGCTTGAATGTATTTGAAATGGACTTCTGGATCCTGGCTGAAGTTCACAATGGAGCCGAGGAAGTAGAACAGACCTATAAAACAATTTACCTGTAATGTTAAGCGCCTTAAATTGTTGAATATCTCAAATTTGTCTGCTATACTGGGCTCATTCTAAGCATACTGAAACATTTCATATGTAGGAATGTGCGATATACATAGCCTAGAGTAATATTTTAGTTGTTTTATCACAATGTACACAACTTGGGAGGTCACGTATTCAGTGCATTATGTAAGCTAGGTAATTTAGACTACAAGCAGTGTGAAACTAAGAGAGCATTTCTGAAGTTAGAAATGAGTGAACAAACTGTAGGAGACAAAATACAGACACCACCAGCTTAGCAGTCTATATTGTTAATTGCTAGAGGCGGCTTTTCCTCACTCACATGGAGTTGTTTTGGCTTTGAAAACCCAGACGTTGCTGCAAACTACATTGGAAATCATTTGCTATTAAAGACATCTCAACAGCTAACTTAATTCCTCATCTGCATGCTAACCACCGTGCAGAATATGAAGATTAGGAAACATCAGGAGTCAGCTGTCCATAACAGGCTCAAACCAACTGGGGGACCAGAATAAAAACACAGAAACACATACTGTGGTTAGTATGCATCAATGCTTATCCTATTAACAAGAGCGAACTTGAAGTCTTGAAAAGCTTAGACTTTTACAAGCACATTTTTGAGTATATTGCAGAATTACCATTCAAACAAAATCCCAGAAAAAAATCAAGACTTAAATTGTCAATATCGCACATCCCTACAAATATTTTCAGCAGCAGCCAGCAAATGAGGATGGTACATGTCCTAAAGTCCGGCCCACTTTGGTGTAATCGTTTATTCACCTGACACACAAGGTTAATTCAAGCTGGACAAGCAAAGTGGATGTTTTTGTTATCTATGCAGCAATACAGAACATTTCAAAGCATTCACAAATCACCACTGCATTTCCACATATTGGCTAGTTTTTTCAAACAATTAAAAGCATGTGGAAATAAAAAGAAAATGTTCGCAGGGAGAATTCATTCATTTTCCAGCCAACCTACCTTCAAAGCTCTTGAAAGACTCAAAGAGTTCTGTGAGGGACTGTGTGGTGAGCTGCTCATGGTATTTGGAGGCCACCTGGACACAAATCTGAAGGTTCTGGCGGATGTTGGCTGACAGCATTGCTCGCAGGCACTCCAGAGAGTCCTCCACCGACAGAGAGCCAAAGAAGTTCACCAGCCACTGCAGAGAAAACACGTAAAGCTTACAAACAGGACTTACAAGAACACAAAGAAAACTAGGTTCCATTCAGCAAAGACGCTACGGAATCATTACAACAAGCAATTAAATCAAATGAAAAATGCAGCTCCTTTAATAGTGTTTAATGGTTTGTGACAGACCACAAACAAAATATGACCACAGTAATAATACTAATATAAAGGATGGAGTGAATTGCATCGTAGAGCTGAATTATCGAGTGTTCATAGCTATGGTTATTAAACAATTTTAAAAAAAAATCTCAATTTATGACATCCACGATACCAATAATTAGACTTTTGCATCCTTCAAAATTGACTTACATTGTACTAGCTTGTTCTTGTTAACAGGACATTAATGACGTCCATTTGAATAACATTGAAGGAAACTTAAATACAAATAAAACAGGTATTTATTCAAGTAAAAAAAACTGCAAAAAGTGTTGAATTTTGCCACAACTGCAGACTTATGGTCAATAACCAACTACATATTGTTTTCTCTTGAGTTCATGTTCTGATACCAGTTTTCTTTTCTTCTAGTCCCATACTAAGATGTTCTTTATTCATCAATTACAGCCCTGACACTGTTACTCAAACAACAGAGGCCACGACCCTCCTCCGTCCCCCGGCTTAGATAATAAGAACTATAAATCTGCCTGAGATAACACTCCACTGTAAGAAGCGCTACAGAAATAAATCAGACTTTGACTATTAAGTTAGAGGGAAGCTGCATGGTTCAGAATCTACATAGCAGCACTGTGAAAACAGATTGTGACACAGTAGAGTCTGTCAGCAAGTACCTCAGGGTTAAGCAGGTGGGTGTGCACCACAGCACGTTTGATGTCATACAGGTCAGTGTAATGCTCCAGGGCTCTCTGCAGCAATCCGGCCTTCTCACAAAGCTGGGCCACATGAGCTTTGTCGTAGTGGGTAAACATCTGGTTCCCCAGAATGGCGTCAGCAACCTAAAAGCACAAATAACGGACGCTAGGACTCTAGCTCTAAAGGGCCGTTCAAAGAGAGCACAAGTGAAGTTGAGAGGGACCTGTGGTGCATGCATCAGGTTCATCTCCAGGAGGCGTGTCTGCAGAGGGCCTTCAGTGGGTCGGTTGTTCTTTAGAGCATCCAGCAGGAAGGACGTACATTGCTGGATCAGGTTATACTCCATAAATACGTCCACAATCTGAGCAGAAAGACACAATGTGTATCAGTTAACACGGATCCCAGTTAACATAAAGAGAGCAATACATTAATAAAAGAAGAAAAAGATCAGCATGGCAAACACTCACCTGGGTAATGTCAGCCAACGGTTCCTCATCCTGCACCAGCATCTGGGAGAACTGCAGACCCTGTTCCGGACTGATTCGCATTACATTTCTAAGCAAGAAGATCCAGTCTGGAGTGTAGCCAACCTGTGGGCACAGAAGGCAGGATGAATAAAAAAAGATAAGAAAAAAAAAAAAAATACACTGCTCAGAAAAATTAGGCTATATTTCTAAATAAACATGAAGCAACTAAATAAGAAGCATTTTATTTTATAGAACAAGATCGTCAGAAAAGCAAACGAAAAGTCAAAGAAAGTTGCTCGATTACACAAATGACATCATGACTGATTAGCAAGTGATATATTTATGGCGGTGAACATAAGTATGGCAAACTGGATGAGAGTACCACACACTGACTGTTCAGTAAGGTGTATGATCACCCAAGACTCTCAAAACAGTGACAACTGACAGTGATGGGGCAGGGACAGGATCAGATGATCCAGCAGTTCTTCTGGGATCCTCTTCACATTCATTTTAAATATCCCATAATTGTTTTGTGGGCAGTGTACAACATGCAACCCTTTAAAATACATTATTATTGCTGTACCTTCACAAAGCTAGTTCAACAAAGCCAGGCGTTCATGAGGTTGAAGTCACACAACATTTACACTAGGCTTAATGAATACCACAGAAATGCTTGGGAATTAGCCACTGAACCCAGCGACCACAGGAAAAGTGCAAGCTTCTCACTTTATTACATCCATAAGCAGCAGAGAAAAAAAAAAGGTTATACTGATTGTTTGTGAGCACAAATGTACTGTTTTCTTTGTCCCATCAGAACCTCGAGTAAGAGATTGGTGCCAATGCTACTTGCTAATTAATAAATTACTTCTAATATGATGTCTCTACTAAGGAAAACATTTTTAAATACATTTTTATTTATAAAAAATAAACCTAATTACAGCTGAATGATACCACTCAATTTTCTTAAAAATCAACATGCATGTATTCCCCGTTTTATAAAATCCTGATTCATCAGGACAGTGATTTTTGTATTTACTTCAAATACATTATTCAATAACATAAAATAGTCAATTCTTCATTATAAAATTACTTTTATGTTAAGGATCTTCCATTATCAAAGCAAGTGTAATTTAACAAAGGGGTTCTAAGCACGTTTTAGGTAGGCTGTGCTATGTACTAATTAAGCTCCTCGGTTAACAAGAACTTCAACGTGCCATGGATTTGACACAACATACCCTGTATCTACAGGAATGGACTTCATTTGTACTTAGAGATCCTTAATTACTGTGGACAAGATGCATAAAAATAACATGAAAGATGTGGCTAGCATTTTCACGGCTTTGTTAAAAAACAAAAAAAACACTAGTTAATAAATGCTCTGGCCATATTTAAAGGTTATTTCATAAACATAAATCCTGCCGTGTGTGTACAGGTTGGCTACACTCCAGACTTGCTTTGCAAAACATTTTTCCCCCCTGCAATTCTTCTTACTCAGCTTATTTCTCCCCCCATGGTGCGTCATCTTTCTGCTACAAATAAAAACGATTTATTTTTGCTGCCATAAAATAACTTAAAGCTGCAAATACACTATAGCATGCTGCCTAACAAATGACATTACAGTATAATTCGCTGTACTAAACTCTCACTGCCACATTTTACTTAATAATTTTACAGATTCCTATAATAATGGTCAATTATTTGAATTTTCAACAATTAAAACAGGTTTAGTATGTGTATAACAGTTTAGGCTTCGGATGCAGTGGCATTAGGGATGCTGCAAGTTTTAGCATGTAAGGCCAGACTTTTTAATTGCTTGTTTCTTGGATGTCCCTACTTAATAATCTACTAAGGAGGGAGGAAATAAAAATAAAAATAAATCCTTATTTTTCAGCACTTTTCAATTTCTTGAGGACTATGTGGAATCAATACAAGGAAGGATGAAGAAATAAATTTTTTTTTTTTTATTTAAAAATAAAATTTGTTTAACCTAAAATTAAATTAAAGAGAATCTGGAAAAAAATTAAATGGACAAAACAAAACCATTGGCTCTCCACCGGAGGGCGGAAAAAGGTAAAAAACATTAAAAAATTTTTTTTTTTTTTTATTTCAACCATTGGTACTGCAGCGGATCCGCGGAATACCAAAAAAACAAAAACAAAAAAAATATTTTTTGTATTCTTCAAAAAAGTCTGGCCTTGTGTTTAATTTGCAATTTGCTTTAATTTAATTTTCTTTTTTTTTTCTTTTTTTAAAATACCCATTAAATTTAAATCATGGCTCCAAAGCCACTTCTGTAGGTAAGCATTGTATTACTAACCACCAAAAAGGTTTCATTTTCTGTTTTAACATTATTAATTAAAATAAAGCACTATGTGCAAAGCATCTAAACCAAAGTACAAAACGATAAACAGCACATACTTGTATTAAAATAAACAACACAACACAGACATGAACCGAATTTTAATTCATGTTCAGAAATAGTGAACCATAACTGGCAACTCACCTTTTTTGCATACAGTACAATTTTCTGGAACTGGCCAGTTTCGGCAAAGCACTGGATGACTTTGTTGGGGACGTTTGCTCTTAGGTAGACACTCAGAGCTAGAGTTGGGTCGACAGACTTCACCAAATCACCCAGCTCTTCTGAGCATTCCAGCTGAAACATGAAACACAGTACAGTCTATTATAAATGCATCCAATGAAGATAGTTTAATAAAACACACAACCTTTATCACAGAACCAAAAGGTAACCTTTTTTAAGGAAAACCATTTCAGGTGCGTTACCTTGTCTTCCTTCAGCCACTTCTCGAGCAGCTGCTTGCGGCCCTGCTGTAGCACAGGCCTACACAGCTCCAGTGACTCGAACTTGTTGAGTTGGCCCTGATCCAGCAGGATGCCAAAGTACTGCAGTAAAGGAGATGTTTGACCTGGTTGAGCTGGCACGCTCTGGAAACGCCGGATGGTATCAGGAGTCCGCAAGATGCCCTGCTCCAGAAAAGCTGTTGAGTAACGTTTTCGAAGGTCGGGCTACAAGATTAACACAAAGAAGCAGAGAAGTACCTTTGGTGCATTGGCAGCCACTTTGGCAGCCTCAGAGTAGTTGCCCCCGGCAAACAGGGTGTTGAACTTGCGAGCAAAAAGCTCCTCTGCTCCGGCCAGGTTGTTGCGGACGGCCATGCGCAGTGCCAGGTCAGGGTTCTGCAGCACATTGGTGATGTAAGGGATGATGTTCTCTTCCTCCACGCATACAGACAGCACCTAGAGAAACACGTTATGAAAATGTATCATCCAGGATACAGGACTGTCTCCTTACTCGGTTCTCTAATGGTCAGGACCCCCCCAGATCAGGCGTTATTCGGGTCGTGGATCATTTTCAGCACTGCAGTGAGACACAGTGTGTTTTTCAGGTACAAGTGGATCAACACAGCAGTGCTGCTGGAGTTTTTGAACACTGTGTTCACTCACTATTAGACAAATCTACCATATTGTAAAGTCAGAGTTCTAATTCTTCATCATTTGTTACAGGACACTGCCTACAGGATGCTGGTGGCAGGACATTTTTGATTTTGAACTTTTTTCAGTTCAGCAGTGACACTGGGGTGTTTAAAAACTCCAGCAGCACTGCTGTATCTGATTCACTCATACCAGCACAACACACACTAATACACCAGAAGTTACCACCTTTGCAAGAATAACATATGATTCATTACCAGCTTCTTATGGAACTTGCTGTTAATGCTAAAATTAAAATGTTTTAATGTCAAGTGACATTTGCCTTACTGTTGAAATATTACATAAATAGAAAATAGTTCATTTATAGTACCTGTCAGGAGTGGGGTTTTTTTTCTCTTATTGCTACACACATCACTGATGACAGTTTATCTCATCACAGATTTGAGTCTCTGGCCATCATTACTTATTTATGTACTATAGGTTGTTATATAACACAGGCACATCAGGCAGCATTATACAAAACCGAACCAGGAGCAGTAAGAGGATTAGTCAACCAATATCACAGCCTGTCAGGCATCTGCACTCAAAACTACTGCTTTTACTCCATACAGTCACAGAATGGAGAACAAAGCTTTTAGACTTTTTAAACCTAATCCTGAGGTTTAACACTGATGCGCAACACAAGCGAGCAAGATGGCTTAGAGTTAATGAAAAAGCAACGTAACAAAGAAGTGGTGATCATCTTTCTTCCCACTCACTACATATTTTATGGTTGTGGACTTTATTATTTATCAGCCCGTAGCATCCAGTTACATTAAACAGGGCAAAGCATGCAAGTCTGTCCTCAGTGCCACCTGCATATACACCTAAAAACATAAATACAAACCATTTCGTTTTCTCAGGGGCTTGCAGAATGAGTACTGAATCCAGGTTCAGGTCCAAACCAAAGATTCAATCGATTGAACACCGGGATACCTTACCTGTCCCTTTCTGTTGACTCCAATAATGCCCGAAGTAGCCTCATGAGGAGCGGTCACAAAAATGGTCTCTCCACTAATCCTGTTCATGTAGATACAGGTGCCAGTCTCAAGGTCATACAGGTGGATGTAGCCATATTTGGTGATGAGAAAGACTACATCCTGCTTGCTGCTGATCTACAGAGGAGAGCAAACACACAACCATAACCGTCATAACCAGGAACAGCTAGAGTGTTGATAGCAACGTCATGAGATTTTGCCTAAATTTAAAGAGTGACACAGCTAATGCTTTCAACAGTCTGTCACAACATCAGTCAACATCCTGTGGGGAAAATCAGCCAGAGAGGTTCAGACAACAGAAAGGAAAGGCACTACAAAAACATCACTGCATTTATTCCATTCATTTTTGCTTAGTCTTCTTTCCTTTGTCACCTTGCCCTCTAAATTTGTCATGTCCAAGACGCTGCTACTCAAAAAGATGTACTGTATTTTCATAATACTGAACTGTTGTGCTTGTAAATAAACAATTTTTCACCAATTGTCTATCCAGGCTTGTTAAGTTGGGGCTTTGGGCGTAGCTGTTTTGAGAGAAGGCTCCACTGTATAAAAAAGGGAAGAAATTTGACATTGACAGTAACCACACAACTGCTTTTAGAAATAAACTTGACAAATCAATTAAAAACACATAACTTATAAATACTGCTGACAAAAATTTGGGGATATTTTAAATTGAATATGAAGCGATTGAAGGAAAAAAATAAGCATTTGATTTTATTTCATTTAACAAGATCATCAGAAAAGCAAATGAAAAGGCAAAGAAAGTGCAAGATGCAAACTCAATTACGGTGACTAAGTAGCAAGTGACATTTATGGGGGTGGACAAAAGTAAGTTAAACTGGATGAGCGTGCCACACATTGACTGTTCAGTAGGGTGTATGGTCACCCAAGACTGAAGGAGGAAAAAAAATATATATATAAAAATAAATAAAAAAAAACACTGATCGGGCATGGACACCATCAGATTGTCCAGCAGTTCTTGTGGGATCTTCTTCATATTCATTTCAAAAGTCCCCTAATGTTTGTGAGCAGTATAGTTAAAGTTACAACTGTAGCAGCATATTAAGACAAAATTGATAGGGTCAATCCAAAATGGCTCCTCAGTGGTACACTGGTGTCACAATGCAGGCATTTTTTTATGATAGGTGTTACCTTTTTAATGTGATTGGCAACTTAATATGAAAAAGGGCCAAGATTTTTATGGCTTCCTGTCTGTGTGCAATTCTGATTAAGATATGGACAGATTACCAAACTATTTGTCAGGCAACTTAAGTTAGTTAATTTAGGGTGACCCATATTAATATATAGTAGCTGTAAAGGTTATTATACACTAGCTCAATAAATTGTCCACAGTATTTTTAATTTTGCAAAGTGGTTTGTTACATGACCAGCAAATGAGCCCTGGGATGTCCAACGAGGTTTCTGAATAAGGTAGGGAATCCCAAAGTGTGCTGAAGCTGTTAGTCCGAATGGATTTGATGCAGGTTTTATACTAAGGTCACGCTCCCACATATCAAATACCAGCAGCAGAAAGGAAAGTAGGCCAGATCAGAAACTAAACAATCGGATTGAATTTTAATATTCACACAGCCTTGACAGAAAAGGGTTTGTCACTCATGAGGAAACGCTTTAACATCAGTGTGAACATTGCCATGGAGCCATTTCAGATTTAGTACATGCTGCCCTAAATCTTCCGCCATTCATTACAGAGTAAAAGACTGATTCCTTAACAGCCACCCTAATTATTAAAAAGTTCACAATTTTCAGCACAATAACAGTGAATGAACAGTGTACCTGCATAGCAACAGGGAAATCATTCTGAGCCTCTGGTGGGAAGAACACATCCACAGCTTTCTTTGGGAAAGGCTGATTGCCGGTTGGAGGCGTCCCGACTTCAATAATGTGCAGCTAGAGAAACAGGTAACAGGCATAACAATAAATGTTCTTTTGAATACTTAATTAGAAATTCATCTAACACGCTAATGGTTTCGAGATGCCTTTTGTGACTGCCTGCATACCTTTCCTCCAGCCTGACCACGAACAGCGAAGCAGAAGAGAGTGGATTCTTCAGCATTTCCTTCCATTTTAAACTGGGCAAAGCCTGCAGCGTGACCTTCGATGGGCTGCGACACCTTTCTGTCCACAGAATACAGCTGCATCGCTCCAACTACACGGTTTTGCTACAGGAACAAAGGTCACAGTATCGTTCCTTAAAGTTCTAATAATTCAACAAACAAACATCATTAACTGTATGTGGGGTGCAGTATATATAAAGGCACAAGACTGGTACACACCAAAAACAACAAAAAAAAGCAAACTAATCAGATGCAACTTTTTCAACAAGAAAATTCTCTTTTGTAATCTGGTTCCCTTTTTTTCCCCCTAAAGTGAAAAAACAGTCAAGACAAACAAAATTTCTTCTTCATGCTATGTAGATATCCTTTTGCTACTCACAAAAAAAAATAACACTGATACATCTGAGTTTTCAAATAAAAAAAATAAAAAAATAAAAAAGTTAGCAAAAAACAGCTAATTGCACATTTCCAAAACCACCTAATGGGTCTCCTACACAAAATGCAGCAGGTCTCTTGGATCTCTATGGATGGCCATGATATCTGAACCATTAACTCTTGCAAATATGACAGTTTCTCTAAAAAAAAAAAACCAAAAAGATACTGTACTGTGAAAAAAATTAAGACCTTCATTAATATAGCAAGAGATTTTTGTACATAATTACCATATATTATTTCTCAGTTTATTACAATAAAACTAGAAATGACAGGATGTTTTTATGCTGTATAAAAGCTGAAATAACAGATAAATTAAAACAAAAAAAACCTCTATATGCTACAGTGGCAGGTATAGTCTCTAGTTATAATTGAGCAGCATCTGGCAGCTTCATTGTGTCCAAAAAAAACTTGATCAGGAATAGTGTTTTTGAAATGGTAGCTGCCAAGAAAGCACTTTTTGGAAGAAAAACAGGTTGAGAAGAATAAAGCTTTCAAAGTATGGAACGAAGACCAGTGGTAAACAGTTTTAGAGTGACCAGTCCAAGTTTTTGGGTCCAATTGTTAACAATGTGTTATATATGGTCATTGTATTATTGCTAAAACAACAAATCTAAATGGTGGCCTAATACTTTTTCACAGTACTGTAAGAAAAAAAAAAAAAAAGTCCTCCAAATCAAAGGTTCCCCTCCATCTATACTCAACTTACCAACCAATTAGAAGTAACCTTATCCTTTATTCTATTATATGGTTAATTACAACCGGGTGGTTATTTTAGAAACATCTTTGGTTGGAGGAAACAGACTGCACAAAGCATTTCACTTTAGGGATTTATAGTAAAGAGCATCTGAGTACACATGAGTTGAGCAGTGAAGCTTCATCCAGTAAGCAGACAAGTGTTCAGAGCCAAACAAAGTCCTCGATGGCAGAACACCATGCTGATTGAAGTGAAAGTATGTAATGCAGTTTGAAGCTTTGCTCTCCTAACTAGGAACAGAAACAAATCCCGTTGCATATCCACTATTAACTATCTAAACACCTGTACGACTCAATATCACAGACTATGTAATAAATCCCAATTCTAAAAACAGACTGTAGTGCTGGATGGTACAAATAAACATATGCATCTTTTTTAGCTTAGGTGTTTTATTTTTAAAGTATATCACCAGTTATTTTGGATATTACTGGGTTCTTCATTACTATAGGTTTGTGGCTTCTTCTAATCCCAGGAGTAATGTTGATCATTGATCTGGGGCAGCACGGTGGCTTGTGGGTAGCACTGCTTCCTCACAATAAGGAGGTCCCGGGTTCAATCTCAGGGTGGAGAGACCTAGGTCCTTTCTGTGTGAAGTCTGCATGGGCTTACTCCAGGTACTCCGGTTTCTTCCCACAGTCGGCATTGACTTGTGTATATATACACACATTTGACTGGTGTTGAGATGAACTTGTGTATGGATATAACATCGTGTGTCGCTTACATGGCCTGCTAATGCCGATAGCGACATTAAAGAAGCCAAATAAATAAATAAATAAATCATTGAGCTGTCGAATGGATTGTTACTTTGTTCATAATGTGGATCCAATGTTTGCTTCTCCTGTCATATGAAATGCCTCGAGAAAATGCCTCCAAGCTATATCTGAGCCCTTGGCTTAACCGTTTCACTGCTGCTACTGATTAATAGCACCAAATCTGACGACCACAGCTCGGTGGGTAAGGCCACTGCCTCACAGCAAGAAAGGCAAAAGTTTAATCCCAGGGTGGAACAGCCTGGGTTTTTCCTGTGTGTAGAGTCTGCATCACCTTTACTCCAGTTTCCTCCCACAGTCCAAAGGCATGCATTTTAGGTTAATTGGTGTCTCTAAAGAAGCCCTTGTTGTGTGACTGTGTGTGCGTCCTATGATTGATTGGCGCCCTGTCTAGGGTTGTTCCTGCCCAGGGCCCGTGACCCCGTGTGGATTAAGTGGAAGGTAATGGATAAATGTATGATGTGATTTAAACAGGTGACATCAACAAAAAAAACAGACAAAATATAAAACATCTCAGGTTCATACTGTCATCAATGATATAAAGCAAACATAAGGAACACTGCAGGGCTTCTTTTAAATTAATTTTATATACCGTCCAAACCTCGGATTTGGGATTGTACCACAACGACAGCGCCTCTCCCAGCTCTTAAAAGACTGCTATGCTATGCCACTTGGCAAGCTAACGAGCTGTACCCAGGATACTGTTCATATGCCAGTGTAGTACCAGTCTAATCAACCTCCTATAGCGATTCTTGCAGCAAACAATATTATCTAAATGGCCACCTATTGAAGCATTACAGCTGTTGTTTCTGCTGAATAGTGGTATAATGAAACATTCAGAGTACAAAAAATAAACCATTATACTACCCAGCACTACCAGACTGTAAAGCCGAGCACTTCAAACACTGCAGTCCCACAGACCATAAGATCCATGGCACAGAAATATCTGCTAATTTAATAACATCACTTCCATTAGTCTAATTCTAACTTGATTGCTTCCTTGCTTGAAATAAATGCTCTTTATGAACTACCTGAGCTGAAATCCCAATAAGCAGCAGCCATTTCTGTTTGGCGTCAGTGCGGTAGTTAATAATCTGGCAGCCTGCTAAGCTGGAGTGACGGTCAAAGACTTTGACAGGCTGCGAGTCGCCTTCCATACTCCAGTGATAGACAGCGTTGTCTGTTACAAGTGCTACAGTGTTGAGCGAGATCCACTTCCAGAATGTGACGTCGTCGGTCATGGTGTGCGCCTTCATCTTGCTCTTCATCTCAATGTTGAAAATCTGCAGGGTTTTTGCAGCTGTGAATCAGAAAACAAGGTGAAGCTTTTGTCAGCGCAGTCACCCGATCACATGCCTCTACACTGCTAATAAGACATACATGACAGAAGAGTGCGGAAAGATGATAAAAGAGCAGAAGTCATGACAAGTTGCACACACAGCATGACTTCAGACGAACAGAGGGAGTGCAAAGGAAAGAACTCAAAACCAAACACTGCAAACGTTACACACCCCAAGAAATTTTGTTTACTGTCACATTCTCTGTGTTGTGGAACACGGCGGCCTAAATAGATTTACTTCAGATTTCATAGTTTTAGTAACAAGCAGCTGATTAACCAATTATTCCATTTCAGAAAATGCTTCTAAAGGCATGTACAAAAAACACACACCAGATTACAAGATGTAGTTTTATGTATTTACTTATACTATTAGTTTAATATTTTTTTTTATACTTCTCTGAAAGGAAATAAAAGCTGAATTATTTGTCCATCATTTCAATTTCACTCACCCTGCTATAATTAGTTATTAAAAAACATCTGGCATATGGAAGAATGAGTGAATTAATTACCTTAACCAGAGTCAAAGTACAACATTTTCTGTAGCTTTCTATTCCCTACACATGCACGCTTGATTGAAAGCTGAATTATTAACATGAGCAAAGCATGCACAGCCGGCACTAGACAGGAGAACAAATCTTAAAATTGAGGTTTCATGATTATTAGAGTTAGTAGTGGAGCTTAACAGTGAGGCTCTGGAAATGAAAACGCCATTCATTTTGCCGTCTCACTTTCAGAAAGATCTCCAAGCTTTTTACTTGTTGCAATCCTTTTGAATCCAAATCTAAGCTAGCCTAATTTCTATTTATTATTTAGTTCAATCTTGTGTAATAGTGAATATTATACTTCCCACTTCCCACAATGCCAAAGCAAAGCCCACCAACACTGTGCTTTTTCCAATGGGAAACCCCACCTTAAGTGCCAATTTAGAGAATTAGAGTGGCTTAAATAATGCAAGCTAAACACAAACCTAAAACAATGTTTTTTATCACTTAAGTTACACTATAAACAGTACTTAAAAACAAGCCATTACACCAATTTGATGACATCATTAACAGAGCATTATGACAGTGGTTCCCAAAAGGGGTGCAAGGACCTATTGCATAAATTACTGCCGTTACACATTAAAAATGTAAGAAACACAATACACGTTACTTGCAGTAATTGCACTCTAAAGGGGATTTTGTCACTTTATTTTGTTTAATAAAAAGCTAAAATTTTGTAGGGCTTATAATACTTAAAATAAGTTCCAGAGGAGTTGGGAAGCAAAAGGAAGAAATGTAAATAGTATTTCGCAAAACGTTATATAGAAGATACGAAGATTAAAATTACTGCAGAGCATTTGTTTAGTGCTGTGATAAATACTTTTCACACTGCGCTTTAATATTAGCGTTTAAAATAAAGCACTATGTGCAAAGTATCCAAAGTAAAGAACTTTCTCACAATAGAGTAGCCTAAAAAGACTGCCATAATGTTTGGTCAAAGTCCATTTCAGTTAACATCCTCTTTTGCAGAACGTACAATGAATGCTAAGTGACACATACATGTAACAATCTGTTTCATATAATACTGAATCTGCACCCTTTGTTTATTAAGTACATGCTCTGAAATAACCGATTTTTCATCACATAACTGGTTGGTTTGGTTAGACATGCTAAAGGTTATTGCTTTTTTGGTCTATAGACAAAAAGAATGGATGAATGAACTTCCAGAACCAAAGCCGCTGAAAAAGTGGGCAGACATTGTTCAGCTGTTAGTAAGAGTAACACTTTAAATCATATATGAGCAGCCAGATTTGCACCAACCCACTTAATGGTCCTGTCAAATATTTTAAACAAAAGATTTTTAAAGGTGTAAAATAGAAGCGAATGGTTTACACCTATTGATAACGCAACAATAAACAATCAATCAACCGGAAAGACTAACGATTTAGCAACACAACCCAGGAAAAACATGCCATACCCAGTCAAAATAAAAAAAGAAAGAAAATTACATTGCTACAGTACATTAACCTACAGTCCTGCTTGCCTCACCAACATAAAAAGCTCACATATTTCACATTAAAACCCAACAACTCAGTAGAGATGAAATTGAACTCACCGTCTGCAAACATAAGAAAGCAGTAAGAAACAAAAAAGAATAAAAACAAGCAAAAACAGACAAAGCATTTATGACAGCAAGACAATTCCAATGGGTTTTTACACTATAGATAACACCAAATTACTGTATACAAACTAAATCAGGCATGGCAGTGATTATGAACATAAACGTGGAGAAAACATTTGGACACTATATAAAGAAGCACTACTAAGCAACTTGAGGACACATGTATGTACATGAGTATGTTAAGCTTATATTTAATAGGGATCAAAATTAGACAACCAAAAATGATGCAGTCACATTAGCTGAATATTTTTTTAAACAAGCTACACTTCTGAATTCAGATGAAAGCTGGCATACCTTTAAGGGCGATGACTTTGCTGGCAGGGTTCATGATGGCACTATCTGCTGAGATAGGCCTGCGGATGGGTGAGTTTGGGTCGCTCATGTCAATGATGACGACCTGAGCTTGCTCACCAACCTTCTCCCGCACACAGATAAATTTGTCTGACTCCATGGTGAGTGTGCTAAAGCCAATGTTTGCTGGGTTTATGCCCAGGTTCTGGAGCTGAAGACGGAAAAGGGAAAATTAAGGACAATTAAGGCAGGTTTAGACCATAGCGCAAGAGGCAGAAGCGCTTGCATTCAGCCCCTGAGACGTTAAATAGCATAAATCAGCTCAATTCTGCTGTTTAACTCATAGCTCTCTGTGGAATGGAATATTGACTAAAAGTACATTTGTATTACAATAAAAACTACCATTACCTACATACAGTGCGTTCTCTCAGCACACATTTGTAGATGTTGGTGTAGTTAAGACCACAGGGCCAAAATGGCATTTCCAACTTTACCCATGAGTGGCTCATATAATAAACATCAGAAACTGTACTGATTATGCTGTAAACATACTGTCACTCTTGCGTCTGCTCCTTTGCTGAAAATCAGTCGTGTTTCTGTAAGGAATTCATATACAGGTACCCCTCAAATTATGAAGGGGATCCAATCCGACAGATTCATCGAAACACCACGCACACGTTCAACACTCACCCACTATTAAGGCCAGTAACGTGTACAGTCTCTTTAAGAGACCCTTAAACTAAGTGTGCAAGTTGTACTGTGTGGTAGCAGAGTGTTGTGCTGAACTAGATAAGACAGGATTATTGGATCCAGCTCATTTATTTTATTTATCCTTTTTATTTCTGCAAGTTAAACCTCGGAGCTTTGGTTCATGCTTATGTGTGAACCAAGAAAAGTTA
>JAVSBV010000049.1:6075125-6086463 GCA_033117975.1 Parotocinclus spilosoma
ATTATTTCCCCATTATTATTATACGACGTGGGATATACTTATCCTGCATACTTGGGTCCTGTTAAAAACACCACCACTGCTCGTAACATCAATCCCCTGCAGAAAAGGTCAGTACCTTAACCACTGAACCACTCTAATTCCATAGAACCATGGGCAAATGCTGTAAGACTACACAGTAAGTGATAATGAGTCATCTTGGTGGAATTCAGTATTTTAGCAAATCAAATGTCTCACTGCAGTAATGCACGTTCATTCATTTACACTCGAACATCATTAAACATCTACTGGACAGCAATCTCCTTTGAAGCACAGCTTCTCTTGTAAGGATTGCTTGACCTTTCAATGTTCATCAGGAACTGGGAACATGAATAACTTCTCTAAATCAGTAACAGGAAGTCTCATGGTTGTGTGCCACAGAATAAAACTACCGGTATATGCCTTTCTTAAAACCACAAGCCAGCACTGCAAACAACCATAATAACCGGACCCAGTTATAATTTATATTTTGTATAAGTCATATCAACTGTAAACTAATTGTTTGGTTTATCATCTGTCAAACGTAGAATATAAATGAAAAAATCACTGCCCAAGCAGATCTGATCTTTGATGAGAACGTCTACGATGGACAAGAAATAATGAAGACTTTGATGGTGGGTGAAAGTTAGATTACCAGATTATCAGATATCAGATACTTGGTTCATCTGTTTTACATTTTGTGTTTTTGCAGGTAGAGGTTTCATTGTTTAAGCTGAAAGTTGTGAAAGAAACTGCATATATTATAGGCAGTGCTGTTGGAGGATTTATTCTGTTATTCATCATTATTATTATTCTTATCAAGGTAAGGAAGTTCTATTTATTTCATCATTTCTCTTTCCTAAATGTTGTCCTAAATGATATCTTTCTTTGAATATGCAGTGTGGATTCTTCCGTCGACGTCACCAGATGGATCGCATGTAAACACTGAATGTTTTGAAACATTTACCTAATTATTACTTTGTTTTTCAAATAAATCTATAGTAATCTGGGATTCTCTCACAGATTTATGTTACAGTTGTAAAAATCATTAGGTTAACTATACATTTTAAAGATTCTGCTTTACCATAAGTCCAAAGTTTGCTTATTTTGTTTTAGCTGTAGCTACAAGGTTTATTAACCATAAATCCCAGATCAAAAAATGTTAGGATGTTGTTAACGCATTTACCACTGTAAAGTTACTATTCCTTCTCATGACACTTTAGCACCCAGGATACCCGTTGATGTAGTGTTTTAGGTGTTAATATGGCTCATTCTGCCTGCAATCACGTATTAAGATGTGCAACAGTCTTGGGTTGGACTGGACACATTCTTTACTGGGCAAAGGTCACAACAGCTATTAACTACAGCCAGGCAAGGCCAACGTCAAGGGCATTGACATAACCCCATACAATGACATTCCCTGGCTTTTGGACTTCAAATAAGAATCTAGATGGTCAGTTTGTGCATTTGATCTGGAACACTCAGGAATGCTGATTGTTCTGACCACAATACACGTTTCCACTGTGTGATGGTCCATCCCTAAAACCGCAGTAAAGAGAAGTCGATGCAGCTCATTGTATTTTAATATGAATTTTCCATACTGTAATTTTTTTTTTTTCTGGTTTGAGGTTGTACATATCCAAGGCAGCAGTGAGCAATTTATTTTAAAAATACAACTTACCAGCACACATATGTCAATATGCCAATAGATCTTGAGTATCATTAATTTGTTTGTACTTATTACTTCTAGTGTATTTAATTATATTCAATAAATAAAATCAACCAATTTAAAGATGTCTCCTATAATACTGAATGTCATTTTCAGATTAAATTAATTCGCCACATTTGGCCTATCAGCCTAAATGGTTTGTGTGACTCTAAACTTTAATGAAATGAATGTGCTTAAATATTTATTTTATTATTACTTTTAAATTTATATAACTATATATACGGACGTCCTGTCACCACCTCTGTTCTCTATTGGCTAATATGAATCTATATGATATCTAGAATGTAGGAAATGGTGACTGACTGTCTTAGTATTCTGCATTATTTCTGAATGTGTCTGAATCTAGCAATGAATGAATGAATTGCTAAGAATGATGAAAATAAGAATTACATTATCAATTTCTTAAACTGTCTACCTTTGCTGATGCCCAACATTGCACTACACAGTGTGTAAAACTGGCAAAACATTATACACAATAATATACAATACAATACACAATAACTGAACATACATTTTGGTCAAGTTTCATGCGGATTGGGATGTAAGGTTGTTGTGGATGAAAAGTGACAAGTATTTTGATTGGTTTGGTTTCTATGTAATAAACTGATTTAAGTATGACAATGGAAAATGACACACAGTCCCTCACACTTGGACACTACAGAGACAGTGAGGTATGACTTCGGAATGTGGGGGGAACCAGAGTACCCAGAGAAAACCAATGCAAACACTGGGGGAATATAGTAACTCCACACAGGCAGCAACCAAGTCAGGACATGAACCAGGGTCTCTAGAACTGTAAGGTAACAGCACTAACCACTGCATTATCATATCATATATATTATAATGTCATTACCTCTTTTTTAATTATAGCAAATGTGTGTGTTTATTGATTTAGTAGTTTGCCGAAAATTGATAATACTAATACCAAAAACATGTAAATATTATAAACATATTCCTGCATAACACTAATAAATAGATCCCATAAACACACACCATATTTCTAAACTTTTATCAGATAAAACTCTTATGTATATGCACTTTTTATGCCTGAACTGCAGCCAATCCGTTTCTATTAATTAATGAACCAAATTAATGAATAGTACCAAAACACTATTGCATTTGATCTGAATCTCCATGAAATCTGAAAACATCAAAAGAAGAAGCTTGTAGATTACCACAACTTAATGCTTTTCACCTAGCTCCATCAGTGACACAGATTTTTATTTCAAGTCTCGTTGGAAACACAAATCTAGGGAAAATAAAATCTTTCTGAGCTGAAATAAGGTCTCTCATTTCAAGGGTAAAGGAGAAATAGTCCCATCTTTATAGTAGTGTTCTGTTTCGAGGCTGACTGGTTCATCTGTCACAACTTCTTTTTCACACACTGGGTCATCTATAAACAAGAAGGAATCAGACCCCTGAATTTCTTTTGTTTATGTCTTAACACAATCAGGGAACACTAGATAATTCTGCTGCTCTGGAGAACAGCAGTTGGTTCCTACCTCAGATCAAGTGCATAACTTGGTAACCAACACGAATGAATAAGGGCAGACTTGTGCATTTTGAAGCACTTTGCTCAACCGTGTGTGTCAAAATACTGTTTGTATTTTCAGGAAGACATGTAGAAATAGTCAAAAGCAATTTAGCACTAAGCTTTCCCTAACAGAACACTAGGGATGAGTTTAACAGGTGCATCTGCTTCCCTGGGATTTGTAAACATCCTATTTTATACTGATTGTTTTTATGCTAATGGTCATTTTAATTAATTTCGAGAAATGTGTTACAAACTAGAAAGTGGGTGAAGTAAAGTGATAATGAAGAGGTTATCTGATTGCATTTCATTTTCAATGAATGTGGAAGAGTGTCTAACAAATTGTGCTTAGAAACAGAATGGCTACAATCAGTAACTATATAATCTATAAAGTGCACCAATCTGGAAGGTGTAATTACAGTAATAATATGGCCAATGGGTTCAGATACAGGGTAGGTGTAAGTCATAAACTGGGGACCCCATGTACGTTAACTACCGAAAACCATTCTCACGCCAAGCCAATACTCGCGAGATCAAACGAGGGAGAGTAAGTTAAGGAAACATGGCTATGTCTAATTTGTTAAAGGTAAGACACTGCAGCTTGCTGCTTTAAGATTCTGCTTTTCATGCTCGTGGTTTTTTGTATTTGCTTTAATTGCAATGTATTGTTATCCTTAAAGGCGTCATTCATCAGAGTTTCCTCTTTAACCTTCTTGCAAAACCACTTTTAGCCAGGTTTCCAACAGACTAGCTCTGCTACATTTGCTACGCGATGATTTTCCGCACCCGTATTCCAACCGTTCCCGCATCGTCTTTTGGGATTGGCTCGTGTTGAGTTTAGTCCTGCTCTGCGTTTTTCTATTGGTTCAGAATCCCACGCTTTAGAACGAAGTAACCAATCCATGCGGTTGTTTGTCGAAATAGGAGTGGGGGGAAACAATGCTAATGCTAACGAGTCAGCTAAGCTAGCATATAAGCTTAATATTGGCCCGTTTTAGCGTGGTAGCCAGCAAGCATTTTAATATCATTTCTTGTGCCTGTGTAAAAACAAACCCATTTTAAGCGCGTCCTCTGCGAGTTGACAAGGTCTGCACAATTGTTTTTAAATTGCACAAGTCTGCTTAGTTAATCCGTGAATAGTTAGCCAGGTTGGTTACAGGTCTAATGCCACCGGATAGTGACGGCTAGCAGAAGCTAACACTGACAATGTTAAGGTTTATATCGCGTACTGTCAAACACATCAGTTTTAGTATGAAATATTATTTGGATCCCATTGAAGTTGTAAGGCAGCATCTCGTAAACGGCGCTTAATCTGCGAATTGCTTTAAAAGCCTTATTGCTGTAAAACAATAGCAAATTTATACTGCGATACGTAACGAGTCACACGAAATAAATCACAGTTTTAACAGAGAATCTTCTTCGGTCCACTTATTTGCTTAGTACCTGCCGAAATGTTGTATTAACCATGGACATTTTTATTTAAAAAAAACATAAGTACATCTGCAAACAATGTTTCCTTATTACTGTTCGTAATCAAGTAAAGGAAATTTAATTGTAATGTGAATGTAAGTCCTGAATGTTAGAGCAATATTCAGAATCCATTGTAATGTCGAAGAATATTTGAATGTATAATGTACGCCCATCACTTTATTAGGTACATTTCTACACCTTTATACAGTCCTATCACAATGTTATGACCACCATTTGCATCTAAACTCATTGTCCAGTGTTGGTCCCTGTTAATTTATTCTGTAATGGTCAGGAACATTTGGTCCTATAGGTCAGGAACATTTGGGTGGTGGATTATTCACAGTGCTACAATGCCACAAATGTGATGGTGTGTAAAGTTGCTTTCTCACCAAACAGTTCTATGGCCTAGTTTTTGGGGGAACTATTCTCCACTTAGGGACTATATTTGTTCCAGAGACTTGTTTGTTTCCAACGCCTTCAGCCATTACGGTAAAACAGTAGTTTTAACAGAGAATCTTAAATTATTAAATATTATCACAAAATATTTAATTAACTTTGGCCATTTAATAAAAAAACATAAGTACCTCAGTAAACAGTGTTTCCTTATCACTGTTTGTAATCCAGTGTGATGCTGAAGTGAAGTGTGTACGACAGTTCAAAATCAAGTTGTATCAAGTATGTTGTACGGGTGCATATAGTCAAATTGTATAGCGCTTTTTGCAATGGTTCATTTTCTCAAAGCAGCTTTACACTATTATATTATTTTAAAAGGCCAATCCCATATTGAGCAAGCCTAGGGTGACCATGGAAAGGGAAAAACTCCCTGAATGTAGAAGGAAGAAACCTTTTGAGGACCAAGACTCCTAGATGTTAACTGAAATAGTTAAGTTTGTATTAACAGTAAAATTAGCCAATGGTGAATATAGCTACAAGGTGATTATACTGCTTAAGCAATATCTCTCCAAAGCTGAAAGTTCACAGCAGGCAGCTGTTTTATGTGCTGTCAAAGCACTTTTGCGAAAGCACCAAGCAACAGTCAGTGTTGAGAACAAGGCGATCGACCATGGAAACTCCATAGACCATGGGGTACAGAAGCCTTGATGTACCTCACTCTTACTTCTCTTTGAAACTGGAATATATCCAGCACTGCTCTCAGCTCAGAACTAGCAAATCCTTTTTTGTGCACTGATCATCTGAAGTCCAGAGAAATCCTTTAAAAGTAGTGCTTGCTGAGTGCCTTCATAAACTGCACACCAGTGTACATAAGAGAATTGTTGTTGTTTGAAAAGATAATGCCCATTATTTACTTGGTTTAGGTGTCCTCTGTTTAAGTGTAATTTTACAAAATGTTGTTTTTTTTTATTGATCATCCAACATCGAACTGTACTTCCTAAACATAATATCACAAGAACTCTGTTATTCATTTGCTTAATACGTTATTAACAGATTATTATTCATTTGCATCCTTCTGTTCTGCTTCCTAGATTGAGATCTTATATAATCTGAGGCATAAACATTGTTTATTCTCAATCATTTTTGTTTAGGCTAATAGCTGAGCACACATCTTTGAATTTATTATGTTTTGCATCTCTACAGTTACTGCAACGTAATAACCCCTGGCATAAATTATGGAATCACAAAATGATACTTGTTAGTTTTTTGCTTCGCAAGCAAATCACAGATATGACAAGACACAGTTTTGTTTAGTAGCGGAATACTTTGCCTTTATGAATTATACCTTAAGCATAGCCAACTTCAGCTAGAGAAAAAAAGATGGAATCAGCTTCTAATTTGCATTACTAAAACAAATACTGGCACAAGTCTAAAATGCAAATTAGACCGTTTTGCATTTTAGACAACTGTTAAACTATTAAACATCTGTTAAATTAGCTATAAAAAAGGGGGTGTTAAAAAAAGCTGTTGGTTTTGACTTGTGACCGAGATAAAAAAAAAATTCACTTGAATTTTTTGCCTTTTTAAAAATATTTTTTCTACAAATGTCAGAATATTGTGTGTGAGGGTCAGATTCTCATCCAGATGGGTATAGTGCAGGTCATGTAGCTGTATTTTTAAACATTTCCTGATCTATGATAGTTAGCCAAAAATGTCAGATGGAAATTGACCTCATATTTATAGCTGGGTGAAATAGGAAGTCATTTAAACTGGACGATGTGTGGGAGCATAATTTACAAGCTAACAAATAAAATGGCATTTAAATATTTAATGACTTCCAGTTAGTTTTGTATCACTTATTATTGCATGATTGTGTCATCAAAAATTACCTTTTAAAAATACTTAACACTACCGTACTTTAGTCTTACTATAGTTGTTTTTTTTCATCTTTTTGTCAGAACAAAGGGTCCCTCCAGTTTGAGGATAAGTGGGATCTGATGCGCCCTATTGTCCTTAAGTTACTTCGCCAGGAGTCCGTAACGAAGCAGCAGTGGTTTGACCTATTCTCGTAAGATTTATAACAACTTCATAATTTATAGTCTTACCCTGATTTGTGTGGAAAATCCGATCTCAATGCTTTGTCATCTCTCCTTTTGACATAGAGATGTTCATGCAGTCTGTTTGTGGGATGACAAAGGTCCAGCAAAGATCCACCAAGCTCTTAAGGAAGACATCTTAGATTTTATAAAGCAAGCCCAAGCGGTAAGACAAAGTTTCAATTTGAGCTCAGTAAAATGAAGGTTAACTTAGACATAAGCATCGGTACAGTATCTAAATGGTTGATAGCAGCCCACAAACCTAACCTGGTATCAATAATGTTTCTGACTGGTATGAATGATCGTTGTTGTTATGACTGTGACCTATGCCTATGCCTGTTTGTGTGTTTTGTCAAACTCTGTGTATTTTTAGAGGGTTCTCAGTCACCAGGATGACACAGCCCTCCTCAAGGCTTACATTGTGGAGTGGAGGAAATTCTTCACGCAGTGTGACATACTACCTAAGCCATTTTGCCAGCTTGAGATCACTCTTATGGGAAAGCAAGGCAGCAACAAGAAGTCCAACGTGGAGGACAGTATAGTGCGGAAGGTGAGAGAGAAAAAGCCTGGCAGCAGACATAGCAGAGTTTGTTCAGCACAACTTCATCTTTGTTCTTGTGTTCTTGTTCATTTGTAGCTAATGCTGGACACTTGGAATGAATCCATTTTTTCCAACATCAAGAACAGGCTGCAGGACAGTGCAATGAAGTTAGTCCATGCTGAACGGCTTGGAGAGGCTTTTGACTCTCAGCTGGTTATCGGGGTTCGGGAGTCCTATGGTAAGAATTACCAATAATAATAATTTTGTCATTCTTAATGTGTTGCATTTAATTTTTAATATTTCATGCTTTCAGATAGAACTAAAGCTCTGTTTTGTAATATTTTGTAGTGAACCTCTGTTCAAACCCTGATGATAAGCTGCAGATCTACAGGGATAACTTTGAAAAGGCCTACTTGGACTCTACCGAAAGGTTTTATAGGACTCAGGCACCTTCCTACCTTCAGCAAAATGGAGTGCAAAACTACATGAAATATGTACGTGCTTTACATTCTGTTCAGTGTGACAACTTAATGAGGAATTGGCCTTATACCAAATTAGACTGCTGCTCCTCTACCTACCTATAAGGTGTCGGTTTAGCTGCACAGACAGCACTGGCCGTGTCTGAGAAAGGGATGACCATACTAAGAGATCTCCCTGTCGCTGCATTGGAGCCATTGGCAGTGTTGATAATGATGTTGGCTAAACATGGCGAGTGTAGTCAATTTTTCAGTGTTAAGTAATTCTGTGGGTTCATTCCATAGAAGTCCACCAACTTCCGAAGAAAAAAATGGTGTTAGTCACAGTGTTCCGTGAGCTTTGCCTTTTTGGATGTTGTGACACCTGGTAATTGCGCAAACAATGGACCTTTTAGAAAATGCAGCATTACAAACAAATTCACTAGTCGTATGGTTTATTGTGGATTGCAGTTATACAGTACAGTATATAAAGTGTTTACTCCTGATAGATGGACACAGTTCTTATTTGCATAGTGGTTGTAATTATACGCACAGTGGTTATTGAATGTTTGTGATTTTTGGGTTTAATATTTCTGCATAAAAATAACTTTTAAAATTCTTTGTCAAAAGACAAATGAGATAAAATAGTTTATTAAGGAAACTGGTTTAGTATTACATATCTGTGAGTGGCAGAATTATGTGAACCTCTGGTATTTGTAGTTAATTTGAAAGTGAAATTAGTATGGTGGTTTCAGTAAACGGAATGACAGTCAGGGGTGAGTGGATGGCCTGTTGTATTTAAAGAACAGGGACCCGAGTCTGACCTACATAACATGTTAGTGAGATGTATTATGGCACAAATGAGGGAGTTTTGAAGTTAGCAGCCATATCTAAAGATTTTGTACAAATAGAGGACATTTAATACATTTTTTCAATTTTGTTTCACCTATGTTTATGGACCCACCATTAGGAGAATACTGAACAAAGGTAGTGTGCATAGAAGGGCTGTGAGGTAAAAGCCACTCCTGAAAAAGAATATTGTCCATCTACAAATCACATGAGCAAGCCATAACATTTTTAAGAAAAATATGATCATAATCATAGTATAATAGTCTAATATTGTTATATTATATTATCATTTAAAACTTTTTGGGTTTAAATGATAAGAACACACTACATTCCATTATAAGAACTTAATCCCTTTTGTGAAACCTGGTGGTGATAGTTTTATGGTTTATAGTTTCTCTCACCAGACAGAAAGCAAAAGTTCACATATTTTTGTTACTCACAGCTATCAGTGTCATCCACAAGGTTGGTGGGTTTGAAAATGCACAGTTATAGCTACCATGACTAGTCAGTTACTGTTCAGCGTGTCTCACTTTATGCCTTTTTAAGTTTGCTGTCGTGTTTTTCAATTGCAGGCAGACGCTAAGTTAAGGGAGGAGGAGAAACGTGCACTACGATATTTAGAGACAAGACGTGAATGTAATTCTGTTCAAGCAGTGAGTAATTTATTTCAGTTTAATCTCATTCATCTAAATATCAAATAGTTTAGTCCATGTGTTATATTTGTAACTGTGTACTTTTTTGTTGTAGCTTATGGAATGTTGTGTAAATGCACTGGTGACATCATTCAAAGAAACAATCTTGGCAGAATGTCCAGGCATGATTAAACGGAACGAAACTGATAGTGAGTATCAGATCAACATAACTTTTTTGTGCTTGTTTTTATTATTAGCCACCTTGTTTCTGAAATGTCTGTAATTTGTAAATTGTCATGCACGTCTGTGCAGAACTGCACCTGATGTTCTCACTGATGGATAAAGTGCCCAATGGAATTGAGCCCATGCTTAAATATCTGGAGGAACACATCATCAGTGCTGGCCTGGCAGACATGGTTGCTGCTGCTGAGACCATCACAACTGTGTGTTTGAGAATTAAGTTGAATTAAGTTAAAAGTTTTGGGTACAAAATTGTGTCATGGTACAATGTGTGTGTGTGTGTGTGTGTTTGTGTGTGATATTTCTGTATTCAGGATTCTGAGAAGTACGTGGAGCAGCTTCTCACATTGTTCAACCGTTTTAGTAAACTTGTGAAAGAGGCGTTCCAGGATGATCCCAGATTCCTCACAGCCAGAGACAAAGTGAGTGTACTTAGGTTTTGTCCTAATGCAGTGTCTCACTAGTAACTCTGACTGTTACGTGCTGTTTTTGTTAAGAGATAAGCCACAAACAGGTTTAACCAGTACATACTAAATTGTTTTCTCTAAAAGCTATGGTATTTCAAAACATGTTTTCGCCAATCTTTAAACTTTTAACATTGGTCCCATTTTCAACTTTACTGATGACCTCTTGAGTGTTGGTCCAAGAGCAGAGATGCCATGTTTATACGTTCTTAATCGTTCTTATTTTTCTCTTCCTCTGGATCACTGAGTGGGCAGGGGATATGTTTGGAGGGATTTTTTTTATATGTTTTTGTTGTCATTTATTACCAACTTTATGTTATATATTACATTGCATGTGCATGTATGCGCTGTTTAATGACAATATTATGTTAACGTTAAGGTTATTTCCACAAGAAATTGCATGCATGCAAAAGATGCATAAATGCAGCACACGTACCGCTGAAAACATGGGTGGGACGCTACCATAACATCTTATTTATTTATGGTAAAATGGTATCCCTATACATTAATTTATGGTAATTTACAATAATTGTACAGTAATGTACTGTTACAACCCTAGTGGTAAGCCATAACACTTAAGGGTGGCGTAATTTCCCCTTACTTTTGTTTGACACAAGCCAGTAATGCCTTAATACACAGTACAGTCGAATCTGGTTAATCGGACCACATCGGGACGCGATCGTTTTGGTCCTCATAACCGGCTGGTCCGATTAAAGGAACATGCCCTATGTTACAAGACGGGACACGCTATGTGGATCTACAACACAATGCATAGGTACTCGGCATGCGAAGCATAATACTGTAAAAAATAAGTTCTTACTAAATTCCAGTCAATGTTTGAATAATTTATCCAGTGGGATCTGACGCGTTCTCTTGACGGACTGCACTTGAACAAAATCAAGAAAGTGGTGGGCGTGTTCACC
>JAVSBV010000049.1:6086563-6106414 GCA_033117975.1 Parotocinclus spilosoma
TGGTGGTGATTAAGTGTGACTTTTCATGGAAAACACAAAATTGTTTGGGTGACCCCAAACTTTTGAACGGTAGTGTAATCACTTGATCTGAAGTTTTTAAGCAAATCTTAAGCAAACGACAAATAAAAGAAAGTTGTTCCATTCTTTTATTTAATTGATTGGTGAAAATTATATAAAAGACTATGTAGGCTGAAAATGCTGAAGTATATGAACATTTCCCTAAAAGTGTACATCCTGCAATTTCCCAGCCCTTGCAACGGATCTGCAACACGTTTATGTAAGTATGAAATATATACAGTATCTCACATGTGAGTAGACCCATCACATTGTTGTAACTATTTTATATTGTTTCATGGAACAACACTGTAGCTATGACACTTTGATACAATGTAAAATAGTCAGTTTACAGCTTGTATAACAGTGTAAATTTAATGTATACTCAAAATAATTCAAAGGCATTAATGTCTAAACCACTGGCAACAAAAGTAAGTACAGCTCAAAGGGAAAATGACCACACTGTGCCCAGTGTCAGTATTTTGTGTGGCCAGCATTATTTTCCAGCACTGCCTGTAGATGTGGGAGTGCGCTAGTAAGCTAGGTGAAATACGCAGAAAGGAATAGGTTAGAAGATGGGATTTTTATTTTCTTTCCAAAATTTCTGGCAAAAAGGATAAATACCAACAATAATAATTCAATTTAGAAAAGAAGACAGGAAAATAAAATAAGTTTTGATAAACAAACCAAACTGACATGACAGTCAAAAAAGGATTTAGCAATTCAATACCATACAAAAAACATAGCTAGCTAACCAACGAAGAGTCAGTTTCAGAGCCCATGGACCCTGTTCTTTCTGGCTTCCCTGACTAACTGACAAGACTAGTGTAAATAAGCTTAAAAACCATCCTCGGAATGAGAATAAAACTATGGGGTAGCTCCAAGTGAATCAACACCAAAAGTTACAGCCATATTCACTCCTATATACAGTATCAAAACATGTACACACTATTCATATGTCATGCTTAAATTATTTTACTCACATAGCCAAAATACATACAAAGTAGCCCAAAATGTTCATTCATAAATCTTAGGTTCATCTTTAGTCAACCCAATAGTTCAAACATTGTTTTGAACCCTGTAAGTGCCGTCCACATTCTCCTGGACTAACCAAACAAGATGCCAGTAAGACAATAAAACAAAATAAATAAATAAATAAAAAATGACAAATTAAGCTCAATAACAATCATCTATGTTTAACTTCTACTTAATAAACAGAACAATTAAAACTAATACATAGTTTGGTTATTCCAAGAGAACCTGTAAAGTGCATAATAAACAATGATCAACAGGAAACAATGCAATGATGGTGATTTCTAGCTAGCATATATTAAGTCACCGTGGTGTTTGATGTTACTAATTGCGCAAATATAACATCTACAGGACTACGAAAATGTCAGATGAATAACTAGGTTTAACAAATGTTTTTACCACTGTATAAGTATTAACCAAAAATGAATACATTAGACTTACACAGGCACTGCTTAGTCTTTGTTAGAACAAATAGGTCGTGCCTGCTACCATGACAGTAGACACGGTACACCCCCTCCTAAGAGAGAGCGTCCAGTTCTTACTCGTGACGCGATAAAAAGTACCAGCATTGTATCTCACAGTACATTTATAAGGCTGTAAAAACAGATGCCAGCAAGTAATCGTTGCGTTAAAATGCAGTGTATGATGGAGCCACTGCAAGGGCCTGTGGTCTGTCTCTAGGGCAAACTCTTACTCTAGCAAATAGTATTTAAGAGTATTAAGGGTGCACTTAATGGCAAGACACTCCTTCGTAATGGTAGAGTAAGTCTCGCGAGGAAAAACTTACAGCTCACGTAAGCTTTTATTCTTCTCATCACCTAGAAACAACACAGCTCCTAGGCCAAGGCCTTAAGCATCAGTCTGCAATGTAAAGGGAAAGGAGAAGTCAGGAGTTTGTCAACACTGGCTCACGGCACATGCTCTCCTGTTGGTCACTGAAAGCAGACACACGCGCAGAAGTCCAGACCACTTTATTGGGGCTGGCCTGTATCAGCCGACCAACCCCAAGAAGGGTCTCACTCACTTTTTGGTTGTACAACCCCAATTCCAGTTAAGTTGAGACTGTGTAAAACATAAACAGCAGAATAAAAAGCAGAATAAGATGATTTGCAAAGCCTTTTCAACCCATGTTCAACTGAATATGCTACAAAGACAAGATATTTAATTTTCAAACTGACAACATTTTTTGTTTTTTGCAAGTATTCACTCATTTGGAATTTGATGCCTGCAATACCTTCCAAGGATTACGGGCGTGTGTTTACTGCTGTGTTACTTCATCTTTCCTTTTTTGCTTGATGTACAACCTCAGTTGCTCAACAGGGTCTCCATTGTCATATTTTGTGCTTCATAATGTGCCACATATTTTAAATGGAGAGAGGTCTGAATTGCAGGCAGGTTAGTCTAGTACCTGTCTAGTCTAGTACATTTACTACGAAGCCACTCTGTTGTAACACGTGCAGAATGTGACTTGGCATTGTCTTACTGAAATAAGCAGGGACGTCCCTGAAAAAGACTTTGCTTGGATGGCAGAATATGTGGCTCAAAAACCTGTATATACCTTTCAGCATTAATGGTGCTTTCACAGATGGGCAAGTTAGCCATGCCATGGGCACAACACACCCCTATACCATCAGAGATGCTGGTTTTTGAACTTTGCGCTAATAACAATCCGGACAGTCCTTTTCCACTTTGGGCCGGAGGACACAATGTCCATGATTTTTAAAAACAATTTGAAAAGTGGACTCGTTAGACCACAGGACATTTTTCCACTTTGGGTCAGTCCATTTCAGATGAGCTCAGGCCCAGAGAAGCCGACCACTTTTCTTTGTGTTGTTGATATATGGTTTTTGTTTGCATTGTAGAGATTTAACTTGCACTTGTAGATGGAGGAATGAACTGTTTGCTAACAGTGGTTTTCTGAAGTGTTCCTGAGCCCATGTGGTAATATCTGTTACAGAATGACTTCAGTTTTTAATGCAGCGCTGCCTGAGGGATTAAAGGTCATGGGCATTCAATGTTGGTTTTCAGAATTGCACGATGATAAAAACTGATAAACAGATAAACTGTTGGACTATTTTCTCATGCACTTGTTCACAAAGAGATGAGCCTCACCCATATTACACTTCCAATTAACCTGTTCACCTGTGGAAAGTTGCAAAAAGGTGTTTTTTAGCATTCTTCAGCTTTCCCAGTCTTTTGTTGCGTTTACTGACAGTTCAGCTCTATTAATCTTCTGGATGATGTTGCTTATATGTTGAAGATCAGCCTCCCAGGATGTACTGTCACAATAATAAGCAGCAGCATATTCTTTTGTGCCCCTAAGCACCTCGTCCATGAGATGCTGAAAGCTTGCTGCTGCACCATGCAGGCCAATGGGCATGATCCAAAACTGGAACGAGCCAGATGGAACTCTAAAGGCAGACAATTCCTGTGCCTGTGGAGAAAGTGGTACATGCCGATACCCGTTACCCAAGTCGAGAGTACTCAGCCTTTCCCAGATGCTCCACCAACTCGTCCACACGAGGTGAGGTTACGTGCTGTCCGGTCGTACCATGTTTTTAATGACATAACCTGCAAGGTTGGTTGGCTGGTGAGGGGCACACCCCTTCCAGCTAACACAGAGAATGTCAAGTGGGCCTCTCTCCGCTCAGCCATAAATTAGCTCAAAGGGGTAGAACGCAATGGATGCTTGTGGCACTTCTCTTCTTTATAAGCAAAGAGCAAAAATGGGAGCCACTGGTCCCAATCAGCTCCAAAATCTGAAAGGTTAAACCTTTCAACAATCTCATCAGTCTGCGAGTGATAAGGTGTTGCTTTAATACCCCAGATCCCTAACGTTGGATACACCTGTCTCACTATTTACCATATCTTACTGGTAAATTTGGTACCTTGATCTGTCAAAATGTTCTTGGGGATCCCATCACAGGAGAACAACTTGATTAAGCAGTTGGCTATTTGAATAACCTTGGTGTTTCTCAAAGGAAATTCCTCTGAATGACGTGGAGCATAGACACAAATAACCAAAATGTAGTGGTAGCCTGTCCTACTTCTCTCAAGGGGTCCTACTACATCCATGGCAATGCAACTGAATGATATGTCAGTAATAGGAAGACTTTAAACCTCTCTTAGAATGTGCAAGTGTGCAAACACTCTGGACATTATCTACGGTATTCTGCGATATCTTCATAAAAACCTGGACAGTAAAATCTGTTCAGGATCCAGCGCTTGGGTCTTCCATCATGACAATACCCCAAAACACACAACCAGTTCAATTAATGAGTGGCTCTGTAAGAAGCATTTCAAGGTCCTAGCCAGTCTCTGGTCCTGAACCCAATCAAAAATCTTTTTAGACAATCAAGTTAGAATGGTAAAGCAGTTACTACTTTTATATTTATATGGTTACCACAGTTTATATTTACTGCTCACAACAGGGGTAAATTATGCCACCCCTTTTTACCACACTTAAGAGTATATTAATGTTAAAGGGCTTTAGTTCTTTTGTCCTATTTTTCTTGCAAGCACATATTAAGATGTGCAGCAGTATGGGGTCATTGTCACATTTCTCGTTTCTAAATTCTCCACATATGCTCTATTGGGGAGAAGTCGGGACTACAGGCAGGCAAGTCCAGTACCCGTACCATATTCTTAAAACTGCCATGCATTTGTGTGCAGCATGTGGTTTTGCATAACACTGAAAAATGCTTGGACATTCTGACATATTAAAGGCATATGTTGCTCTAAGATCTCAATGTATTTTTGTGCATTAATACTGCCATTAAAGTGTAAATGACTTTTGACAAAGACCCAGACCCTAGCTTTTGGACTTGTTGCTGATAGCAGTGTGTCCTTTTCATCTTTGGTGAATAGCACACTGTGTTAATTCTTTCCAAAACATATCTGGAATGCTGATTAATCTGACCACCTGGTATTTCTTAATGTAACTTTGTACTGTAGTGCTTAAAAAACATTTGTTAAAGTATTTCCTTGACCATGTGGCCATATCGGCCATTGTTGAATGCAGTGGCATGCAGTGTATACAGTGGATACCACTTCTGCTACCTCACAACCAAACCAGTGTCCATGTGGTACACACGACATTGTTCTTTGGTACAAGCTGCTCTGTGAGTTCTCCAGGTCATTGACTGGACAGGTCACATACAGTAAGTACTGTGATTCTTTTAAGGTAGTGTGTTTGTAAGGGGGTAATACATAAACATTCAAACACACAACTGTTTCAGCTCTTGGTCTGCTACTGCTCAACAAATCTACAACAGCCAACGCATTTAAGTTAAGAAAACAGACATTTGTAATTACTTCAGTCTCAACTTTTATTACCACTGAAATTATCTTCAGTGTTAGATTTTGACACATCAGGTTAAGTTTATTTAACTGTTCCATATGCAGCCTATGTTTCCAGCATTCTGGATTCCATCCCAGGTGCCCTTACACACCTGACTCAAGCCGTTGTGTATTTATTATATCAAAATATACAAAAAACGCTAGGATTACCAAGCGGTAACAACACTTAACAATTAAGACTAGTGAATATCCATGAATCTTCAGTAATATCTTTAAAATCCACTAGTCGTGACAACAGCACTGTTAGTGAACTGGCATTCCAACAATGATATAATAGCAAACTTGCAGTGAATCAGTTAATAAATGTATTTAAGGTGAGCTGCACATAATAAAGGCAAAATAAATTATTTCAAATACATGCAAATGTATATTATGTGGGTGGAGTTCAGGGTCTGGACTCTACCTGTGTGGAGTTGGCTATGTTCTCTCATGGTCTGTGTGGGTTTCCTCCCAAATTTCTAAGATATGCATTAGGTCCTGTATAGGGTTGTTTCCTGTGTCATGCTGCCAGTTAGACCTTGTGTCTGTGTGACCAGAATTGTATTTCACAAGTTTGTTTAATGACTTATTCTTGTTTCTAATCATACATATTTTCCTAAATAATTTGACGGTTTCAAAATAAAACTATATTTACTTTATTTTGACAATTGAATATCAGTGCATTACCAGATCATTTTACTTTCAGGAAATATATTTGTGGAAACAAGTCATATATTTGTCAGTTGGGTGAGAAATAAGTGTAATAATCTTGAACTAATTTTTATAATAATCTTACGAGAACTCCCATTTTTTACTTTGTAAGCTAATCTTTAAATAGGAGTCGGTTTCAATGGATCAAACATTACATGCTATATAGTTTGTCAGCTCAAAAGTGCTAAAGTTTGGAGTAGGGAAGGCCATTGTACATTTCAGTTTTGAGCCTTGCCCACTCAGTCAGTCTCTGTATGGCGCTCTTCTCCTGCAAAAGTACTGCAGCTGCTTTCTTCAGTTTGGGCTCATTTCGCTCCAGGTATTGTTGACCCTCAACCTGCAGGAAGTTTAACCTCTCACGCCGGCTCTCATCCAGGGGCACGTCCTCGCTCAGGTATGGGTTGAATCGGAAGTAGGTGCCAGGTGGGAGCAGGGCATCTAGCATGGTGTGCACCTCTAAGGAAAAAGAGAAGAGAACAATTTGAATAGTATCTCAACGTAACTGGATTGGAAGACAATTACAGTGGAACCTCCATGTCCGCAGGCTGTGCAACTTTGGATTAACCATGGAATTAAAAGATTTGGAATAAAAGAAAATGCAAATAGTTCCTTTATTGTTGTATAGTCCACATTACCCAAAGTAGTGGGACTGACACAAAAACCAGCTTTAAAGTAAGCATATTTCCATTTAAACCCAAAAGTCCTAACATCAGAAATTTGGCACCAAGACATTGGCAAAATATACTTATTTTATATACTTAGTAAATATACTAAGTTGTGAGGTGGTTATTCCACGGCTTGACTGTCCAGCATATCCCACAGATGCCCAAGTGACAACTGGGGAATCAACGAGTCAATAACTATATACAGATTCAATTCCAGAAGGTCATTCAAAATCCGATTTGTTTGAAGTCTGAATCAAATTTCCCTATGAGATGTAATGTAAACAGAATTAATCCATTCTCACCCACCCCCCAATATATTTAAATATATATAGCATATATATTTGAATGCGATTAATGATTAAAAGCATAAAATGCAAAGTAATAAAACATAATAAAAACATAAAATAATTGAAATATAAAGGCATTAAATAAGTGAAAATCAAGTGTAACTTTATAGCCACTGAGGCGAACAGAGTTTTGGCATGTCTTATTATTTTGGAGTGTGGCAACCTGAATGAGAGGACGTCTAAAATTGCACCCATAGCCTAATATACCATGCACATAGATAGTTTAATATAATAAGCATAATATGCCTATGATTGAACCCCAGTTCTTTTTGTTCTTGTTTTATTTTATGGCGATTGGTGCATTACCTACGACTGGACTGGATTACATGGATTACTTGCCTTTGGAATATTTTATTTAGGTTGCCCATGCTTCCAAAGTCAGATTTTTTGTTCAACTTTGGGGTCAAAGCGTATAGCTGTGAAGTATTACTTTTTCCATTCACTATGATACTGACATTTTCAACATATCAACATAAGCAGAGTACAGTCGAATCCGGTTAATCGAACCACATCGGGGTGCGATCGTTTTGGTAACAAATTAAATGTTTATTAAACCTTTATTGTGCGATTTACACGTATAGCAAACTTACAAACAAGAACTACTGTTGCTTACGAACTTTGTTCACTGAAAAATTAATTTGCAACCAAGTTTTTTGAAACGATCTACAACACAATGTATAGGTACTCAGCATGCAAAGCATAATATTAAAAAAAACATGTTCTCACTAAATTCCAGTCAACATTTGAAGAAATTGCAGTGTGATCTGACGCGTTCTCTTGACAAACTGCACTTGAACAAAATCAAGAAAGTGGTGGGCGTGTTCACCTCCCGCTGGTTTTGATCTTGTCAACACAACTTTTTGGATTTCTTAACCTTTGATAAAAGCATAAATTCTCCCGGGGATCCCAAAAATCCTCCCATATCTCACTGGCCCGTTTTGCAGTGGCTAAGTGGCAACTTGTGGCTTCTTTTTCTTATTCACGTTCTTTGGTCCGATTAAGCGGAATTTTGGTCCAAATAAGCAAATAACATATATATATATATAATAGGATTTTTTTTGGTACTTTGGTTTTTTAATTTTGGTCCGAATAAGCGGCTGGTCCTATTAACCAGATTTGACTGTATAACGAACAACACAGAAGATCAGCCAGATGAAATGGAGACTGAAGAAATGAATGTGAACCAGTTAATGTAGTCATAGAGAAAATATACAGATATTGGGGACAAACGAAGGAGTTTTTGATTGAATGATGATTCGAATTGTTAAACATGAACTGGTGTTGATTGAATGGTTGTTAAATGGTACATACATTTACTATCAAATTCACATGTAATATGATGTGGGGAGAGGGAATTCTGAGTATATTTTAATTGGCCATTATTAACTCATAGGAGTTTGGATGGTGCAGGGGCAGCTTGATAAGCATGCAGAATAAAACAGTTGGAGCAGATTTAACAATTTTCAGTTCTCTTCTAGGCGTACAAAGCTGTTGTGAATGATGCCACAATATTTAAGTTGGAGCTACCCATGAAGCAGAAGGGGTAAGTAAATGTAGCAGTGTGCTTCCTGTTCTTGTATTACATTTAATTTTATAATAGACTGTTGGTTTCCTGTTTGTGATTAGTGTGTGTATGTCTGTGCTCTGGTCCACGCAATATACATGTGTTTTATAAATCCAGTTTATGTCTGATTTGCTTATACAGTGTGGGTCTTAAAACACAACCTGAGTCCAAGTGTCCAGAGCTGCTAGCCAACTATTGCGACATGCTGCTAAGAAAGACACCGTTAAGTAAGAAGCTCACCTCCGAGGAGATTGAGCTGAAGTTAAAGGAAGTGGTAGGTGTTTATGAAAGCAAATAAAGCTCTCCAAAATCAAGACTGTCTTCTGAGATATCTCTGCAAAGTGATTTTCTTTTGTTTCTAGTTGCTGGTGCTAAAGTACGTCCAGAATAAGGATGTGTTTATGAGGTATCATAAAGCTCATCTGACAAGGAGGCTGATCTTGGACATCTCAGCTGATAGTGAGATTGAGGAGAACATGGTCGAGTGGCTCAGGGTAAGGGATATGATATACAGGTATGAGCTGTTCAACGTACGTAAGAAAAACCTCTGTGTGCTTTAATGACTAAGGGCCTAAAATTATACATGTTATAATGGGGTATAAAAATCTGTTGTTTATATCTGGATGTTGAATCCATAAACAGCTGGTCAACTGTACAGCCAATGCTGAGGATCCACTTGCAGAGGTGGGAGTTAAAGAGCTGCCAACTTAGTGATTTTGTCACTATATTTAGCGACTTTTTAGTCCTCTATTGTGAGTTATTTTCTATAAAGAAGGTAGTGACAGATCTTGTGAGATTTGTACAAACTTTAGTTACTTCCCATAGAATAGAAAATTCCTGTGAGAGAGACCACACATTTCAGTCCACATGGTAACTGAGCAACTCCATGTTGTGAGTCTGTGGATTTCAGTGCGTCAATCACTATGTGCAAACTTGTTCTTTTAAAGTCTTTAGCCACTTTTTTCAGAAAAAAATTGGAATGAGTGTGTGCATGTGTGCGCGTGCATGAGCGCGTGTGTGCGAGCTTCTAAATGTGTGAGCGAGCACGTGTTATTTGGATTATGAAGAGTGCGATTGTGTGTGAGAAAGTGTGTGAGAGTGAGAGTGAGTGAGTGTCTGTGTGTGTGTGAGTGTTTATTAATGTTTATGTGCCTCGTATCATATCTATCTGTGAATTTCAGTATTATTCCAGTAGTATAAAAAGATGATTTGATTGTTAATGTCTGGTCAATAGGGGTGAAACGCTACACAAATTTCACAATACGATGCGTATTGCTGTTTTTGCTCCACGATACATTTTCGATACAACATGGAGAAGGAAAATTATTTTATTTCTATTTTATTTTGTTTGATGTAAAGGTCACATAGACATATACAAATTCCATTTTTGGAAAGAATGACTGGTACTAGAAGTTTTCATAAAAATGAGTGCGAGATGGAATTTTATAACGAGGCTCAATTACCAGCAAATAGCGGAATCCAGTAGCGTCTACAACCGAGTGGAGCTGCAAATCCGAAGCTATAAACCTCCCTATGGTGTGAGTAATTTGCTTTGCCCGTTCACTATCGGAACTTAGCGGCTGCTTCAATGCTGTCGGGAGAAGCAGCTGCTGTGACTCGTGTTTTTTCTTTGCTCCAGTAAGTGACATGTTTGGACGGTGTCTCCGCAAACAAGTTTGCATATTGGAAGTATTCGCACCGATGTTTTGCTACTCGCGTTGAGCAAAGTTTACACACAGTTACCGTTTTGTCCACCATTCCCTGCCTGTCATTGTTGGAACTGACTGGGAAACCAAAATATTCCCACACAGGAGATGCATGCGAGGGTGATTTTGGTTGTTCCAGCTCAGTCTTGCTCTCTCCCCTAGCCATTTTACAGTCAGCTAATCATCCAGCAGGCTAACCAAAACAATAGCCTGGCGTTTTTCCCCCAGTAGCTCGAAACACTGCTCTGGTGTCATCATAGTAACACACCTGTTATACACCATGTCACTAGATGTATGAAACTACAGTACGCCTCAGATCTCACTTTTGCTCTGCTGATAGCTGCAACTCTGTAGCACAGGTACAGAAACAGCAAATAATTAAGAAAAAATCTTAATGTACTCGATTCACAGCTCGTATCGTATCAAAAAACGTGAATATTATTATGTGTATCGTGACACCCCTACTGGTCAATGACTATTTTATTCAACATCTGATATTCTTCTTCTTGACTTGATATCCTTCTTAGTACCGTTTGTATATGTTTAATGTTAATCATCATGTCTTCTTCCACATTGTTCAGGAAGTCGGTATGCCAGCTGACTACGTCAACAAACTAGCTAGAATGTTCCAGGATATTAAAGTCTCAGAGGATCTAAACCAGGTTTTCAAAGAAATGCATAAACACAACAAGCTTGCTTTACCAGGTAAACCGAAGCACCAGATTTATCTAGTGATGTAAAACTTGGTTGGTTCTCATGCTATTATTTGCTCTGTTTTTCAGCGGATTCTGTAAATATAAAGATCCTAAATGCTGGAGCGTGGTCTCGGAGCTCAGAGAAAGTCTTTGTTTCACTTCCCACTGAGCTGGAGGACCTCATTCCTGAAGTTGAAGACTTTTACAAAAAGAATCACAGTGGCAGAAAGCTCCACTGGCATCACCTCATGTCCAATGGCATTGTGAGTTTGGGCTCTGTTAAGATGCTTTGTCCTGTAATACATTAATAACAAATTTTTATGTTGTTGTTTTTTTATTTACAGATTACATTTAAGAATGAAGTGGGTCAGTATGACCTTGAAGTCACAACCTTTCAGCTGGCTGTTCTTTTTGCCTGGAACCAAAGACCCAGGGAGAAGATCAGCTTTGAGAACCTAAAGCTTGCCACTGAGCTGCCTGACGCTGAACTGAGACGCACACTATGGGTGAGGAGTGGCCGGACCGAGTTTAGACTCTGAAGCTTTACACACTTTGTGTGTTAAGCAATTGTATTTATGCTTTACATTTTTTACATTTTTGTTAAAAATACTAAATATACTTAAAAATGTGTATATTGTGGGCATAGCAAAACCTAGATGGCAGAGATTTAGCCATGCGTTTGATATGGTCAGGCACACAAGATAACTTGTACGAGCGTGCATGACATTTCTAATAAAGTACATAATACTTATTTATTTTATTTAAAGTCGCATGAGTATCAGTGGCTCTTTGTGACAGGAGCAAGATTACGATGTTAATAAAAGTGACTCATGAAACGAGTATCTTACATTGGATTATGTCAGTTATAAGTTATCATTCTGGCAATCACTGTTGTGGGTTTTAAAGAAGAAATGTTATACATGTTATTTATGAGCAGAAAAAATAGTATATATAATATTTCACAATAATATATAATATTATACATAATATTTAATTATGTGATATGTCATTTTGAAGTATCCCCTAATTTTGTTTGCGAAAAGAATTGCGTCTATATTATAATATCTAATATTTGGCGTCAATTTTACATGATATTGTACTATCATGCGTTGTACTACATTTTATTCTTGTCTTTTCATGAAATTTAGTCCAGACACTAAGAATTTGGCCACTTAGCGTTTAAAAATATGTCTTGGCTGGTGAGTGGGGATGAACATACTTAGCTCAAGCAACAAAGGCTCGTCAGAAAAAGTGTATGTTTTAGTATCTTTAATGCAGTGTGCCTGACGGGCAAAACACAAACACAGAAAGGCATTTGGACCATGTCAGGAGACACTTCTGCAACCAATTTATTTAAATGCCATACATATGGCATCACCCTGCCCACTTAAAACAGTGGGTTTTAAATTGCAGAAGATATCATTCATAAGTTTAATTCAGAGTTGCAGGGAGGTTTGGCCTAACTGGTAACACAGGGTGCAAGGCAGAAACATTTTCTAGACAGGGTGTCCATTCATTGCAGGGCACACACTCACTCAGCAACGCAATGGCCTGATGCATGTATTTTTTAATGCACAAGGAAAGTGTGCACAGACATAGAGAACATGCCAACAACACACAAGGCAGAGCCTAGTGAATCAAAACATTAAGGCTCCAACCAAATCTCTGGAGCTATGAGGTGATGACTGTAGCCACTAGTGGCATTATGTCAAACTGAGGGATAGCTGTTCAAACGTTGTAGATGGTTGGACCAACACAATAATTTAAGTCAGTATTTCGGAATCCTGATGCTGAAGCCTCACCTCTTAGCAGGTTTTAGCGTTTTCCTCTGACACACCTGTTCCAGTTACTAGGCTCATTAACAAGTCATTTACAGTGAGTTAAAGTGAGTGTGTTTAAACAGGAAAAGCAGAACAGGGGGCTTCCGGACTAGGATCTACTTTAAATAAATGACTGCATTAACTATAGTACTAAGCAACTTTACAGGAGATGAGAAGACTAGGCGGACTTAAGACTTGACTCTATATTTAGGTCCTAACTTTTGTCATTTCTGTGTGCTTCTCTTCCCCTTTAGTCCCTTGTTGCCTTCCCAAAACTCAAACGGCAAGTCCTGTCATATGAACCTCAAGTGAGCTCTCCCAAAGACTTCACAGACAGTACATTGTTCTTCGTTAATCAGGAGTTCTCCTTGATGTGCGTATCTTAAAGTGAATACTATTCTCCAGTGGTTATTCTGTCTAATTAATTGGGCAAGTTTCCTGATCCTTCATTGTGCATTCTCTTGCTCATCAGAAAAAACTCGAAGGTGCAGAAGCGAGGCAAAATTAACCTGATTGGCCGTCTGCAGCTGACTACAGAAAGAATGAGGGAAGAGGAGAATGAAGGCATTGTTCAACTTAGAATATTAAGAACACAGGTATGTAAATAGTTCATGTCATGGTACAAAACAGTCAATGATCATTTTATTAGGTGCACCTTCTTTCTGCTACACGATACTAGAATAGTCAGTTTTTTCAATTCCACTTCCAAATCCTGAAGAACTTTGTGATGCTACAAATTACAGCCCATAGTCTAGCTGTTTCTCTACATATTTTGTCTGAACATTTTACTCTGTTTTGGTAAATGATCAGGACCCCCACAGATCAGCTACTATTTGGGTGGTGCGTCATTCTCGCCACTACAGTGATACTGATGCTGCAATGTTTGTGTTAGTCATCCTGTAATCCTTCATCAGTGCTCACTTGGTGCTGCCTATAGGATGCTGACGGCTGGATATTTTTGGTTGATGGACTCATTTTCAGTCTGTCAGTGACACGGAGGTGCTTAAATCCTCCAGCAGAACAGCTTTGTCTTATCCACTCGTATCAGCACTAACACCTGTACAGAGGAAAATAAGGTTACAGTGGGCTAAGTAAGCAATCACGAGAGTGTGAATGACTGCATGAATATGACATTTTAGTAACAATTATAAAAATTCAAATTAAACATAAAAATGACTGTCTGAGGAAAACACTCAAAGTTCCACTCGTGATCTGAGGTTGCATGTCAGGTAAAAAACCAGGGGAGATGACCGAGATTACCTCAGTCAGTGCAAAAGTCTACATTGACATTTTGCACACTTCCCATCAATAGAAAGTAAGTTTTACATTTTAGGAAAATAATGCATCTTTCACAGAGCAGAGCATTTCTTGTACCTCTGCTCTGTGGAAAGATGCATTATCTTTGTAGAAAAACACAATGACTATAGAAAACATTCTGGATCTCATTCAGATTTGAAAAATCATAAAGGAAATATAATGGAAAATTGCTTCTTGCCAATTGCTTCCTGAGCTGTCAACTGCTATTTGAGAAACTTGGAACTAGCATGATGTAGAATATTGTTCTTTATTATTGAATCCCATGTCTTTGAGAATTGAAGTAGTCATTAAGCCAGAGGAGCAGGAATAAAGTATTAATTGTAATAATATGATAATGGTCAGATTTCATGTATACAGTATACTCCGACCTAGAAATCAGATTAAATAATCCAATAAAGAGAGCTGTTTTCTACTCCAGTGATTGAATTCTCATGTATACTAATTACACGATTTCAGTCTGATTTGGCCGTCTGCGCATGCGCAACAAATGTTTGCCAGGTCCACTTATTGTTAGCATTTCGCTTCTTTTGGGCTTCTTTACATAGACCAGGTGAGATTATTGGAAATAATAGAAATCTGATTATTACCTGGGTCATGTAATCCCAGAGATTTTTCATCATCTGATTACTCATATGCATGTATCATATACCCCTTGTTTGGATTATTGACGAAATCTGGTTCATTGTAGTTATTATGTAAATGCAATTATGAATTTGTGGTGGATGATTCCATCATTTTGCTCCTCATCATTAAGTCAATCCATATTTTTCCTCTACATTAAATGGGAAAAATGTGTTTAAAATAATTAACATATGCTTTGCTGTCATATTTGTAAATTGCTTCCTTGCAATTAAAAACTTTTGGGTTTTTATTTTAACTTTTTCTTATAAACACAGTTGTTTTCTCTTGATTTTTTATTTTTACAATATAGGAGGCCATCATACAGATCATGAAGATGCGAAAGAAGATCACTAATGCCCAGCTCCAGACCGAGTTGGTGGAGATCCTGAAGAACATGTTCCTTCCGCAGAAAAAGATGATCAAGGAGCAGATTGAGTGGCTCATTGAGCACAAGTACATCAAACGTGACGAGTCGGACATTAACACGTTCATCTACATGGCATAGCGCTGAGGTTCATTCTGGAGATGATTATTGTTCCAAATCAAGATGATGGTGGTGAACGTGCAGCAGTCCAGCGGCGGGAGAGGAGAGCTGACGCCGCAGAGAAAACCACACTGGCTGCTGATCTTCTCGTGGAGTCATGAGCCTGTTTTTGTGACAGTCACGCACCAGAATAGCTTGTTTTCGAGAAAAATCCCTGCCTTACCTTAAAGTAAAGAAACCTGAGATGAGGATGGGAGATTTCAGAGGAAATACAACAAAAAAATGAACTCTATTTTTGCCAACTGGTAGTCGGTATGCATGGTGGGTGGTTTGCCTTCTTCATTATTTGAGTGTCGACATCTCCAACAGCATGCTGTCAGTGGGAATGTCTGTGTCACCTGAGGATTTGTTTGTGTGTGCTGTGTTTGTGTCTGTGCGTGAGTGTCCTCGTTTGGACCAGGCTGTATCCGCTGTCCTCCTCTCCAGCTCGGCTTTCAGCCCAGCCTAAAAAGCTCACACTGCAGCCACAGCGGTGGCTCTCCCTCACCAAGATTGAAGACTGGAGTGTTAGCACTTTATGCATTTTTGCCACACTATGTCAGCATGGCCGTGTCTCTGTTACCCATTATCTGTGTGCTGCCTTTTGTTCTTTTGAGCACATCTGTGGACGGTATGCGTGTTAAGCTGCAAGACTGTTGTCCAGATGTCCTCTCTTTCCCCTCTCTATAGGCTTTTATCTTAATATAGGTGATACAATGTACAGTGTGTCTTCAATCCGGCTTTAGGATGTGACTATTTGGTATTCATCTTTTGGCTGAGTTTATTCCGTTATGAGCTTTATGAAAGTGGAGGGGGTTGATATTTATTTTTTCATATTAAATCATATTGGCCTTTTGTCCTCTGAAGCACATAGCTTTCAGTCCTGAGGAGTTTCATCCTTGCCAAAGTAGATAATGAAAAGCTTGATAGTAACATTACACAGAAGTTATATAGGGAAGAAATGTGTAGTCTACTTCACTCCCCCCCCCAACCCCCAAATGTCTGAGTCACATGTCAAACTTATTATTATTATTATTTTATTTTTTTACAGCACATCCTAATATAATAATATTTGAACAATTCAAATATTCCAATCCCTTCTATTGTAACACTTAATAAAAATGATTTTTTTGAACAGGAAACTATAAGCATGTTAAAACATTGTGGTACATGCACTTAAAACTACCTTGTGGTACCATTTTCCATCAGTTTAGATTGTTTCACACCAGCCAGGGGTTTGAAAATGTCCCGTGTGGTAACTTGGGTCATTTGAAAACAAATAAAATGTATGACGTTAATTAACTTATTGTCCCTATTGATCTACCCACCTTTTCAGTAAAACATATCTTTTTCAATAATATGGTTCAGCTCAACATGTCTGTGTAAAATGGATTGCATGTTTACACGCTTATAGTTTGATCATTTACGTCCATTAAGCTTTGTTTCTAACATTAAGGCTTTTTATCTACACACCACATTCTCTGATAATTCAGCTATTCATATCAATACTATCAATCAAACTAGACAGAAAAACTTGCAGTGTTGTTCAGTTAGGAAACTTGCTTTACCCAAAACCACAAAAGACTGTAAAGAAAGTGCTATGTTATTAAAGTAATCCTGGACAGGGTTTATTTATTTGTAATTAAAATGTGTGTGGAAGACTGCACTTCAGTGCATCGCTAGTGACTTGGTAGCATTTTAAATTAAAGATCTGTTTCAGGCTCTTGTTCATATCTTAACAGATGAAATTTGCAGTACCTGCTCTCTCCTTGACTGGCATGAAATAGTTTTAAGTCTGGGTTTTTGGTTCCAACGTTTTGGCCTTTTGGTGTTATTAGTACAATTGTTCCATTAAACGATATGATTAAAACTGAGCAATAAACAATGAAATATCACAGCAACACCAATAAATTATATTTGAGAACTGACATAATTCAGTCACGTATTTAATAGCGTTCAAGTGGAAGACGCAGTGAGTGTGTAGCACATGGATTGTTGCTGCTGTTCTATTTAAATGCAGTATCCTGTTAGTTTTGAGTTTTGTATTAAACTTGAGGATGAGCTGAAGATGTGGTGCATGGTTTGTGCTGTAGAGTTACATCACTGGCTGCTCCACCTTTATCATATCAGTCATCATCTACAAAACAAAGTAGCTTACAATTCACCTGAACCTGGCTGTCCTTTTCAAATCCATTGTATGAGGTTGTAGAGGTTTATTGTTTCTCTCCTGTTCATACAGTTTTCACAACCTGTTACTTCGTTCACACGTGACAAAGCTGAAACGTATATTAATCAGTATTTATTTCTGCTTGTGTCTCAACGGTTAAATAGAGTATAATGAACAAATTTCAGTGTTAATTTCTAAGTGAGTGACTTCCGTTTCTATGCTCGACAGAATCTTCTGCCTCCGGGGAAAAAAACCATGGCAAGATATTGAGTATGTTTAGCGTGAAATGACACCTCTGTGACGAATAAAAATGTCATTAAAAATAATTATTGTATCAATATTTTAGGAAATGCACCTGAGAGCTGTAAACTTGAATTGGGATTTGAAATCCCCTTGTTGATCTGAATTCATCAAGTGTGCAGCTGTTTGGAGCTGTAGTACGCTCGAGTGGATGTTCATTATGCAGTCTGGCTAAACGGTTTTGTGTACTCCATTTGTTTATTTCTCTCAAAATTGGTTTCTTTTTTTTGTTTTAAAAAAGTTGTATAATTTATTTCCTTGCAAAATAAAGATATCTTTTAACGAGGCTGATATGGCTTTTACTCCATGCATCAGTTTTATGCCCTCTGTTTTTGCCCCATCCTGTCTAAACGACGGGGGAATCTATAAATAACTGGCACGTTGAATAAATGATGATGACTTTACAATGCATTATCAGCTTTTGATGTGTTGTAATGTTTTTTAATCTTTCTAAGAGAACATGAGACACTAAAATTAGATGGGAAATATATTTGTTTAGATCAGAAAAGTCTGGATTACACATAAAAGGATGTAAGTTATTCAGTAATGAAACGGATTGCTTCACCCATAACCACAAAAGACCTTAAAGAAAAAGCACTGCTATTAAAGTCATCCTGGACAGCCAGTGAATAGGATTTATTTTGTAGTGAACTAGTTGTTAAAAGTATGAGACCAGAAGGTCTAGGGTGCAAATCCATGTGCATTTTTTTAATGAGATAATCAGTATTTGATCTGAGTGACCTTAAGGTTTTGGTTTATCGATTTAACCTTTGATAAGGGCTAAAGTTTGACCAAATAATAAATGGCCATCTCTGAATTGGTTTGTGGTCAGTTCAAGGAGAGACAAATAATACACTTTCCTCCAAAAGTATTGAAACAGAGGCCAACCCTTTTATTTTTGCTGTAGACTGAAAACATGTGTTTGACATTAAAAGACAAATATGAGACTAAAGATTAACATTTCAGCTTTTGTTTCCAGGTATTTACATCAGTCTGATACACAGTTCAGAAGGTAGCATCTTTTATCTGAACCCACCCATATTTCTTGTGAGCAAAAGTATTGAAATGTGACTGTGCCCTGTTACATCGATTATTTAAATAATAAATAGAATGAATACCTATGCTCAGGATCAGATTTGGCTTTCACCTTATTAGAGGTGTATCCAGCATGGTTGGTTTTCTGGGACATGGATTGATGGACTGGTGACAATAGGTGCTGGACTGTGTATCAGATCTGGATGTAAATAATGTTGATATTTTTATACGCTAATATCTTTTGTCCCATATTCATCTTTTATTTTCAAACTGAAATATTTTCAGTCTACAGCAAAAATAAAAGGATTGGGCTCACTGTTCCAATACTTTTGAAGTGGAGTGTATAAACAATGTAGGATGAGCTGAAGTTGTGGATGTGTCTGTACCTAAAAGCATGCAATGGAACAGTGCTTTGTACAGAAATTGTTAAGGCTTAAAAGCACTTTGTTGAGACCAATGAAAATGTCCCATTAGGAAGATGCCTTTGTCTGATTTCTGAGTCTTGTATCGTTGTCAGGTGGTTATTAGTGCGGTTGAAGGGGTTTTCTATAGTAGGTTACGTAGTAAGGATAAAATAGCTGTAAAGGCACTGCCATGAACATTGAATGCCATAAAAAGCCAATAACTAGTTAAGAAAATCATGGGGAAATTAAGGTTTAAGTAAGAAGGTTTTTGTAAAAAACAGTGATACTAATTTCCCCAAAGCAAGTAATACTGTTATTCAATCGATAATATTTTTAGTATGCAGTTGGAGAACTGATGACAAGAATCATGGATCAGAATCAAGCTGAATTCTATGTCACTTCACAATTTAAAGAACGGGATAAAATGCGTGCAATTGCATGACTCGGCCAAGAGATGTCACACGTTGTGATTAGCAGAACAACAACAACAACAACAACAATAATAATAATAATAATAATAATAATAATAATAATAATAATAATAATAATAAT
>JAVSBV010000049.1:6148485-6173054 GCA_033117975.1 Parotocinclus spilosoma
TCAAGCCCTACGATGTTACCCAAACATTCTGCAAGTTCTACAGCTAAAATAGTGTATAAATACTTAAATAAATATAGCGTCCCTACTTCACGAATTTTCGTTTATAGCGGGTGGTCCTGGAACGTAGCCCCCAAGATAAACGAGGGAACACTGTATTTTAATGTGAGGATGAGATGTCCCAAGTGGATAGAAATTGGTTACAAATGCATTATCGGACATGTTATGTCCTCATGAACTTATGAGGAAACCTTGTTGCAAAACATTTGTGCAATTTATTTTACAATATAACACATTATAATTATGTCTATTGAAAATCCCAATCACATATGTCTAACATAAGTCTATTTAATTAAGCAGAAATGAATATGAATGCATAGCTGGTAAGAGATCTCTTGGTTAAGAGTGTGGCAAGTGCTGTTTATTGACAAGAAAAAGATATCTCAATATTTTCTGGGATTTTGTCAATAAGGATATTTAGGTAATACTTTGCATCCTTTACATAGCTTGCTCTTGTTAATGGAATATTGATTGTTGCTCACTAATGAAAGAAAACATTTAATCATTGCCAGGAAAACACTGTTAATATTGTATTATCAAATCAAATTAAATCAAATGTATTTATACAGCGCTTTTTACAATGGTACATTGTCTCAAAGCAGCTTTGCAATATTATACTATTTTATATTAGATATTTTATATTATATTGTAAATATACATTTATTTGAAATCTGAAGCGTCAAAGTGAAAATTGTAGCGTATAAACTGCAGAAGGTCTCATATTTTCACAAACATCTTTCCAAAGCCAAACAACCTCCATGCAAGTGAGCATGAGCCATGTTTAGGAATTAAATTTAAAGATGTAGATTAGGTTGGTGTCTGTATTCTGATCCTTTGTAACTTTACTCATGTGCATTTACGTCGATAGCTAGCTTGATTTGTGCTCGCTGAATGCACATGCACATGCGCAGTAGTCTGTTCTACAAAGTACTCGGCTAAATGACACCGTGAATTTGTGAACTCTTAAGGCATGTCTTTGACTGTTTTTGCGAAGTGAGTGACATACTCACTGTGACAAACTCACACATTGTTAAAGCAACAATTACAATGCACTATCAATTAGCATGTCATGTTCCAGCAGACTCCCTCTTGTTGATATTTTTTGATCCTTTGTAGGATGTAGCACATATTATTGTGCTGCTCTGTGACGTTAAACTTTGAGAATGTACCATGTTGATTAAGGTTTAAGGTGGACTCTGGTTTACACAATAAATTAGGAATGTTTATGAGGTCTCAGTCCAGTCCCTTATTGGATAGGCTGAAGAGAAATGAATACACACTTTGCACAGCTACAACACTAAGGACATATGACTTATTCCCACTCATGCATGGGTAATAATAGCATAGTCAGCCAGACATAATTCTTGTGCACTTAGACCTTTTTCTCAAGTGGGGCTCCATCAGAATAAAGTACTTCTCATACATAAATTTACTAGGTGTACATGAACAATTTATATGTGTCTGTTGTGTGCTGGGATCAAACCAGGTTTAAATATTCATTGTAATAGCATTTCATGTGCAAGAATTGCCCACTGCTCATGACGTGTAGCTTTCAGAGGCTAGCAGAGAAGGTTACTCTGAATCTCCAATACCTCAGCTAGGTGTTAATGAAACGGTGATGCTATGTGACCATCAAGATTGAGCACTGGCCAGTGGTGGATTGGGATGATTCATAAACAATAGCAGAAAAGATCAAAACAAAGCAGTTTCAAGATTCTTTTTTTGTTTTTTTTGTTTTTGTCTGACATAAGACCTTATCAATAAAGAAATACTACATATTGTTTTTAAACACTGGGAAATAAAACCTTATTGATTGTGATAAAATGAGAAATGTGACATAATTATTTATTTAAACAAAATTAGCTAAATACAGTGGATATTATTAGCTACATTACAGTTAGCAACATTAGTGTCTTAGGGACTATGGCTGCCTAGCACCAAAGTGCCTAGGTTGATGCCTGCACTATGGGCCAAAAGGGTCAGTGCTCAAACCCCACTTCTGCCAAGCTACTTATAAAGAAAACCCAGTTAAACAATTGACAACCATTTTATAAATAGTCATTTTTTATTAAGGATTATGAACCAATATTAAATGTCTGAGAGTCCAAATGTATGCAAATCTTTGATTCAATAGAGCTGTGACACCTTGTGGAGCAAAAACTGCAAGTAATCATTTCCAAGAACGATCAGTCCAGCACATCAGCTTGTAGCTATTTTAGCCTAGTTCTTTGTACAGAACAGCTTCAACTCTGTGATGTTGGTTAAGTTCAGGAATTTGAGTTATTCATAACAAAACATTTATTTTATTTTACTTTAATAATTTTTTGTTCAACCAATTCAAACTTGTTTGTTTAGCGTTTGTTGTTTTGCCCCATGACCCACATTCCTTTGAGATTGATTTCACACCCAGATATTTTGACATTTTCTTTTAAGATGTGTTTCAGAATTGAATCAATGATGGCAAACCGTCCTGGTCCAGATGGAGCAAAACAAGCCCAATTTACAATACTACCACCACCATTTCACAGCCTGGATCAGGTTCATATAGTGGAATGCAGTGCATTTCTTTATGTGGACATATGCTTCTCATTTACATAAAAAAATACTTTTTTTTTTATCAATTAATGTTTTGTCAATAGCCGCCTGGCTTGTCCATGTAATATTTAGCAAACTGCAGATAGGCAGAAATGTTCTATATGGACAGCAGTGGCTTTTTTCTTTCAACTCTGCCATATACACCATTGCTGTTTATTGTTCACCGACTTGACGTTAACATTAGCCAATATGACAGAGGCCTTAAGTTGCTTTCCCCGTGGTTTGTTAGTGACCTAGCAAATGATTACATACCTTGTAGTTGCAATCTTCTTTGTTGGCTGAACACTCCTGGGCATGAAAATTGCCATTTTGAATTCCCTAAATTGGGTCCAAACTCTTTAGTGACAATTTTAATCTTTTACAGTCTAAGCATCTAAGGTCCTCAGAAATTTCCATTGTTTGTACCATGTTACACTTCCAAAAATGTGTAACGTGTAAAGATCAGACTTTGATCGATTCCTTTTGTTTAAATTCAACAGTGTGCCCACTCACTTTTAATTGGCATCACATTGGTTAAAAACGCGCTCAACGTTCCCCTTCTGGCAGCACAGTGACGGTTAGTGTGGTCCCTTCATAGCTCCAGCATACCTGGTACAATCCTGACCTCAGTTTGCATGTTCTACCCCTTTCTACATGAGTGTACTCCAGCTGCACTGGTTTCCTCCCATTAGGCTAATTGATTATGCTTAAGTGACTCAATCTGTGTAGTAGAACTAGTTTCAAACATGGTATCTGTCATTAAATAACCATTGTTGCTGAAAGCAATGTTCATTAATTCATTATTGTATTGTCTTATGCACTTTTCCTAGTCAGGGTCACCAGGAGAGCCAGCGTTTAGCCAGCAGCACAGGGCGCAAGGCAGGAACAACCCTAGACAGGGCACAAATCAACTGTAGTGCACACACACTCATACGCACATTCACACATTAAGGACAGTTTGAAAAGCCAATTAACCTAACATGTTTGTCTGTAATGTGAGAGGACCCAGAGAAAACCCACTCAAGCACAGGCAGGACATGCAGAATCCACACAGGAGGAACCCATGGTCAGTTTTCCTACAGGGAAATAATAGAAAGTTGCATGATATGTCTGTATAAATATTTTTCTTTTTGGGTTATCATGTAATGGTGGAGTCATGATGCACATGGTCCTGTCTTGACCAGCATATCAGCAGTCAAAACAGAACATATGCTGTATTTGCAGGGTTGGTAACTGAAAGGCTTCTGGTAATAATAAATATCCGAGGGCTTGTAGAACCCGGAGCTCCATGACAGGCCAGAGAAAGATGGAATAGATGTTTTCCTGGTGCTCATTGCTACTTTATTTTCTTGTCAAAATGTCTGAGTGGAGATGTTATTTACTGTTTAAAGTGTGCTGAACCAGTTGTTAATACTAAAATAGAGACACTGGCAGTCTTGCTGACAATGAAGATCTATGGAATATAGAGCATTTTATTTTCCACTAAAGCATAATTTATGCTTCTATCTGAAGAGACGTTGAAGCTTTTGAATGGTCAGATAATGTCAGTAGAAAGATATAACATTCTCTATTATTTATATGTAGATGTCTAAATTATGCCTATGGACAGGCCAATGCAAAAAACAAAAGTTGAGCTATCTTTAGCTTTATTCACATAAAAGGTCATATTAAAACGTTTGATTAAATACTTTATAACATTTTGTTTAGAGCTTTTATTCTCTAAAACATATTTTTGGTTGGTTAAAAAATTTACATACAAGTTGACTTGGCTCTGTATTTCCCATAATGCCCCAGGATCTTTCCAAAAGCCTGAGCAGCCAGAGTCAGTTTCTTTCGGTTTTTCTCATAATGGACAATATTTAATAGAAATCCAGCCGTGCTGCAGACAAGGTAATAATATCCCATAGCTATATGTTTACTTAATGCAATTAGTAAATTTTCTAGTGTTCATTTGTTCCGCATTTCTCATCCATATCTCCCATTTGAGTGTTAATTTACTTCATCTATTTGCTGTTTATCTGGCTTGTTTTTTTATGCACAGTTGTCCCCTATGATTGATTAGCCAGCAAAGGTGCACATTGCGCCTCTCCAAATTCTGTAGTCCGGAGACATCCTTTGCTTCTCACACTAAATGTGTTTTTAACTGTAAAGTTTAGCAGTGCGTCTTTGTACATACTGTATATCTATTGAACATATCTGCTGAATGTAGCTGTAGAATTTAAGTGGTTGCTTTAAAGTACTTCACACATGGAGAAATGTCACTTCCAAATATGCCTCCTCAAAAAATGTGAAAAGATTCTGAAATCTATGAAATATCAAAAGCGGCTCAGTCACTCACTGCCACCTCAGATAAAACACTCACAATAGAGAATGCTTATCATCGAAAATGGAACAACAGAATGACTGATCCAGCCAATCTTTAGCCTTTTAGCTGTTGCTGCATTGTATTTTGTGTAACATGGTGTTTGTGACAAAAAGCAATTAAAAAGTAAATAAATAAATCACCCATTCAAAACACTTTTCGACAAGCGACAATATTTGCATCCTATACATAGCTGCTAAGTGGAGTGGTAATTATAGCGGCGCTGAGCCATTATTGCAGCAGACCCTGGACCTCACCCCCAGTCATCACATAAGCAAAACTGCTAAACTTTTGCCAGAAACTCAACAACTTGACTAATGATTTTCGCATAGTATTATTTGCTATCGGACTTTGTCTGGTATAGAGATATTACGAACATTTGCCAGTAACCAGTGTACACTTACAGCCCCAATTCAAATGAAATTGGGATGTTGTGTAAAACAGAATATGATCATTTGCAAATCCTTTTCAACCTATATTTAATCAAACACACTACAAAGACATGATATTTCATGTTCAAACATATCAACTTGATTGTTGTTTGCAAATATTCACTCATTTTAAATTGCCTGCAACACGTTCCAAAAATGTTGGGATAGATGCATGTTCACCACTGTTTTACATCACCTTTCCTTTCACTCATTAAGCATCTGGGAACTGAAGACACTAATTGTTAAACTTTTGTAGACGGAATTTGTTCCCATTTTTGCTTGATGTACAACCTAAGTTGCTTAACAACTAATCAGACCACAGGACACTTTTCCACTTTGCATCAGTCCATCTGAGATGAGCTTAGGCCCAGAGAAACCGGTGGTGTTTCTGGCTGTTGTTGATATATGGCTTTTGCTTTGTATGGAAGAGTTTTAACTTGCACTTGTAGATGGAGACATGAACTGTGTTTACTGACAATGGTTTTCTAAAAAATTATATAGTTTTTTAATGCAGTGCCACCTGGGTGAATCGAAGGTCACAGACATTCAGTGTTGGTTTTTAGACTTGCTGCTTACTGGCAGAGATTTTCCAGATTCTCTCAATCTTTTGATGATATTATGGACTGTAGATGATAAAATCCCTAAATTCCTTGCAATTGCACCATGAGAAATGTTTTTTCGTCCTTACTTGTGAACGGCTGAGCTTTTCAATGATGCTCCCTTTATATGCAATCATAACACTCACCTGTTTCCAAATTAACCTGTTATTTTGTGGAATGTACTAAAGATTTTTTTTTAGCATTTCTCAACTTTGCCAGTCTTTTTGTTGCCTCTGTCCCAACTTTAGGAGCATGTTGCAGGTATCAAATTCCAAATGAGTAAATATTTGCAAAAAACAAAAGTTGATTCATTTGAACATTAAATATCTTGTCTTCGTAGTGTATTCAGTTAAACATGGGTTGAAAAGGATTTGCAAATCATCATATTCTGTTTTTATTAATTTTTTACACAATGTCCAAACTTAATTGGAATTGGGGTTTTATATTCCTGTGAACAGACACGGTCTGCACATGAGTAACAGTGAAGGAGAGTTTGAAAGTATATCCTCTTTAAAAGAAATGTGCATACCAACAAACCAAACTGTGACACAGGAACGCTAGCATGTACACAGTAATAAAAAATACATCGGGACTTAACACTTATGTATGATCTTATGATGGACCTGATACTTTGTTTGACAGAAGCCTAAATGCATTGAAGTTCAGTCAGATGAAAGAAAGACTCAACAAGTGAATCTGAACCAGCTTTATAGTTATAGGCTACAGAGAATTTCCAGGTAGTGGAGGGACAAAGAACGGAGTACTACATACAATAGGGCAGCCATTAAGTTTACAGTTGGTTAAGTGGAAAGTTACAGATTCAAACAGGAGTAACTTCCAGAAATAAGTCTATAAACACATGTTACCAACACATCAACTCAGTTACACAGTCTCTAGTCCAAACGCGAGCCAACAAATAAAAATGTGAGCCAAATAAGCACAGGACTGGTAAGGTAGTGAACAGCTCAGTGAATGTGAGAGTATTGCTGATATTAATCTCTAAGTCTTGCCTCTGCTCATGGATCGGCAGCATTAACTGAAGTGACTAGCTGTTTCAGTAGTAGTCTAGTGTTTTGGTAGGTTGCAGAGTCCAGAGCTAAATGATTGATTTTTATTATTATTGTTTATTATCATTTTAAGACCTTTTACATGATTTCTTGCACTATAACTTAACATGTATTGGGGATAAATTAGTTGGGATATTCTGTGATTATTTAGTAGATGCTGACTAGATACTGAATAAAAAAATTCTGTTTCAGCCTGACCCAAATTATAGGTAGACACAGAGAGTGGAGAGCAATAACATCTTAACAAACAAACTAAATGGAATAAGTGTATTTGTGATTGCTTATCCATTGTACAGTATTTTTATTTTTAAACTAGTCAGTGCCTGTCCTACTCTCTCACACCATGGAGAGACCAGTGCAGGTTTAGGGACATCGACAATCCCGTTAGTACACAAGTAGACCAGTGGCCAGCATGGGGCATGTATGTCAATGTTCCTCATGCTGTTTTACAGGCACAGCACAGTTTAAGTCAATGAGTTTCTCTGACACACACACACACACACACACACACACATGCTTTAGATATATAAATATGTAATTTCAGAAAGTGTTATTCAGCAAGAATTATTCACTCAATTAGTGATTGTACTTTGTAAAATAATTACCGACAGTATAGATTTATAGCATGTATAATGCTTCCAAAAGGTTTATTGCTATTTTTCTTCTGTTTCACTGTGTAGCAAAATATTTCCACTCATTTTAAAGTGTCTTTAGACCCTAAAAACCTTTAAAAACAAACATCTGAAAACTGCATAACTGTTTATCATAAACGAAAAGTAAACAAACTGTACTGAACTTTAGAAGATGCGTGAATATGAGTCAAGAGAATAAAACAGGTGTTTAAAACAAAACAGTTTTTAGCACTGGTTGTTAAGAAATGGAATTCATTGGCTGTTCAGATGATTTATTCAGCTTTAATTAAGATTGGATTAATTAGGCATGTGTCTCTTAATGATGAAAAACCACAGTAGGTTAGTGTATTGGAATTGAGTACAAGTGTACAGTAAGAGAGTATCGGAGTACTCAGTAGGTATCAGGATCTCACCAACATCAGGCCACAGAAGTACATTTATATGCCCTCCATAATTATTGGCACCCCTAGTTAAAATGTGTTGAAAGCCTAAAAATAAATTACATTTTTATTGCAGAAGCATAATCTCACTCTGAAAAAACATTTAAAAAAAAAAGCAATCTTCAACTCAATAAAATGACCTGTTCCACAATTATTGGCAGCATCAACAATTCCTTGGAAATAAATGTATTTGTCATTTCTACTGTAGTTTATAAAGTGAATCAAAGTTTCTAGGAACCTTTAATTAGTAATTAATCACTTCCTGTTTCCTTGGGATATAAATACAGTGTTCCTCGCCACTTCGCGGGTCACCTTTTGCGGCCTCGGTGCATTGCAGGTTTTCAAAAAATATTAATTGAAAAAATATATCGCGGATTTTCGCTGTTTCCCGGGTTTTTGCAGAACTTTTACATTTAAAAAATCACAAAATTTATTTTTAAAAAATAAAAACTATAAATTCTAACACTAAAGAAATGTTATAAATCCCCGCGATAAATGAGGGAGCACTGTATTGTGTTACACAGAGGCCTATTTCTCTATTTAAGTAAGGCAGATGTGTGTCGATCTTCCTAAATCAGGCAATGGCTACACAAAAATATCCACTTACCTGCAGATGCCCTTATCTACAGTCAGAGCAATCATCAAGTTCAAAACATCTGGAACTGACACAAGCGAGCCTGGAAGAGGACACAATATTTTGTATCTTGCCACCACGCAAAGTGAGAGGGATGGTAAGAGAAGTAAACTATTCTTTAAAGCTCACTAAAAGAGAATTCAAATGGTAGCATCTTGGGGTTACGAGGTCTCCCAAACAACCATCAGACGCTATCCACACGGGTGCAGTTTGCCAAGCGGTACTGGATTTTAACTGGGACTGTGTGCTTTGGTCAGATGAGACCAAGATGCAGCTTTTTGGCAACAAACACTCTAAGTTGGTCTGGTGTAACAAGAAGGATAAGTACACAGAAAAACACACCATGCCCACTGTTAAGTATGGGGGAGGATCGGTGATGCTGTGGGTCTGTTTTTCTTCCAAAGGACATGGGAACCTTGTAAGGATACATGGGATCATAAACTCTTTTAAATATATTTTTAATATATTTTAAATCAGAATCTGGTGGCCTCTGACCGAAAGCTGAAGATGGGTCGTCACTAGGTCTTTCAGCAAGATAATGACCCTAAATATGGTCAAATCTACTCACAAATGGTTCACAAGGCACAAAATCAAGCTCCTCTCATGGCCATCTTAGTCCCCAGACCTCCACCCCATAGAAAACCTGTGGGGTGAGCTGAAGAGGAGAGTGCAGAGGAGAAGTCCAAGGACTGTGGAAGATTTAGAGAGATTGTGCAAAGAGGAATGGTCGAACATCTCTCTTTCTGAATTCTTCCATCTTGTGAAGAGTTATAGGAGAAGTGCTGTCTCGTTCGCAAAAGGAGGTTGTACAATGTACTAACACCTGGGGTGCAAATAATTGTGGCACACTTGATTTCATTCAAAAGATTTATTTCTTATTGCTTGATTTTTTTTTCAACCAAATAAAGGCACTGGGATTAAAGCTTCGAATTTTCGAAAAAAATATTTGGATTGTTGTCCTATATTGTCCTATTATTTTTAAATAATTTATTAGAAACCAAAGAACACTTCTTAACCAGGGGTGCCAATAATTAATTAAACAGAGTGAAATAACACAACATTCAGGAGTATAAAACAGTCCAAATCTTTAAAAGGATTGTAAATGGTGATCACAGTGTGAAATGCCACTCTGGCCAGTCTGGTAAAAAAAAAGCGTAACTAAAGGTAGTATGGGCATGAGTGCCCCTGACAGACCAGTGACCAACATTTCCACTGCCATGTACATTAAGTGATGTGAAGCAATGAACTATATTGCTGAAACACTGTAGCCTATGCTTATGACTAACCAATTTATCATATTTATGTAAAATAGCTGTTAAGAAAAAGTTATAATTCTAGTCACACCCAAATGTATCTCACTAGTCAAGTCAGATTAATTTATGCTTTTTACAATAGAGCATTGAATCGAAGCAGATTTTTTTATTCCCATAGCTCCTATTGAGCAAAGCTGGGCTTTTTAGGCAAGGAAGAAAAGCCAAGAAACCTTGGCACAATGACAGAAAAGGGATCCAATATCCACAGCATTGGGCAGCTCAGATGTTATGTAAGAATTAAATTACATAACAATACAATTAATATGAATAAATTGGATAAATCAACAGAATTGAAATACAAAATAAAAATGTGTATATATAATTAAGTAAAGAATAGAAGCTTTTGAGATTGAAGTCAATAAAGGTTCTCATGTCATCTGCTGTAGAAGGAAACACTTTTGATGGTGTGGTGAAATCAGAGTGAGATGCAAGAAGGCAGCAACCCTCTGATCTCAAATCACCACAAAACTCTGACCGTTGAACCACTAGCTCTGTCTTTAGTGTAAGTGAATGGTGCACAACCCCAAGCCATTTAGGATTAAAGCCCTGCCCAGGCTGGTCAATTGACATAAAAGGGCACACAGGTTAGAGATTACTTCAGACCCTGGAACCAGAGGCACACAGCCCAGTCTAAAGAAAGTAAAAAGTATGTTTAAAGAGTGGGAGTTTTCCTGAATATGTGCATTAGAAGTTTGGATAAAGTTAATATTTTTGCTGTTTAAGAAGAGTTTAACATGGACACACACTAGGTGACTAAATAGACCAAACACTTGTCCAACACACGGAAAAGACATCGGCCTGCAAATCAAGTTTTGCAACTAGGCGTCACTGAAGTTATCAGACCACAGGTCAGTTGTTCAGTGGGTAATTTCACCTGTAATTAGCACTCAAGAAGAGGGATAAAAGCCTGAAGTGGATGTAAATAAAACTACACAAATGGAACTCATCAAACCACGCTCTGTACTTTGTAGCCTTAGAAAACGAGCTTGGTTTGACTGGATCCTCCATGTAGGATGAAAGGAAGACAAGCATGGAGATTATTCTCCATCCTGCCGCCCAAGTTGTGGAATGAACTTGGAATGACACAATATTGTGTCTCCTGCTGTCTTCAAGTAGCGACCATAAACTTACCTATTCACTCAGCACTTAAGTGAAGTCTCAAAATTCTTCAAAAAAAAACCTTTACTTGCATGTTTTGTTGATTTTACCTACATCAGATCCAAGCAATTTGTACTAACTGGAGGTTTGGTCTACTAGAAAGAATATAAAGCACTTTTGTAAGTTTCTCTGGATAGGGGCATCTGCTAAATGCTGTAAATGTAAATTTAATTGTAGTGAATTACCACAAGTCTCTCTGTAAAGCGCTACCAAAATTATGTGAAGGACATCTTTTAAATGTCAAAGCTTCTGATGGATACATATAGAATTGAAGAAGGTTGGTCAAGATTAATCCCTGTTTAAAAACCTGATAGCAACCAAGCGATCTTCATTTTATTTTATTGTTGTTCATTATTGCCTTCTTATCGGGCTTAGGAAATGTTTGCAGATGACATTTCAGTCTCTCATTCATTTTACTGTTGACCTATTGTTACATTGATTATACTTTTTAATGCTAATAGAACCCCAATGAGAACCTCATACATCTGACAAAGTCAAAACAAAAATGCAAATATTAGACTGTAGTAAAAATTTTAGACATTATTCATGTTAGACATAAACTTGGTGCTATCGCCTTTGCTCCCTTATGAAAAAGTCCAATAAAGTGATGATTTATATTGGCAGCCTGCATACTGTAGCTGTGCTATTTCATAACTTGTCAGATTTATTAGCTTGCCAAGTACTGTAATATGCTGTTGTGTCTTCTCATGAGCCCCATAAAAACAGCGGCCTGGCCTGGCATTAATTTTTGTTTTGATCACTCGAACGTGACTTTAGTTTTGTGCAATGCAAGTTAACATGGAACACATCTTGACCAGGGGTGAAAGCAGGCCAGAACAATCCGGAACTGCACTAAAAGATTCAGTGATTCAGTGGTGGTGCGCTGTACCGGAAAGGTAGGATAGATGCAGCCGCATTGAAAACAAGTCATAGTCAAAAAAAGCATAGAGGCACTTAATAATAAAAACTCTGCAGAAAAAAACATGAAACTGCACAAATTGTTTGGCCGTTGGAGTGAAGCACAGAATGGATGAAGTATGAAAAAGGTACCACGTACAGAAAGGTGCTAAGTTAGCCAGTTCACTTGAGACAGGGTTTCAGATTATGCCTTTTCCCTACTTAGAGAACTACTTCAAAAATAACAGACATTTGTACTAGCATTGAATGTTAAATAAACAGTTATCGACACTATTCATGAATATAAATAGTTAAATATAAATTAATAATTGGTGGCGGTTCTGCCATTTTATGTACAACACTGACAACGAAATATTACAAGGAAGGTCGAACGGTGGCTCGGTGGGTAGCACCAATGCAGCAAGAGGGTCCCGGGTTCAGTCCCAGGGTGGAGCGGCCTGGGTCCTTTCTGTCTGGAGTTTGTATGGCCTCCCTGTGGTCTATGTGGGTTTACTCCGGGTTGTCTGGTTTCCTCCCACAGTCTAAAGGCATGCGTGTTAGGTTAATTGGCATCTCTAAAAGTGGCCCTTAGTGTGTGACTGTGTGTGTGCCTACAATGTATTGGCGGCTTGTCTAGGGTTGTTCCTGCCCTTGCACCCAGAGTTGCTGGGTGGGCTTATGACCCATGTGGATTAAGTGGAATTTAATAAATAAATGATTTCAAGAAGTAATTTGAGATGGTGTCATTAGTCTCTGCTCCTCAAAAAAAAGCTCCGCCTTGGCAACTGTTTGTACTGTAGAATTGAAAATGCTGATCTTCATTTAGGCATGGGGTCATTATTAAAGGTTAAGCACAAGCTGTTTTCATTAACATCCAAGATTTTTGTAAGCAGCGCTTCCTATAGCTACAAGTCTCTAAGAAAATTTAACTCAGAAAAATGCTAATTTATAATCTGAATTTGACAGAATCAGACTTTTTTTAACTTCTGTTGATGAATTACTGTGGCTGTAGATCACAATATGTGACTGAATTCACAATTTACAAAATGACAAAACAGCACAAATTTAAACCTGCTGTACCATAACCCACCTGATAATAAACCAGTTGATGTAATTTGGTCTGCCAGTAATTAATGCTTACCTCTCCAGTACTGCTTACTTTTGTTCTGAGAGGATTTCCAGCACAGTGTCTTATTATTAATGTTTGCTGCTCATCTGACAATTGTTTTGAAAGCACAGAGGCACTTTCTAGTAGCTGTGTGTGAGGTCTAAGGAGGAAATGCACAACCTCCTGAACTAAGTGAGTGCCTCCCCGTAGTAATCTGCGTAGTAATCCAAGTTTTTTTTAGAGACCTTTTTAGAGATCCAGAGCTTCAGTTGCCATCTTTCTTTGGCATCATGATGACGGGGTTATAGTAGGGGCTGACAGACCTTCAATCAAGGTTATGGAGTAGTGTGAGAACATAGTGTTTGCACCATGACAATGTATGTCTCAGAGTTGAAAGTTTTTGCACTACATTTACTGACGCTGCTATTTCTTTGTTCTGCAGTTTGACATGCAACAGATAACACTGGAAGAACTCAAGCACATCCTGTTCCATGCCTTCCGGGACCACCTCACAATGAAGGACATTGAGAACATCATCATTAATGAAGAGGAAAGCTTGAATGAGAATTCAGGCAATTGCCAGACAGAGTTTGAAGGAGGTGAGTCTGAACAAATGTGGGGCTAAACTTTGTGTTTTTATAATGTACTGTCATGGCCAAATGTACAGAATGGCACAAATTTTTGTTTTCACAATGTTCGCTGCCTAATTTTTTTTATAGAACTTTTTTCAGATGTTTATAAAACAATGAAGTACAATTATAAGCATTTCATTCTTTTACTTTTTATTAACCAATACATTCAGTTTAAGCAAAGAGTTAACATTTACAGTGTACAATAGTTACCCTTCTTTCTTAAGACTTCTGCAATTCACATCGGCATGCTGGATATCGGCATATAGATGTGGATATGGATGCCTAATCAGTGCTTGGAGGTGATCACAGTTTCTGGGTTTTTTTTGTCCACCCTCTTTTTGAGGATTGACCACAGGTTCTCACTGGGATTGAGTTTCCTGGCCATGGACAAAAAAAATCCAATGTTTTGTTTAAAGAGCCACTTTATCACATTTGCCTTGTGACGTGGTGCTCCATCATGCTGGAAAAAGAATTGTTCATCTCCATTTGAGCAAACCCACTCCCCTGGATAAGAAGCAACGCCACACACGAATGGTATTAGGATGTTTCACAGTTGGCATTACACAGGACTTGTGGCAGGGCTCAAATTTTCTTTTATAGATAATCATTTTTCTAGATGTCCCAAAATGTCTGAAGAGGGCTTCTTCAACTTTCCCCCTGTCCTTCCACAATCCAATTCCTGTACTTCCTGCAGAATGGCAGTCAGGCCTTGATGCGTTTCTTGGCCAAGCCATTGTCCGAAAGCTTTCGTCTCACTGTGCTTTCAGATGCACTTACACCTGCACCCTACCATTCCTTAGCAAGCTCAAAGTGGCCAGTCTGCTCTTCTAATCAGCATTATGTGATATCAGCTGTCTTGCATTCAATAATCTTTTCTCCTGAGATAACTAGATTGAGAATGAGACTGAAATTGTTAGCAGATCCTTTTGTAGGGCTAAAATGCAGTGGCTGGAATGCAGTAAGTTATGTGATAAGGTCATTTTCATTGAAAGGAATAACTGTAATTAATTGCAATTCATCGGATCACTGTTCACAATCTAGAGTTAATGCAATTGGCACCATAAAAATGTTGCAGCAAACTTTGGGAAAACCTAAATGTTTGCCGTTCTCAAAACTGTTGGCCACAGCTGTACACTTGTGAGGGCCAAATGTTCTTATAGGAGTACTGATTTATAGTTGGGAAAATAAGTCTTTCTTACACTGCTGTTTTCCTACCTACAAACAATGGAGAGGTCTGTAAATTTTATCGTATGTACACTTCAACTGTGAGAGTCAAGCCAAATCCAGAAAATCACATTGCATTGTTTTAAAATAATTATTTTGCATTTTATTGCATGATATTTTATTTAATACAATACAAAACCAGAAATTAATATTTGCTACAGAAACCCTTGTTTGCAATTACAAAGGTCAGACATTTCCAGTAGTTCTTGACCTACAGGAAAGATTTTCTATTAGTTTCAGGTCTAGAGAGTCTTTAGTTGCCCTGGCTGTGTTTTTCGGGTCGTTGTTATGCTGGAAGATCCAGCCATAACCCATCTTCAATGCTCTTACAGAGGGAAGGAGGTTGTCAAAATCTTGTTATACTTGACCACATCCATTCTGCCTTCAATATGGTGCAGTCGTCCTGTCCCTTTTGCAGAAAAGCACCACAAAAGTACGATGTTTCCAGCCCCATGCTTCACGGTTGGTTTGGCGTTCTTGGGGTTGTACTCATCCATCTTCTTCCTCCCAAGATGGCACATGGATTTCATGGACATGGGCATTTGCTGGTGTGAACATGGGGATCTTGTGGGCCCTGCAGGATTTTAATCTATGACAGCGTAGTGGTTTACTAACGGCCATCTTGGAGACTGCCCTTTTCAGGTCATTGACCAGGTCCATGAAGTTTTGGGCTGATTCCTGACCTTTCTCAAAAGCATCCCTACCCCACAAGGCGAGATCTTGCATGGAGCCCCAGAATAATTCCCCAAGAAATATTGACAGTCATCTTATGTTTCTTCCATCTTTTAATAATTGCCCCAACACTTGTTTCTTTTCTCAGCAAGATGTTGCCTATTATCCTGTCTACAATTTTATCCCTGGCTTCCTTAGACAGCTCTTTGGTCTTGGATGGTGGAGAGGTTGGAGTGTGATTGAATGAGTGTGTGGACAGGTGTCTTGGGTAACAAGGTCAAACAGGTGAAATTAATAGTGCAGAATAGGAGCGGCTTCCTAAAGAAAAACTAACATGTCTGTGAGAGCCAGAAATCTTGCCGGTTAGTAGGAGATCAAATACTTATTTTATGCAAAGAAAATGCAAATTAATTCATTTAAAAACATACAATGTGATTTCCTGTATTTTTTAGATTCTGTCTGTCACAGTTGATGTCTGGAGGGTGAAAATGATTTCTCATGCCTCGAATAAAGCTGCAATGGGTCCAAAAGTCTGAGACCACTAGAGAGAATTATTGTATTACCGGTAAATTCGGGAAAGGAGGAGAATTATAGGAAATGCAAAATCTAATGTTTTTTTCTTTACAGATCAAGAGATTTCTTAGTATTTGGGTTGATCCCCTTTACACTTGAGCTGGCAAGGGCTACACAATTTTTTGTTAAATCTTAGGATCCAAGTTATCCAGTATATTTTTACAATATTCCAAAGAGCATCCTGAGAATTTTCATGAATGATTGGCTTTCCCTGCCTTCAAGTGCCATGTATAAGTAAATTCAGGTTAGCAGCGAAGTAGATGGAAGACCATGCCAGTCAGCTCTCCTTAATCTTCTTTGGTCATCAAGTAATTGTTGTAAAGCTTTTAACTAGCCCAACTTCACATTTATATTGCTAACTTATGAGCGTGACATGTACACTCATTGACAAAAAAAGATAAAGCACCAAGATAAAAATGTCAGAATTCTTCAAAACTGCAGGCGGATACAGTATCTCACAAAAGTGAGTACCCCCTCACATTTTTGTTACTAATTTATTATATCTTTTCATGGGACAACATTGAGGATATGACACTTTGATACAATATAAAGTAGTCAGTCTATAGCTTGAATAACAGTGTAAATTTGTTGTGCCTTCAAAATAACTCAACACAGCCATTAATGCCTAAATCACTGGCAACAAAAGTGAGTACACCCTGAAGTACAAATGCTGCAATTGTGCCCAAAGAGCTAATATTTTGTGTGGCCACCATTATTTTCCAGCACTGCCTTAACTCTCTTGGGCATGGAGTTCACTAAAGCTTCACAGGTTACCACTGGAATCCTCTTCCACTCCTCCATGACAACATCAGGGATGTTGGCACACCTCCAAATTATGTTTGAGAATGGCCCACAGATGCTCAATAGGGGTTAAGTCTGGAGACATGCTTAACATTTACCCATAGTTTTCAGTTTGACACAGTGTGCAGCATATCATCTGAGTACTGACAGGCTGACCCCCCACCCCTTTAATTTCTTCAGCAATGCTGCCAGCACTATCTACCACCAATACCAGTGTGCCACCATCTATTTTCAAAAGCCAACCTCTGGATATGGCACTGAGTATGTGCACTCAACTTCTTTTGTCCTGTTCTGAGTGGAACCTGTCCTGTTAAACCACTGTATTATCTTGGCCACTGTGCTGCAGATCACTTTCAGGATGTTGGCAAACTTCTTATAGCCTCTGCCATGTTTATGTAGAGCAGCAGTTCTTTTTTTCAGATCCTCAGAGAGTTCTTAGTCATGAGGTGCCATGTTGGTGCCAGGTGTCAGATAACACCATATTTTCCCGCAACTGCCTGGGCACAATTTGGCCATTTTCACTTAGGGGTGTATTCCCTTTTTTGCCAGTGGTTTAGACATTAATGGCTGTGTTGAGTTATTTTGAGGGCACAGCAAATTTACACTGTTATACAAGCTATAGACTGATTATTTTACATTGCATCAAGGTATCATATCCTCAGTGTTGTCCCATGAAAGATATAACAAGTTATTAGAGTTGTTGTTATTATTATTATTATTATTATAAAATTTATAAAAATTTGGGGTGTACTCACTTTTACTGTAATCACCACGACTGCTGTGATTTAACAGTCACTCATGTGATACTGGTCTGAAATTTCACAACTAAAAGTTCTCTGTCTTTATGTATTCTTTCTGCTCCAGTCCATCCGAAAAAGAAAAACCGGCAGACGTGCGTACGCAAGAGTCTGATCTGCGCCTTTGCCATGGCCTTCATCATCAGCGTCATGCTTATTGCAGCCAATCAGATGCTGCGCAACGGCATGGAATAATGGTGCCACTGTGAGCAGGGGTGTGTGGCGGAACCTGCATGTGCATGTCCATCAGTGACGTCATTTCCCTCTGCCTAAAATAAGCCTCGAACCTGCGACATTTGATCTATTGAAACCAAGCACCTTGCCAAAAGAACAGATGTGGGTGGATTATTTTTTTTTTGCGTTGCCTCAAATTGCAGCCAGCAGGGGACATGCTTTACTACTTCACCTCACTGGCAGGGACTTTAAAGGGCTGACTTTAGGATTTTTTCACCTTCCTTTCTTGTGCCACCTCGGTTTTCTTAATGCAATAACGTACAGGAGGCTGCGAGCTATTCTCCAGCATCATTTTTTCACCTATGATTTGCTGCAGGGATCCACTGATGAGCTGCTTCCAGGCAGAGATACGCTACGCTGGCAAATGGAACTGGTTACAAGGTTAGCAGGTGCAGTCGCTCTGATATAAATGCTTTTTGGAGAATTGGTAAGAGACCAGAGTGTGCTCTTACCTGTCACAAATATAAAAACCATCAGTTCTAGGCTTCTGATTTGTTTCTATGGGGCACTAATAGGATCAGCATGATGTTTTAAAAAAATATTTTTTCCCTATTTTAAGAGCAGAACAGGCTGTAATGTTTAATAATGTGTGTGAGATTCTGATTCTGACATAATGCCGTCTTGAATCAAGACAAGAATCTTGGTGAAACAGTATACTTAAAAGGTGCACTGCTCAGTGTTTTAGTCATTAAACATCATAAATCATGATCAATATCTGGACAACATGAAGAAACAACGTGCTCAAAGCAAGTGCTCAACTTCTGTGTCAAAAAAGAAAACAATGCATTTAGTTTTGTTGTGTATATACTGTTCACCTGAGGTGGATGAACTCCACAATCAGCAGGACTCTGAGTACATGTACACATGTGCTAGGTTTCCTGGAGATAATGATGTACTGACTATGTACTGCTAGAGCCAAAATCTGGTTGTAGATTTGAAGTGCACATTTAATTTCTTGAGAAGTGAGAAAGGAATGTAGCATTTCTGGCTTACAGTACCTTGTAAAAGTATTTATCCCATTGAACTTGTCAGCATTTTGTAGTCCATTCAATATCTTCCGCTTAATCCACACGGGGTCGCGGGCCAGCCGGTGCCCACCTGGAAACTCTAGGCGCATGGGCAGGAACAACCCTAGACGGGGTGCCAATTCATCGTAGGGTACACACACACACACACACACACACACACACACACACACACACAGTCACACATACAGTCATGCAGTAGGGGCCACTTTAGTGAAACCAATTACCCTAACACGCATGTCTTTGGACTGTGGGAAAAAACTGGAGTACCCAGAGTAAATCCACTCAGATATGGGGAGGACATGCAGACTCCATAAAGAAAGGACCCAGGCTGCTTCACCCTGGTTGTATTTGACTCAAGCTTAACTTAAATTTTCGCCAGTTTGCCAGTCCCTGCAGAAACAGTCCTATAGCATGATGCTGCCACCACCATGCTTCAGTGTAGGTGTTCAGTGTTTGGCCAAAAAGTTGAATTTTGGTTTCAACAGACCAGAGTACTTCTTTTCAGATGTTTGCTAAGTCACTAACGTGATTTCAAATTGCTTTTTAGCAAAAAAAATTGTCACCTTGAGCCTCGTGGTTGCTGTTCTGATTATCACGCTAATTAATTGGTCACTTTTGAAGGACGACCATGTCTGAGTCATGTTTGTGCCACTATCTTTCTAATTCTTAGGAGTGGATTTAATAGTGTTCTGTGGAAAGCATACAATTTGGGGTATCTTTTTTTATAACCACACTCTAATCTACACTATTCTCTAATTTGGTACATTTGATGTGGAGGCAAACTCTGGTACCTTCCAGAACGAGGTGTATTTATATTGTATGGCACTTTACAGTAGATTGTGATCCCTTTTTAATTAATTAGGTGACTTATGGTTGCAACATAACAACATTCACTGTTTTCACAGCAATATTAGTCAATAGTTTTGCAGTCACACCTTTTTTATATGTGAATAATTTTGGAAACGATATTGTTTCCTACCACTTCATGATGTTTCCACCAGCTTCATGATATGTAATTTCAGTTAAATTTACATCAATTTTAGCTAGTAACAATACAAAAAGTGGAAAAGTTCAAAGGAGAGAATGCTTGCACAAGTTACTGAATGCTTCTGTATTTAGCAGTGCATTAAAGATTTGGAATATAATGTCAGAGGCCTTAAAAGTGCTCAAGGGATGTGCAAGTCTGTAGTCTTTGATAGGTGTTTGTCCTTGCCTTCAAATGCCGTCATCTCAGTGTGATTATTTGAGTTTATACTTCAATCAAGATTGCCGGCATCCATGGCTAAAGTTCAGTCATTTGTTTGTGATTGTTTTTTTTTTACAATTCTTTTTTTTAACCACTTTCCATATTCTAAGTGCAGAGTTAAAGAAAAAAGCCCGCTGCAGAACAGCACTAAGGATTTTACAGCATGTTCTCAAATGTCACGTATAATTATCAGCTTCTTCAACGGATGAATTTGCATAACTTGTTGTGACAGCTAGACCTGCTCTGTGTCTGACACAGCTCATTTTATCTGTTGTTTCAAGTGGGAACGCCAGTCTCCTCTATAAGCAGCCTGTTCTCCATCGCACTCCGGTTGGAGGAACCGCTTTACATAAATGCTTGTGAAGTTGTGTAAATAGACATCTCTTGTACCTTTCTGTGTTAAATCTATGTGTATGCATGACTGTAGATAGGTCAGTATATTCTGCACAGACTGTCTGTGGGCACAGAGGTGGAACCTGACCCCAATACCAGTGTGCCACAGCTCAGCTCCTCCAGCGGTCTCTGACTAAAGCCATATTTGTCAGCACAGATGTTCTGAGTGCATTTTCTACTTTAATAGCTACTGTACTTGTGTGAAGAAAGACACCATCACCCCTTTGCACTGAAATGCTGATCATCACGCCTGGAAATTAAACGACAGAGATTCCATACCATTACAGCAGAGCCATCTAGTGTTGTTATGAAGTTTGAATCGTCTTCATATCTGAAGTCCTCTTATCTTCATTGTCCTCAATTTGAAATCATTGTAGCGTTTCAGAAATTTGGACCGGGAAGAAACATCACTGTACCAACTTTTGAATAAGAGTATTTTGGCTACAGGGTGAATGTACAGATTGACCTACAAATTGTGTTCTGAATTAATTCATTGTGAATGTGCAAAGACTAAAGACACACTATTTGGAGTAAATGTTTTCATTAGCACAAGAATGAGGTTACTAGAAACAAACGGGCATTTCTTCGCTCATCCCTTTATGTTACTAAATCTGATGAAGTTCAATAACCAATCTTATATAAGTAAAAGGAGGCACTGACTCTTTAATAATAATAATATAGGTCTACTCACTGGACAAGAAGTTAGTCTCCTGTGATTTATACATACCTTGTATCATGTCATGCATTTACAAATTAGACTGGGACTTCTGGCACTGCTGCACCTGTTTATTTGTTGAATTTATTTAACGTTTATTTAACATTTTAACAACAGACACGCTAATTTAGTGTAATCAAATATTCTAATGCATTTTTTGGACTGTTGGGGGTAACCAGAGTACCCAAAGTAAACCGCATTTGGACTCAGAAAGGACCCAGGCAACTACACCTAGGATCGAACCCAGATCCTTCTTGCTGTGAGGCATCGGTGCTACCCACTGAACAACCGCGCCATCCCCTGATAGACCCATATGCTTCAATAAACCTGAAAATTCACTAGCTACTTTATTCACACTCTTTCTTGCCAATCATTACCATCTGTTTTGCAACCCATTTTCCACACATGGAACAAGACATTCACTGTACCGTTTCTCAATTTATGAATCCCGATACATAACAAGCACGGATTTATAGCCTCACTACTCTCGTGCAAGCCTGAAGTTACTACCACCTTAAACAAACATGACTAAGTTAATGGCCGTTATACTGATCACAATAAAAATAAATGGCACTCAGATGGCGCACTGGTCGTTAACTAACCTAAACCACAGGCTTGACCTACACGACTTTCCCTGCCGTCGGATCTGGTGTCATTAATGCAGGATCCCATGACTGAATTATCTTTTCCAAGGCACACAAACACCAGATCCCTGCATTCTCCAGCTATGGACATCGAAGCTCCTGAAACTAGGACCAGGAAAATGGATTTTAAATGTAAAATATATATATTTACTACTGTTATATAACCATATTAAATGTGTCATGTATTCGGATGTTAACTCATTGACTTGTCTGCTGTAAAAAGTAAATGTGAACATTTAATGTTTCATTACTGCCACAGACACAGCACGTGCACTTACAGACATGAAGAAGCCAAATTTGCATGCTAAGTATCTACCCACATAGAATATAGACTACACAGATGTTACTAAACAGTGCCCTAGTGATAATGTAAATATGTAGACCTATCTAGGATAAATACATAGCATTTATGCAATAAAAGATTTTTATACAATCTGGATTTGTCATCTTTCATTTTTTTAAAGCTGTTCAAAGTGATTTGGTAATGGTCAGAAACAGAAGTTGAGATGCTCCTGAATACAGGTAAGCTTACATACAGTATACGTACAAATTTCGATTACAGGGGGTGCCAGATCCTGCATGTTAAATAATCAACCATGTCTATGAAAACCATCTCTAAAGCTTTAAAATAAAAGGACCTGGCAACCGTGTTACACTCGTGTCAGAGTTCCCTATTTGCACAGACTGAGAAAATAGTATGGATGACCAATCGTATTATGGATATACATGCTCTGAGAAATCAGATTACTGAGAAAATCCCGCTCTCTTAAGAGCTCTAGATCGGCGTACGCTGTTTACATGACTACTTGAATAATCAGGAAACTGATCGGACTATTAAGGGCACGTTATCACACTATCCACAAACACATTTATGGAAAGAGAAGAGAGTCTTTTATGTGACAATGCAACAACAACATCAAACAACAAGCAGCTATTCCAAAAGATAGCAGGGAACTGAGATTACTGCAGAAACTTTGCATAACAAGTGCATTTAACTCTGGTGTGCTGCACTGCTTCTTCTTACCCCACCTAATACAACACCACATAGCTAAATACACCAAGGTTATTTACTTATCTGCAAAGGGACAGAGTGGTTACTGATCATTCCAGCTAAATGATCAATAGGTTTAATATGATTTTTTACGGCATTTACCAAAGCGCCTCACAACATACAGTTTTACAATTCATGCTATGCTGGGTTAAGGGCCTTGCTTAAGGACCTAACTGTAGCAGAGATGGGATTTGAACCCTGGACCATCTGGTCCAGAGTGCAGTCCCTTAACCGCTAGGCTACCGTAGTCCCAGTTCATTAAGCAAGACACATCTGGTGTATCTTAGCTGGGATAAAAACATACAGACACATTATGTAATATGTGGTATCAATATGTTTGAGGGTGCTTGAGTGACTAAGCGGTGCCCACAGACCTGTTTGGGCTATGTGCAGACATGACTGATGCTGTACAGTGACCCCCCCTACCCCTTCCTCCAACAGAACCATGGATGCACTCTCAGCTATCAGGGGGCTGATGAACTGCACTCCTGATCTCAGAAAATGTGGAAATAAATGTTAGTATAAATAAGCATCGCATTTCTGTTCTACTAGACACTTGTAAGCTTTAAATGCTGTTATTGTGAAGTGGAAACGTCTAGCTTAGCTCTGGTCCCTGAAAAAGTCATGTCAATTTAAATGGAATGATGTCATAACACCCACAGCTGTGTTATTTTTAGCAAATGTGAATTCTGTGATAAGTGTACATACATATACTATCTTTATTTCCAAGTTGTGTGATCGATTTACCTGTGCGAGTTTGTTGTTAATTGAGTGTTTTTGGATGACGATTGATCTGATTTTGTTTTTACACTCATTTCTATTTAAGTCCCATTCCTGTCCTTCATCTGAGGCCATCAGCCAAAACTGCAAGAGGATCAGGAAACTGGACTTAATGCAGGCAGTACAATCTGAGCCTGTTGTGTTCATGTGTGTTTTAGTCTGATCTTAAAATCGAACTCGCTCAGTGCTTTATTGTGTTCATTTTCACCTCTGGAAAGCACAGGTTTGCAACACCTTTCAGTGTGGGAGGTTTGTGAAGGGCCACAGTATCTAGGGTAATGTCAGCATACCACCAAGATCATACCACCATAGGATTAACTGTGGACGCAAGAGAAAGCTGTCTGAAAGGGATGTTCGGGTTCTTACCCAGATTGTATCCAAAAAACATAAAACCACGGCTGCACAAATCATGACAGAATTAAATGTGCAACTCAACTCTCCTGTTTCCACCAGAACTGTCCGTCGGGATCCACAGGGTCAATAAACACGGCCGGGCTGCTATAGCCA
>JAVSBV010000049.1:6253119-6292410 GCA_033117975.1 Parotocinclus spilosoma
TCTTGTTTGTACGTTCTCTATACGTGTAAATCGTACAATAAAGGTTTAATAAACATTTAATATGTTACATAGCACGTTCCGTCCTGTAACATAGGTCATGTTCATTTAATCGGACCACCGATTATTAGGACCAAAACCATTGCGTCCCGATGTGGTCCCATTAACCGAAATCGACTGTATATTCTTTTTTCAAAGACTGCAACTGTGTTTTTTTTTTTTTAAACAAAAAGAGCAAAATTGTTTGCTTTAGGTTTCTAAAGTTAAGGTTCAGCATAGGCAATATTATGTCAATTTTAGTTCCCCACTATGATAAAAAGACAAATTCTCTTGTACAAATGTGTGTATGAGTGAAATTTGTTTTCCCTGAGTCATTCTGTTTGAATATGCAAGCCGTTAACCTCAGCGCCAGCTGTCTTATTAATCAGACTGCTCCACTGAAATGTTCTTCCCCAGCCAAACCTTTGCGTTTTCACACCTATCCTGTGTAAACTGCATGAGCACAGGCTGTTTCTTGTAGGGGCTGGTGTGCAAAAGCTTCCTGTTACGTAGACTAAATGGACACGCCTCTTTATCCATTGTATTCTGGTGTTTCATTCAGGCTGATTTCCACAGGTGTATAAAATGAAGCACCTAGCCATACAGGTGCCTTAACAAATATTTGGCAAAGAGTGGGCCAGTCTAAAGAGCTCAGTGAATTTGAGTGTGGCATGGTACAGAATGTCAGGGCAGATCATGAAATGTCTTTCCTCGATTCCAAGGAATTATTATTGTATTATTAGTATGATTAAAATACTATTGCAGAGGAGCACAGTGCATTAATGTTTATGCTGGTCAACGCTCTGCTGAGCCAATAATCACAGAGTACCAGATCCCCTCTGGTGTTATCATCAGCACTAAAACTCAAACTGCAAGTTCTCCAAGTTTAATCAAATGGGTTTCTGTGGCCGAGCAACTATCATCAAGTTTACATGTGGTGTAAAACATGCCGCCCCTGGACTCTGGAGCAGTGGAAATGTGTAGCAGTGGTTATAGTGAATGCCAGGAGAATGTTATATGCCTGACTGCGTATTATTGTGCCAACTGCAAAGTTTGGTGGAGGGGTGTAATGATATGGAGTTTTTCAGAGATTGACCCAGATTATTACCAGTGAAGAGAAATGCTTAATGTTTCAGTATACAAAGACATTTTGTTTCTGATGTCCAGTCTTATATAAATGCTCTGCCCAAAACCTCAAAAGACATTTCCACACGAAATGCATTGTAATGACTTTACTTGACTAACTGGATTTGCATTGATTGGCTAATGATAATATTGTTAATGTGAGATTTATGTTAATGTGTGTGTTATGTAAATGTATTGTTACTCAATGTGAGATTTAACTAAATAACCTCAACAAGCTCATTTTTTTTAACCTGTCTTTAAATGGGTGACCAATAATTCTGTCGCTATTAAAACCATTTCACAATGGTAACCCTATTGGAAAATGGTACCTCCCACCCGTTCCCTTTCAGTACCATTCATATATTTTCATATCAATTTAAATACCTGACAGCTCGAATCTAACCCCAGAGTGCCAGTGCATTGCAGGGCACATAGAAACGCTGATTTATAGCTCCACAGACCTGGGTTCCAGCCTGGACGGTGCCTGATTGACTTAACACATGTTTTTGTCATTTGGAAGGCCACTCGGACAAGTAGAGAACATCCAACCTGTCCAAACAGGCTGAAACCCAGGTCTGTGGACCTGAAAAGTGGCAGCACATCGACTGTGCCATTGTTAACAACAAAATGGGATTTGTGTGTGATGTCCAGTTTCACTTAGGAATTAGTACGAAGTGGCAAAGAAACCAACTTCCCTTCCCTTTCCCGTTCATCAGCATGGAGAACATGTTAAGGAACAAAATAGAGAAACGAAATAAGACACATTTACATAAACGTAATAATCCGCTCACAATCAGATCTTTACCAGATTATTTAAGTGGTCAGGTAAACAGCATGCTGGAATTTCTTAGATCAGGTTAAGATCTAATCACACTGTCCAATAAAGAGACCTGGATTTTAACTCAGTAATGGGATTTCTCAATGCGCCTATAACTAATTTTAATATTAATAATTGTACTGTGTGTGTAGAATTGCCGCAGAAGTGACTAGCACAACCAAATGTTTCCAGTTTGTTTTCTATGCGGTCATTACAAATACTGATAGTTACAGGTTTTGGTGGCTTGTTTCTAAAGTGTAGTTGCTTATTTTGAATTGCTGCAAAGATCAGTATCCCTGCAAGATGATTTTGATCAACCTCTATAGTTACAAGGAATTATTATTTAATCACACCGTTATTTATTGTTGTTCTTTCTCTTTTTAAATGATCAAGATTGTATTAGGCTACTGGTTTTGGGCTTTTTGTGCCATTTACCCTTTTTTGGGCTTGATTCCATAGACCTGATTGCTTTTTCTTTTGTGGCAAGTGGCAACCATGGAATAATATGTATCACTTCTGTTTGCTTTAATGGCTAAAGGGATGTTTTTCACCGTTAAGTATGGTGCAGGATTGTTGTTGCCTTGCCCTGAGAGGAATCTCGTTAAGAGTCATGGACTCTTAAGTAAAAGAAGAGATCCTCCGCTGGAAAATAGGAGGATCTGTGAGTAAGATAATGCTTTATGTTTAAATTAACATCAAAACGGTTAAATGGTCAAACAGTCAAGGTTTGAACCATCAAGTCTGTGAGCTAAAACTGAATGAGATAAAAGGAAGAGAGAAAAATAGAATTAAAAACTGAAACCAGGCTTATGGTGGAATTACTACAATACTATGTTATAACAAGTAAAAAAAACTTACTTAATTAAGCTTTTGTAGTCTTTTTTTTATTTTCATGGTAATGCCCACACTTTATGGAGATTACACTATTGTAAATGTATGTAATTATAGTGTGATGTGGGCAAAACCCTATCTGAGGAGCATTTCCACCCAGTTGATGTAATGAACTGGCTGTGTTGAGGAGGGCAGTTGGCAAAGGCCAGAAAAGGATGGGAGGTTATTCAGGGAGTCATGGTGCCCCTGCAAGGACACACTGACCCCAGCTCTTGAGAAGTTTCCCCCACCTCCTCGTGTGTACTTCATCATGTTCCTTTGATTGTCCTTGAGGAACATGTGTATTGAATGCCTGGGCGAGATGCTTCAGATGTTTATCTCTATGTTTATATCTCACCTCTGTTGTATCCTGGATCTGGCAAAACCAACCTAACTTCATCCAGTTTTCCACAGCCAAGTTGGAGTCGTGCTTAATTCCAGAGTGACCTATGGAAAGAGAGGAGAAAATACCAGATGAATGGCCAAAGAATGAAGCGTGAGCCTCTGTGATCCTCTCAATCCAAGCCTGAACAAAAGACCAAAGCGAGTCCTGAGCCTGATCACACATCTCCAGCACTTTAGGAGTAAACATGTCAGGAGGGACTTTCAAGTCGTGGAATTCATTAAGGAAAAACGCACACAAAAGCACACCCTTTGCCCGGGCTGTTGACCGAGTCGATAGTGTCTCAGGCGGTCAGGATCTCTGTGCCGAAGAGAAGAGAAGCAACGACGGTTCACATCACGGCGGTGTTTACGTAATGGGAGGAGATCTGGGTCCAGCAGGCGATATATTATTGGTGATTACTGTTGTCACAGAATTGGCTCTTGACACTTTTTCTTAAGCAGTCCTGCTGCCCACTGAGAGGTGATGGGTTTGCCTTGCCATGCCATTCAGGACTTAATTTACTTCCAGTGTAAAAGGCAAGTGATCTAATCAGCAGACATTCTGCCTGTGATCAAAGGCCCTGATGACTTTGAGCTGAAAGCATTCACTCAAAAGCTTATACCCTATTTTTAAATCAGTCGCTTGCCTCTTTTGACTGAAGATCACTCAGATGGGCTACCACGTGTGGAAATATGTGTCATATAATGCACTGCCTGGCGTTATACAATGAGGATTATACAGCGAGGCAGAAACCCGTCCGGGGGGAAGGAGGGGGGGCATGTTTTAAAGCAACAGCACAGGGTAAGGTCCAAATCGCTGTGTGGAACGGGACATGATCGCCGGCCACTGAGTCTCACACACTCATTCTACCCCTACTGGCCTTTCTGTCCAGGAAAGTTTCCAAACTTCCTCCGTGTGCTTTAGACCGTAGTAGACGAACGGAGAACGAGGTCACGGATCTGAACAGCTGCCAAGTGTTTTTTAGCTTCTCAAAAACCTACCTACAGTTACCTTTAAACTACACAGCCGTCTCCTGGATGTAACCGTACATACATACGTAGCTGCATACATCACATGACATCAGTGTGACACTCGGATTGCAAGTGAAGGGTATGGAAGATAAAACATTTGCTATGCACAGTTAGTAGAGTGTTGTCTAAGCACCAGGGTGTCACTGGAGCCAGGGTTGAGGTTAAAAACAGTTGCAGTTTTTCCATGTTTGTTTCGCAACAGCTCAAGGCTAAAGGGCCTCGGCTGGCTCTGGCGAGAGCGGCAAGGGTTGCAAATGTTGGGATCCAGTGCTGCTGGAGATTTGAATCGCATCCATGCCACTGCTGGGCTGAAAACAGTCCCACAAATGTCCAGCCACGAGCATCCTTTAGGCAGCATCCTGTGAGAACTGGTGAAGGATTCGAGGATGGCAAAGTGGTCTACAAAGTGGAGTGTTTTAAACTCCAGCAGCACTGCTGTGTAGGGTCCACACGTTCCAGAACAACACGGACTAGCACAACGGCAGTCACTGCAGAGCTGAGAATGATCCACCCAAATAGTAGCTGATCTGGGCTGATCCAGGAGTAAAGTAGAGCAACAGGTGTACTAAAGTCTGTTATTATAAAACTGCAAAGTGGTCAAGTGGTCATTGTCAATCACAACATACAACCTCACAAACATCAGGTCTTTTAACGTACTGGTATCTGTCAAAATATATGATCCTTATACGCTCTTACGACCCTGTTAATTAATAAGTGTGATTAGAGTTGATGCCTACATAATTATTTATTTTTTTTAGTGGAGTGTTTCTGTGTTTCTGTGTGTCTGTTTGTGTCTGTGTGTGACTGTGTGTGACTGTGTGTGACTGTGTGTGTCTGTGTGTGTCTGTGTGTGTCTGTGTGTGTGTTAAGGCTGGGCTGGGGGCATCTTCCAGCAAGATCTTTGGGATGTAAGGTGTCACCATGTCTAATGGCTCTTGATCCACATCGGTCCCTCTTACCTAATCATCTTGTCTCTGTGATGCATGTGAGAATGCTGGAGAATGGGAATGCTTTAGTGTTTCTCATTCTGCTCTGTTACACACCTGGCTTTCAAAACAGGACTGAGGACCTGAGCGCAGGATGCATAAGTTTCTACCGATTGGTATTATTTGTTGTTAATGGTTGACACGGTGGACCGACAAAACATCAAGATTGTGATCAAAAGAAGCAAATGATGAGGCATAATAGAAAATCATATTAGAGGATAAACGTTTTAAAATGAACCTGTTCACTGGATCCTCTGGTCTCGGTGTTTTATTAATACAGTAGTTTTATAAAAACCGCGATCGTTTCAAAACGTTGTGAGGGTTTATCTAACGTTTAAAACACGGATCATCATAAATTATTACGCTGTCGTTTCTTTAATATAAACTAATATAATAACTGTAACTGTCACAAAAATAATTAAAAAATGTATTATACAATAAAAGAATCCCCAATTTTTTTGTAATGTAAGCTAAGGCAGGCGTAGCCGTTTATTAGGTGTTGATGTGCAGAATAATAATAATAATAATAATAATAATAATAATAATAATAATAATAATAATACACTGCTCACAAAAATGAGGGGATATTTAATTATGGGATATTTTATTTTAAAAGATAAATTTTGTGAGCAGTATAATAATAACAACAACAACAACAATAATAATAATAACGGCAATAGCAACAATAATAGGTTATTATTATTATTATTATTATTATTATTATTATTATCATCACATTATCACATTATTATCGTATCAAGTACTACAGAATAATGTAAACATCACTAAGCAATATTAATTTACAAAATTACTATTGAAACTGGATAAAGAAATATTATATTTGCTGTTATTATTATTCATTATTATTTGTTGTTATTATCATTAATCATAAAAATAGTAGTAATAATAATACTAGTAGTAATAATAATATAATTAGAAGACAAAATTGAGAATTTAGATTATTGAAAATTCTAGTTAAATTTTTCTATAGCGCAGAATTAACTGCATAATGTCAGTAATAGAAAATAAACATGACAAGCATACTGCTATATAAACTATATATTTTTTGATTGGTATTGCTATTATTGTTACTGTATAATAATAATAATAATAATAATAATAATAATAATAATAATAACAGAGGTAATAACAGTAAAATTGCTAGTACTACTACAAATGATACGAATAACAATACTTACTTTAATAATTGCAGTACGCCCTTAAATGACTAATGAAAAATAATGTCTCGATCAAAAGATTAATAACATGGATAAAACTCATGTAGTTTAGCTATTGCTTTAATATTAACAATTTCTATAATATATAGAGCTACATTTTGTTATATTGATCTGCATTGTGTTTGATAGCTGTTGTCACTATTGTCGTCATTATTATTATTATTATTATTATTATTATTATTATTATTATCCTCCACTTCACAACAGCCAGAATGTAAAAAGAGTCCAAAGTTCAGGAAAGTTGCTGATAAGAGAGGCCAATAAAAGCAGGCAGCTCCAGTGTAAACACGCTTTACCTGCTGCTCTCTGCTCATTTACATAAAGAACAGCGAGACCGCTGCGGCCTCATAAACCACACCCCTTCATTATCATATTCCCGTAAGCCCCGCCTTCCCGAAGCATCATGGTAAGTTATAGGGAGTGCAGGGGAAGTGGTTCGACTTCACCAAGCAGGTGTCACTCGGGGGACTTTTTTTTTACGCGCTGGAGGTGGAAGGGAGAGGGAGCTTTTCGAGCTTAGTGTTTATTTCCCTCTTTTTCCGCCTGAACATTTTTGGATGTTCGCAGACATGGTGTCCAAGCTGACCTCTTTACAGCAGGAGCTTCTAAGCGCCCTGTTAGATTCCGGAGTTACTAAAGATGTCCTGATCCAGGCGCTGGATGATATGGAGCCTGGGCCTGCCAGTTATGGAATTAAGCTGGAGAATCTGCACATGTCTCCGTCGGGCTCCAAGGCGAACGACGGAGAGGCCAAGCCGATTTTTCACAGCCTGGCTAACGGGCACGGTAAAGGTAAACTGTCCGGGGATGAGGGCTCGGATGACGGTGATGATTACGATACGCCGCCGATCTTGAAGGAGCTTCAGTCCCTCAACACGGAGGAAGCGGCCGAGCAGAGAGCTGAAGTCGATCGTATGCTGGCGTGAGTTGGTTTTTACCCTCAGTTTTAGAGACTTGTGAGTTGTGTCCTTAAATACAAAGTTTATATCATTCTAATCTAATGATTGTTTAACGATTTGAGAAAATCGTAAACACCTTTTTTAGTTTCAGTACAAATAAAAGTACAGTAAAAAAAATATAAGTCAACTAATTCAATTAATAATTGAATTAAAATTAATGCATACATTCAATCGCATAAAATAAGATCGAAAGCACATAAATACCGAGCAAGAAATGATGTCAAGTGCTCCAATCAGCAGAATAGTGTCCTTACCCCTGTACGTGCCCGTGCGTCTGAACGAGACAATAAAATAAAAAATTGTACATTAGAAAAAAATATTGATAAATGTTTAAAAAATAGACCAAAAACAATCCATTCTAATACTGACCAGTGGCTCTTAAAGAAATAGGAGCCAACTGGCCGGTGTTTACAAATTTAAACCCACGCGCCAAATTTATCTTTTCACATTCTGGTTACTAATTATCTACCTGGTTATTATTTCTTTACCTTAGAGAAATATCAACTGAAGAAGCTCGATTTATCATTAACTCTCGCAGCGCTGCTCAGGTTAAAAGTAATTTGTGACCTGATTATTTGCACCTTTCTGTACGAACTGTCACGGCTTTATGAAAATTAAAAACTCTCTCGTTTTCAATTAATGAACAAAAGTAAACTGCATTGTGTAACTTATTAATTCTAGAAATTATTATTATGAATTATATACGTTACGATAATTATTATTATCCATAATATTACTAGTATTACTAATAACATCTATTTTACTTGTACTAGCTAACAATTATTATTACAATAATTATACTCCTACTAATCCTCATCAGCTTAATAATAATAATAATAATAATAATAATAATAATAATAATAATAAACAATAGTAATAAAAACAATAAATAATTATAAAAGCCTGGTAATTTTCTTTTACTGTTTAACAGACGGGTGATTATTACTTACTTTTTCGTTTCTTCAGATTTAAACTTAACGAAGGGCGCTTTTAAAAACCCAAACTAAACCACGTGGCGTTGACTTCTTATTAATTTTATTCTATAAATCATCAACTGAAAGATACACACTGGAGTATGATTAGCGTGAATGGAGATCTGGTTATTCATTGTCAAATGTCATAACGCGGCTTCTGCCCTGGCTGTAACTTAACTGTGTGTGTGTGTGTGAGTGTGTGTGTGTGAGAGAGAGAGAGAGTGTGTGTGTGTGTGTGTGTGTGCGCTGTCTGACTTCAGCTCAAACAGGTTAGATGGATTTGTTACATTTATTTGCTGTCCTGTATTTCTATTTGTATTGTTCTTTATTTGTTGCCAGATCTCCTTCTTTACGCGTTTTGGGATAGTTCGTTCCATCCTAACCTAATAATAATGACTCAGATAAAGTGTAAAAAATACTACAATTTAATTTTACTAAACGGTGAGACGATGCAGTGCTGTAACCCTTTATTACAGTTTGTTTTTATTAATTAGATTAAGTCTCGAAACGTGATTGTGTTCCTAATAATCTCTCAACTGTACAGTCTGTTTGCTTTTGAACAACTAAATGTACGAAGTTTTGAATCAGATTGTGTCTTTACAACATTGAACGTGAAAATGTTACGTTTCGTTTTCAAAAGTTATTTATTTCGAGCTTTGTTTAATAATTCGTTATTTAATCCCCGTGGAACAGAACAGAAATGCCTTTGCATCACGTCTTAACGTTTCAGGACTCGTATTTTCTACGTGTTTTTTTAGTAGCCGTAATACTTTCTGTCATTGTTTTTTTTTTTATATAATATGTTCTTTTGCACGTAGAAAACAATTTATATTTTATTGTTCATTGCTAAACGTTTGATCGTGTTATAAAAGTGAAAGTTTCAGGAAACGGATCTCTAAATGTCTCTTATGTTAAAAAAACATGTCATGTTTAGTTTGACAAGTAATTTAAACCATTATCATATTATTCACACCAAATAGAAATGATTGGTTATTTATTTAAATAAGTTCAAAATGAAATGTCCCCTAATTTTTGTGAGCAGAATATTTAATTCTTTATTTGTATATTTATTTATTTTACGAACAGGCCTTTTTGTAATTACATCACTTTTTTCTGTTTTTAAAATTAAGTCTGTAAGCTAGGAATCGAATCGAATGAGATGATTAACAGTTGTTTATTAGGGTGATAAACAATCACTAAAATAACTAAAAACTGACATTACAGAGCTCACGTTGCGCGCGCGCGCGCGAGAGAGACATAACACACCGCTTTCCCATATTACCATTAATAATTAACATTTTTATTAATAGAAACAGAACAAATTTCGAACTAGTTCATTTTAATTCTAAAGTCTTTATTTAATCCGCTCTGTTCTCTTTACGCGTGCAGGGAGGACCCGTGGCGAGCCGCGCGCATGATCAAGGCCTACATGCAGCAGCACAACATACCGCAGCGCGAGGTGGTCGACGTCACCGGACTCAACCAATCACATCTCTCGCAACACCTGAACAAGGGCACGCCCATGAAGACGCAGAAGCGCGCGGCCCTGTACACCTGGTACGTCAGGAAGCAACGCGAGATCTTGCGGCGTAAGTGATGAACTCGAAATACTTTCCGGTCTTTTTAAATGTTTTTTTTCCCCCCTAAACTTTTATTTGTTTGCGATGCTGCGTTGTTTATACGAGTTTCCATGCAACAGCCAAAAAGAATGATTGAAGTCTCATTAAGGCGACAGCGGCAAAGAAAAAGTCCCTTAATGTTATACAGAAGAAACCTTAGGAGGACAGAGATTTAAAAAGGGATTAAATATCTTTATGCAGCCTAGATTTTATATGTAAGAATTTAAGTGAATTAACGTTTATAGTAATAGTTTAAATACACAGAAGCCATAAAACAGAACATATTTAAGGAGAATATCATAAATATAATCATATAAATATGTGTTGCTCTTCTTTCCACAGAAATCCAATTTCCACAGAAGTCTAATTCTTTTTTTTAAATTTAGTGATCTCTTGTTTTGTTTCTTTAACTATTATTTTTGTATTTCTTTCTTTTTCACAGAATTGTTTTATTCTTTTTTTTAAACTTCTGTTCTTATTTTATCCTGCCTTTCTTTGTTTAACTATTATTTTAAATAATTTTTTTCATTATTTCCATTTTTTCTTTTATTCAATTTTTCATTCTTTCTTTCTTTTTTTCTTTTTTTCTTTCTTTCTTTCTTTCTTTCTTTTTTTTTCTTTCTTGCTTTTTTTTTTCTTTCTTTCACCCATGGAGGATCACCTTTTTGAGTCTTGGTCCTCCCAAGGTTTCTCCCTTCTGCTTTCAGGGAGTTTTTCCTTGCCACTGTCACCATAGGCTTGCTTAACTTGGGATGCCATGTAAATAAATGTGACTTGATTTGACTTGACTTTCTTTCTTCCTTTCTGTTGTTTTTCTTTCTGATACTCAACTGTTTCTAGTTATTTTTGTTATATCTCGAATTGGCATCAAACACACAAGTTTTGCTTGTTACTCTGAGCAGCGTCAGTTTCTAATCTTAACTGGTCATAATAATCCAGCACAACCTGCACCTCTGCTGCTCAGTGTGATCTTCACTGCTCTTTTATGATCACACCATCTAACCTTCAGCAATGCAAACTCCAATTCCTAGGAACTGCTGTGTCCGGTGAGGCTTTTACCACAGAAACCCTATTAAACCAAACTGATTTCAATCTGTTTATTTTTTCAGAATTCAACCAAGCAACTCACGGGTCTGGCAGTAATATGACAGACAAAGGCAGTCAGGACCAGGTGCTCCTTCTTTTCCCTGAGTTCACACAGCCTGGTCAAAACATGGTGCAGCCCAGCGAGGATGCTAACAGTGAGCCTGCCCTCAAAAAACTCAGACGCAACCGCTTTAAGTGGGGCCCTGCATCCCAGCAAATTCTCTACCAGGCTTACGAGAGACAGAAGAACCCCAGCAAGGAAGAGCGAGAGGCCCTGGTTGAGGAGTGCAATAGGTGATGTAAATTATATGATCTACAGTATTATAAAGGCTAGCCTACCATAGCAGGGACCTGGGACCAAGACTGGACCTTCGGGCCGGGTTGGGTGTCACATGAAAATATGATGGGAGGCATTTCAGCAGTTTCTACCCAGTCAACTTTGGTTCACTAGGGATAGCTGACCAGGAGTACTGGTCTTAATATTATGGTTTGGGAATATAAGTGGTGTAAGAGGTTAGAAGAAGTGGGGTTCACATGTAAAAGAAGGTAGCTGAAGGTCTTTATTCACCCCATATAGGGCAGAATGTCTTCAGAGAGGTGTATCTCCATCTAAAGCCCAAGGGCTTGGCACCAATCTGGTCACAGAGGTTCGTGTCTACAACTGGTTTGCCAACCGACGCAAGGAGGAAGCCTTCCGGCAAAAACTGGCTATGGATGCCTACAGCGGGCAAACGCATAGCATCAACCCCCTTCTCTCGCACAGCTCGCCGCACCATCCACAAGCCAGTAGCTCTCCACCCAGTAAGATGCAAGGTATGTTCCATCTGATCCTGATTCTGCCTATTTCTTAAGACATGGACCAGTCACTTGACTCAAGACCTGACTCCAATTCCCAGTGAGAGGGAATGCAAAGAAACGCATATGCTATCATATCATTTTTGTAAACCTATTCAAGACGCTACGGTACTGTGCAAAAGTCTCAGGCCACCATCGGATTTGTTTACGAGTGTAATGGTCATATGTAACATATTGTAACTTGGATAAATTTGTCCAATTTTCACACGGTTCTCCTTCAGAAAAAAAAGTGTTTTTTTAGCTGATAACCTTCCAAACAGACCGTGATCAAACTTCTACAGACTGTAGATACCACTGTAGCCCACAGAAGCCTGATTTCTCGGATTTATTTTCAGCTTTTGGTTGTACTCTAATAAAGAGTCTAAAGCATAATTATATATACTTGTTATATCATGGCTAAAACAATTGCATATCTAATCGAATGGTGGCCTAAGACTTTTGCACAGTACTGTAAGAGCTGGCACACAAAGGTCCTTGGGATCAGTACCAGGGTCATCTTTAGGTCACGCAAGCACAGGATCACCATATCACTGCAGTGCACCTATAAGATTAATTTACCCTCTTCTGGGTTGCCTAATAAAAGCAAATTCCTGGCTCAAGTCATTCTTTAAATAGCAAAGCACTTGTAGTGAAAAAGGGGTCTTGACTCTGCAAACCCTCTGACTCTTGTTCCTTCATGTTAAAAGAGTTAGAAGAGAATGCCTTGTTGTCCTTGAGCGTGCTTTTCTTAATCTCGTGGATACACTCTGTCTGTGTGTGGCTTGTTTGTTTGCTTGTGGATTTTCCCTCCCACACACCTGGCCAGCCGATGACCTCAGGTCGTGAGTAGAGGCAGGGTCATTGGCCGGCGGTGTCAGGATGGAAAATAGCAGAACTTTAAACGTCAGGTGAGTGGGAAGGGGGCAGGGGGTGGGTGTTGGGGGGTGACCGGTTCAAAGAGGAAGCCACTTTTCCAAGCTCGGTATGAGCCAGAGGTTACGGGGGCTTACAAGGAATCCTACCAGCAGCATCAGATGTTTTTCAGTGTAGGAGCCTGACTCGACAGAATGTCCCAGCAGGGCTCCCTCATCATGTTGCTAAGGCGCTGTCTCTATTATGCATGCTTAATTGACAATTAAAACCCTCAGCTACAACATCTCCCAGGCCTTTGATAAGGGGCTCCCCTGTCCCCTGCGCCCTTTTCTAGCAGGAAACCCCATTGTCTGCGCTGTATTAGAAGACTGCAGTGACAGTAACCTAGGTTCATTTATCTCTGTTGGGCTTCGGGAGGGGATTCTCAAACCCTTGACACCCCCCTCTACCCTTATGAGCTGGAGTATAGTGGTTGTGGCAGGGATGGGAGCGGAGCAGCAGGAGCTGTCCACTAGTATTGGCTCTTTTTTGACCAGACAGGACTGATCACCCCTTCCGCTGTGGCCGAAGTGGGCTCTGGGTGAAGCCTCCTTTCTTTACTCCCTTTCTCGATTCACCAAGCCCAGGTTGTGAGGAAAAGGTCATTACAGGGTCAGAGGAGCCAATAGGTTTTATACTAGTCTAGTTTTATTGATAAGGGTTAGGTTTCAAATTATTGCGTGTTCAAGGTTTTTAGGACCCACTGGAGAATATGCATGAAGAGCATGTATTAGACGGAATATCAGACAGAAGGACAATGCAGAAGGAACAAGGGTCCAACTCTTAAGGAAAGGTTTCTTAAGGAACCTTTCTTGATACTTCATCAAAAAAGAGCTTTTCCTTAAATGTTGGACCCTGGTTCCTCCTGCATTGCCCTTCTGTCTGACCTTTGCAGAGAACCCATATACTCAGCTGTCCCTGCACTTTCCACTGCAGGCCGTGGCAGGGCTGAAAGGACACGTACGTCCTGGAGACACCCAGGAGGTCTCTTATATGCAGCAGCATTATAAAGAGTATTGCCTGGGGTTGGGCACCAGGGCTTTGATATTACATGGGTCCCAGGGAGAACTGAAGCCTTTCAAACCTTGCTGCAGAGCTTTGTTGCCACTCCCCTTCTGTACTCGCCACCCTCCCCCTATTTTAGCTGACTGAATTACGTATATATGCTTGAACTCTTTTGTACCGCTACGATTTGGGAGTTCTTTGGAGAACATTTTATCACAGGGTTTTTTGGGGACTGTTATGGCACAGTGTCCTTCTTGAGCAGAAGGTCCACAGTTCAAACCCTGGCACTACCCAAGTTGCAGTATCCTTCACAAGCAAAAACTGTTCCAAAAGACTAGGTTTCTAGAGAACTTGGTCAGGCAAATGATGTTTCTGCCCTGCATTGTTCATGCGCCGTGTTGTCGCAGACCTTATTTAGCTTTCTTGTTGCCCCAGAAACAGAGCTGTCCTGCTGGTCGGACTATATCAGACATCCCAAACCAGACTGAGAGACAGAAAGAGAAGGTTGTTGCTGTAGCCTAAGTGAATGGTCAGACAATGCCCCCTCTGAATAGCCCCGTCCTCCCCATGACACTTTTACAGGGTACACGACTATAAAATAAAGTCTGTTTATGGTGGTCGGTCTATTGTGTGGCAAGCGGTCCATGGGCCCGATAGAGTGCTTTATTGTCCTCGGCCGGCATTTACAAGATGCTTTAGAGTTGTGAAGGGGTTTAGGAGGATAGGCATGGTTTTGTGTACATCTGTTCTAACAGCCACTTGTAATTTTGACGTTTGAAATGTGTTTGTATTGCCACATATCATTCTTTTTATACCTGTATTTCGTTATACGCTTCTTTAACTAGCGTTACTCACTCGCTTGTTTCTCCACTCACTGTCGGTCTTATCGGTTCCATTTAACATATAGAAGCACTTTGTAGTTCTACAATTACAGACTCTAGTCCATCTGTTTCTCTACATCTCAGAAATGCTGGGACACTGACATGTCGGTGGTATGTTTGTGAGTGAGCTGTATGAGTGGCTCAGACACAGTAGTGCTGCTGGAGTTTTTAAATGCTGTTTTGAATTCTCTTTTATATTTATATTTATGTTATTTAGCAGACGCCCTTATCCAGAGCGACTTACAATTCATACAGTCTTACAATCCAAGCGATTGTGGGTTAAGGGTCTTGCTCAGGGACCCAACTGTGGCAGAGGTGGGATTTGAACCCTGGACCTTCTGGCCCATAGTCCAGTAGGCCACTAGGCCACCACATTTATATTTATTTGTATTTATATAGAAATGTATTTAAAAATGTATTTATATAGGCTTTAGTACAACTGAGCATTGTCTCAAAGCAGCTTAACAAACCTCTAGACCCACACTCCTAAATAAATAAAAACCGGAGCAACAGTGGCAAGGAAAATATGTTATAACGAAGCAACTTTGGGGGGGACCAAGGCTCAAAAAGTTACCCAGCCTGTGTGGGCATCCTAGACGTTATATTAGAAACAATATTATATAATATATGAATTACAATATGCTTTAGAGAAACATGTTAATCCGAGTGTAAATACAACTGGGTGTAATGTGTGTAGTGTCTGAAGACATGCTGTAACTAATATAAGGGCAAATGTTTCCAAGGTGCCTGTTTTTTTCTACCAGACAAATATTTGGTTAAGCTATTTGGTCTCCTTTGTTTTTCCTTCATTTTAATGGGACAAATGGTTTCAGATATGCCATTGTTTAATGGCTGGTGACGTCAGTCTGGCATTTCCTGCCCCCTGCAAAGCCTTCCAGATTTCCAGAGAGGGCTTTTCTGCCCCCTTTTGTTAGGTAAAGGGCATTTTTTCCATGCTTCAGTGGTTGCTGTCAACATAGGTGCATTGTATTATTAATCCTTATTCATATCAAAGCTGCTGAAATAAGTCAATACATTTTTATCATCCTATTGCAATGTAATTTACTTTATAAGTTGAGCCCAGTTTGTCCTGTTAGGTAGACCTGTCAATAGGAAAGGGCTGTTTGTCATTCCAAGATCGTAATTCCATTATAAGCTTCCTGAACATGCAAAATATGCCTCAGTCCATTTCTAGTCTGAAGGAAACACATTCAGGCATTTGCCTATATAATCCAGTGCCATTTATTATCAGATAATAAAATGAAATTCCATCCATCATGACTCCGCTACAAGACTTGCATTGTCATTTCTTTGTGTAATGGAGGACCCACATTGTTTTTACAGAACTCAATCTAACAGGAACAAACAATTGAAATACCAGTGTGGATTTATTAGCTTATAGCACTCCCTCATGTGGAAACATTTGCTTAACGATCCTGTTGGGCATCTGCTAAGGTCATGCTTCTCCTGAGGTCATATGCTGAATATGAACAAATTGCCTAAAAGTTAGTTAAACCAGTCGTTATTGTGTGTATAAGTGCATCACTTCTGCAAGTGAAGGACAGACTATAGTTTTCTTAGAGAAATTCCAAATAGGCCAGAAATGACCAAACACAACAATAGGGGGCGATGAGGAGGCACAGAGGCAATTCACTATTACCACAGCAGTGATGTGGATTAGAATCCTAGTGCCTACTGATATAATAAATAAATAACATCTACTTTTTATTGTACAAATAAACTCTAAGATAAAACTACCACTGGAGTGCACATCGAATTCAGAACACAACTGACTTCCTTATATATCAAAATTGTCAAATAAACATTGTACTGAATGCACAAATATATGAACATAAAATATACTTAAAGCAGTTTGAACAAAACACATTAAACTATTAAGTACAAGTACAATTAAACTTAAACTAACATGACAACTCATATAACTGGGTTTAGTCTATCTCATAGTACATACAAATAAACTAAACGTGTATAAGTGTATAAGTATATATTTTTTTGTTTAAAAGAAGTATACCAATAGCACACTTCAACAGATTTCTTTAAGAAAAATATCTCCGTTTGGTTCCTTGTGATGTAAAGACATGAGATTATTGCTAAAACCGCCACTGTTTATTTATTCAGCAGGTAGACAAGTTAATGGGTTTAATGGTAACACTGGTCAAGATCTGTTATTTACATTTTGAAATACCCTTTCATTTTTGTGAGCCGTGTAGTTTAAGCTATTTGGTTCAGTTCCTGTGTGTGTGTGTGTGTGTGTGTGTGTGTTCTGGGAGGCATGCCCTGTTTATGACCCCATCAGGAGTCCTGGTATGTGTGGCGGCAACGCATTGTGTATCGTGTGGTTGGAGAAAGACGCTCAGAGAAAGGGAGGAGTGGCATTGGCTGCCTATAAATGGAAGTCCAGGAGGCTGAGCGGGACATGAGCACCTGTCAGTGCCTCAGCAAACACTGTACCTGAAATTTGACGTGAATCTATCAAGCTTGTTTAAATTCTTTACAATGGCTGTCTTCCTCCACAGCGTTCTGCTTATCTCCCTAACAGTCTGTGTGTTCTTGGATCAAGGTACGTGTTCATACTGTTTTGTTTTGTTCTGGTAATAGATGTAGCTTTGTTTACTCCTTTCTCCATCTGAAATGCACTGGCAGCTTAAGTAAAGCTTTAAAAAAAATCTAAAATGTATTGAACTGCATTCTGTTATGTATTACTTTTAAAATACTGTACATTGTAAAGCAGGTCTGTTTAATAAAGCTCCAATTAAAATGTATAATATTAGATATGACAGCTTATATACGAGCACCACTATTAATTAACTGTCGTACAGTTTTAGGTTTGTTCTGTGTGTAGCTATAAAAGATTACACACCCATCATTTCGAGATAGTAGCACCTGTTACACCTTTCTTCCCCTACAAAGCTTATTCACTCCCCCCAACAGATTGTGTTTATAGCCTTACTGGTAATATGACTAAATATTCCAAAAATGTTGGGATATTTAATTATGGGATATTTCACTTAAAAGTATCTGCTTATTTTTGTGCCATGTCTATAGCCACTGATATTTAGCCACTTATTATTTACACTTTACTTGACCTGCATTTAGGATTTGGACTTCCCCTGTCTCAAACACCTGAAGCCCAAGGCGCCTCCTCGGTGGCAAAGCGGGTCCGTACCAAACGCTGCTCCTGCAGCAACTGGATGGATAAGGAGTGCATTTACTTTTGCCACTTGGATATAATCTGGATCAACACGCCTAGGTGAGTCATCCATGTTTTTTACAAACGCGATGAAATCCCCTGTGTTTAATTAACGTTTACCTGTAAATCCTGAACGTTCTGGGTTTAATATAACAATGTCACTCTTGCTTGAGCGTTGCCAGGTTTGCTCTGTGTAACATTGCCTCCATTTCTGTTATCAAACGTTCTGCTCACATATAAGCTCTTCCTGCGTTCTTATGCATTTTGTGCTTCCCTTCCCAGCAAGGTCACCCCGTACGGGCTCGGGAGTCCTCTCACCCGGCGGCGGCGCTCTACCGAGCGCTGCACGTGCTCTAATCCCGGTGATGCTACCTGCTCGACGTTCTGCCATGCCAGGTAAGCTGGTTTTTTTTTCGGTGCATACCAGCAGCAATCGTGCAGCGCAGATCAGGGCTTAATGAGTTAAAAGAGATGTGCACCAATAAGGGGTAGTTGATTCTCGAACTGGGAACCTCATCTGTATAATGACTTGGAATGACTCATGCCTGTCAACTGAGTCACCCATCTATTTTTAGACGGTCTGTTTTCATCGCGCTAGGTGCTAAGAATTCTTCAGATTGCTCAGTTCTTCAAAGGCCAAGCTGGTTTCCACCCTTGGCTGACGTGCAGACATAGTTTAGACTGACTGCTTTACATTGTTTGCCAAAGGCAAACGAGATAATGCCTACCTGCATGTTATGACTGTCGTTTTACCAAGAGTAGCCTACATAACATGGTGGGATACGACAAATCTGCATGGTCTAACCCGGTCTGCAATTTTTGTTCCCAGCTCCATGGATCCGAGCCTATTGGTCGTGAGTCCTCTTTCTCATCAAGCCGATGCCATGGACAAAAAAGGCCTGCTGAAATATTTCAGGTAAGAAACATATCTAAGGCAAGGTGTAGGCCACTGTATGGCCAAAAGTTTGCAGACACCACTAATTAGTGTGCTTGCTTATTTCAGCCATTTCATGAACTGTACTAGGGTAGGATCTCCATAGGATTTTCAGTGGCAACATGATGGGTTCTAATAGGTTTCCACCTTCCCAGTAATTCAGCAATAACTTTCTGTATTACCCTCCTGAAACAAAGTTCATAAAGCAAAGTTTGCCACCTTTAATCGGGAATTTGGGAGACTTGCACTGAGGCTTGCCTTTAACGCCATCAGAAACCATTAAGATTACCTGGAAGGGCAAGTGAGTCAGGACTTAATGTCTAGCATCACTGGAAATGTTAATTAAAAGACTGGAGGCTGTTGTAGCATTAAAGGAAAAAGAACTTCATACTAATACCTGTCTTAGAATGTAGTTTTCGTGGGTGTCCAGAAACATTTGCCTATATACTGTATGTGGTTGCTTGTACAAGAATATCATTTTCTATTTAAACCAAAAGGTGCTCACCACACTGCATGCTTTTTATCCGCAGGCAGATCACAAAGTCTAATCTAATTGCAGCCGAGCATTCCGCTACCCGCAGAAAGAAGCCTCTCAAGACCAACAAGCCCTGAACCCATAGTACTAAGTATCAGATCTTCGAGCCTTCCGAGAAGAGCGAGTCATCTCCGCGGAATGAACTGCTACGCTCGAGGCCATCTGATCGGAAAAGAATGAAAAGAGTGCCAAAGTGAGCAGTTAAGGTACTGGACAGTTAACTGTTGAAATGCCGTGGCACTGCCAAGCTGCCACTTTTGTGTCACTCAGGGCGAGGCTCTGAACCCTCGAGCGCTTAAATTGTTGTTGCGTCAGTTGGAAATCACTCTGGATGAAAGCGTCTGCTAAATGGCGTCATTGTAAATGTCCTGAATCCCCGACGAAAAAGGTTGGCGAGCCAGAAAAAGGTGGCCCTTCCCAAGGAAGGAATTTTTATATTAAGCCCAAAGAACGTTGACATCAAATATTTACAGTCAAATATTCATCCACTTTTCATACCTGCGTATTCTGGGTTGCGATGGGCCCTCCAAGCGGCAGCACAGGGTACGAGCCTGAAGCCGACCGTAGACGGGCCGCCAGTCCGTCACACTAATTAAATCTTACAAAGCGTAGGGCAAAGCGTGTTCCACTGTGCGATGCTGCCGTGTTGTCAAGTCCCTATATTATTGAGACGGTTTATCTTCTGGGTTTAGTCAATACTGATTGTTGTTATTTAGTCGTTGCACTTTCTCTGTATCAGAGTCTCATGCGATCGCATTTCGCTTGGAAATGGAAGACATACCTCTAGCCAAGTCCTTGCTCGAATCATGTAGGAAGTCTAGACGCTCGGCCTGTCAGCGCTGCAATTCTTTTTTTTGTTTCTAATCTACGATTACAATGAGCAAAGGTTGCTGGGCTTTCTTATCTTAGCTGGCCACTGGCTTCTTTAAAACACGTTTACCTCTTCATGAAATGGCATAACATTAAAAGAAAACATCCATTGCTGGCACTGTTACAAGCGGTGTGTTTTCACTTCTAAGGTCAAAAGAGATTCATAGGCGTGCAGCGTGCCAAACCTGCACTCATTGTTTTTTCCTTCAATAGAAAAGCCTGTCTGATGTCCTTGTAATAATCCATTACGAGAGACGAGCGTCGCATAACGCTGAAACGCCTTCGGTTTAAAGTTTGACTACTGGATTTCTATGGGATGTTTATGCCTTCAGCTTGACCCGATACTTGAATGTTTTGTTTCGCAGCCTGCAAGGTCTATATTATGATGTACAGTAACAATATATAAAAATGTTATTTATTTAATTTATTCTGTCCAGTTATTTATACTTGATTTTTTTTTGTACCATTTAGAGAAAGAAACTGTATTTCTAAATAAATTATTGATCTTAAAATGTGTGGGAGGGTTTATTTTTCTTAAGCTTACTAGTAATGGATATACAATCACCAAAACTTTATTCGTTTCACCTTTCTATACACACTGTTCATTTTAGCAGTTCCACTTGCAATGTAGATGCACTTTGCAGTTCTATAGTTATAGATTGTAGTCCATCTGTTTCTCTACATTCTTTGTTAGTCCCCTATACTCTTAAATAATCAGGAGTGGTGATGTGATTCTTAATGGCCAATGACAATGTTTAAAGAGCAGGGTGATGACTGATATATTTGACCGATATCTCTTTCTTCCAAATCATAAAACAAACAATAATAAATGAATCTGAATGAACTCAATTGCTTAATCTAACTTAACTATTCCATTTATAAATACATTGTCTCTGATTGTACTCTGTCATTTGTAAAATTTACTTTACTTAACAATTCATTTATTACCAACAGAATGTCCTTGTTTGTGGGGAAAAAAATCCATCCATCCATCCATCTGTTATCTTCTGCTTAATCCACACAGGGTTGTGGTCCAGGCCACTAAGCAACTCTGGGCGCAAGGGCAGGAACAACCCTAGACGAGACACACACACCCAGTCACACACTAAGGGCTACTTTAGAGATGCCAATTAACCTCACATGCATGTCTTTGGACTGTGCAAGTAAAACCAGAGTATCATGCTTATGATTACGTTTCCATTCCAGTATTTCTAATGACGATAAATGCTGGATATAAGTGAATATCTTTAATTGTGCTGAAATCTGTCAATTGAATTTGAAAAACATAGTCATTCATTCATTCATTCATTCATTCATAATCCACACAGCTTTGCAGGCCAGCCGGTGCCCACCCGGCAACTCTGGGCACAGGGGCAGGAACAACCCTAGATGGGGCGCCAATCCATCGTAGGGCACACACACACACAGTCACACACAAAGAGACACCCATTAACCTAACACGCATATCTTTGGAAACCAGAGTAAACCTACGCAGTCACGGGGAGGACATGCAGACATCACAGAGAAAGGACCCAGGCCGCTCCACCCTGGGATTGAACCCAGGACCTTCTTGCTCTGAGGCAGCAGTGTTACACAGCAAGCCACCGTGCTGCCCCCGGAGAAAAAATGAAATTGCATCATATTTTTAAAAATACTTACACAACTAAACAGTGTTAGAGCAGTGCACATGGTAGCAGCATCTCTTTGTTTTTTATACCAGTCCTGGTTAAGTGCAGCATACTGGAAACCAAGTTTGCTTTTTTTCGTTAATGGTCCTGCCCTCTCTGAATGTTCTCTTAATGTCTCTTTGTTTTTAGTATAATGCACTTTCTCCACTGTTTTTGAATCTTATCTTTTTGAGTCCAGATGATCTCAAAATGACAAACATCGGCCCAATTAATCACCCTACCCACTACTAATCACTAATCAGGTCCACCACGGACTGTACTGTTTGGGTGGTGAATCATTCTTAGCACTGCAACCCATCACCCAAAGAGTCCCTGGACTGTGGCGGACCAGTTTGTAATTGTAAAACTACTAAACTACTAAACTACCAAACTGTAAAACGACTAAACTGAGTATATAATACACAATATATCTTAAAGCTTATGGACATTTTACATCCAGAATGATATTCATATTCACATGTGAGGTTTAACATGTTGGCTCACATTTTCATTCCCGTTTTGCATTCCAGTTCATCTCAGAACCGAATGGGATTAAAATCTGAGATTTGGATGAATGATGCAACCATTAAAACTTGGCAAACTCTTTCTTTCAGGGTTTTGTTTTTGGACAACAGCTCAGATTGGGGTTATTTATTTACTGCAATGAATTAACCTAAATGCATCTCTTCGGAATGCAGAATGATCGTGCAAAGTCCACACAGGAGTCCAAAGGAGCAGGACTGACATGTTTGAGGTGGAAACCTATGACTGAGAGTCATTAATGTGTTTAGTACAAGCCATTCTTCTGCTGCTGTTTGTTTATGTAGTTTCCATGCCTCTATGCTTCCTATTAGGTTAAATGATCACTAATTAGACAGGGTGTCTACATACTATAGTGTGACACTATATATGACAAAAATATTAGGATTAGTCAAATTTTATATCATATAGGCATTCTGTTTAGACTGGAAATAAATTATTCAAATGCTGTTTAGTCAGTTAAGAGACATCAATGATCAAATGACCTTTAAATTATAAAAAAATATATATTCACAGGAAGCAAAGGAACTGCACATTTTAATAAAATAAGTTTATTATACTAATGAAACATACTAGGAAAACAAATCTCTAAAAATGTAACATAGGCAAAACTTTCAACATACACTCAGCGGCCATTTTATTAGATACACCTTGCTAGTACCAGATTGAACCATATTTTGCCTTGAAATCTGCCTTAACTCTGAATGGCAAACATTCAACAAGGAACAAAAAAAACATCTTTATTTTTCAGCACTTTTCAATTTCTCGAGGACTATGTGGAATCAATACAAGGAAGGAGGAAGAAATAAAAATAAATGTTTATTTAAAAATAAAATTGATTTAACCAACAGTTAAATTAAAGTGAATGAACACTAGTAATGAACAGAAGAAAACTGTTGCCTCTCCACCGGAGGGCGGAAAAAGATAAAATATTTTAATTTCAACCATTGGTGCTGTGGCGGATCCGAGAAATACCAATTCTTTATTAATTCTTCAAATATGATCGTCGGCGATCCGAGAAAAAAAAGCAATTAAAAAAAGTCTGGCCTTACATATACCAAGACCAATTGTTTGTTTGGGTTCATGTCACATCAGCCCAATTTGGCCATTAACTTCCTTGCAGATCTATGTATTTAACCGTTGGAGTGTGGTAGCAGTATAAGAAAATGTTTTATGTCGAGGTGGAATAAGAAGTTAATTTGCCCTGAGCTTGTGTTCCTGAACGTCTTTGAGAGCGGTCTCAGTGAAGTTCTTTTGTTATGTTCAGGCATGATGGGCTTAACTGTTAATAAGTCTTGACACAGCGAGCATCTCGGCTGGTCGTTTAATGAAACTAGATATCCGTTTGTGAGTCTGCTGTGTCTGATGCGACATTTCGTCAACAACAGAAACTAACGAGATTAAAATTTTTTTATTTCACTTTAAGTTAATTTAATTAAGTGTTTAATAAGCAGATCATTAGCATTGCTACCAGTGTAGCTCACTTATAATTAACTCAATATGTAAGTTAGTTGTAGTCATTCAACCTTAGCAAAAGTTATTTATGATCATTTGAGCGATTGGCCACAGCAGATCTTGCAATACACTGACCTACAATTGGTCCAGGTTTGATCCCATACTGGTGCAATTTATATTTTAACTGATCGTCAGTAAGTGAGCTCAGGTCCACCATGTCTCCCTCGTCTCCCTTCTTGTCCTTTTCCTGCCAAGAAACACACGACATTCATCATTATTATTATTTTATAGATAGTCACCATTTTACCATGGTCTGGTTTATGATTGGTCTTTACAATAGGAATGCAATATTGCAAATTCACCACAAACCGTACTCTGAATTTTTTTTATATACATTTGTACCATGAAGCTACAGACAGTAGGGATGCGGTAGCCTACCGGTTAAGGTACTGGACTTTGGACCTAATGGTCCAGGGTTCAAATCCCACCTATGCCAAGCTGCCACAGTTGAGTCCTTAAGTAAGGCCCTTAACCCACCATTGCTTGGATTGTAAGACTGTATGAGTTGTAAATCGCTCTGGATAAGGGTGTCTGCTAAACGCTGTATATGTAAATATTTCTTAAAGAGCAGTTTCGTTTATAGCTTGTTTAAGAGGATGATTATTAAAGTTAGAGGTTTCGAATACCAGTACTCTCAACCCAACCTTACTGTTGCAAAGGATTGATTGTATCATAGATGCAAAAGCAAACAGAGTAGGTGTTCATAGGCCTCTGCTGTTACAGACTAATTTGTTTGACCTGTTCAACAGGTTGTAGTTCTTAAAGAGCATTTCCCTTAATAGACTTAAGTGAAACTGTAAATGTACCATGACAACAAAACAGTGAAAAATTTCCTAAATGTTTTCTTAAATGCAAGACAGTTCAGAATACTCTCCTAAAACCTCCATCTGAACTGCTGGATTGTACTGTCAATTTAACATGATAAGCAAAGAGCATTAAGTATTAAATTTATATCGAAGTTTTAACCTCGCCTTTTGCTGGTCAGCGCTGTGGGGCTGTGGCGTCTGTCCCCAAAAACATTTAGTCCAAATTGGACAGTATGGGTTGCTGATGCAGCACCAGGGGACAATCCGGCAAGGTCCCTGTTCCATCATAAAGCAAATCATGACAGCATGTGAGGATCGACATGGCAGGAAGGTACTGGCGGAACAGTGGAGTCCAAAAGTCTGAGACCACTAGCACTTGTTCTAAGTGTTTTTCATTGCAAATCATATAATCAGCAACGCAATTCTGTGTTTGGCATTTGGTATGTTCTCCTTTTTGCTGTAATGCTGCTTCTGTCCTCTAAAGGTAAACATGACAGCACTTGTGAATGGATATGAGAAACTGTGCATTTCCTTTTTGTGGGACACCAGGTTAAATATTACGCATACGAGAGCGTAATATTTTCCTGAACTAAGCTTGCTGAGCGTCTCTAAAACCCGCCAGTACCTTTTATAAATAAATATGAATTATAAAGGAATATCAATTCCAACTGATTATCAATTCAAGTAATGTTTCGAAGACCACTTACTTTCTGAAATGCCAGAAATAAGTACCATTATTGGGATGCAGAATAACAAGAAAAATCTGATCCTGTCCATGCCTCATCGCTGTCAGGATGCTTTGGCACTCTTGGGTGACCATACACCCTACTGAACAGTCAATGTGGGGCCACTCTGGTCCAGCTTGATGCTTCTGTTCAGCCTCATGAATATATCACTTGCTACTCAATCACAATAACTGAGTTTGCATCTCATTTGCATACTCAAACAACTTTCTTTATCTTTTCATTTGCTTTTCTGCTGATTTTGTTGAATGAATTAGAATCAAAAGCTCCCTTTTTTTAATTGCTTCATATTGAATTTGAAACACGTGAGGCGAATTTTGCGAGCATTCAATTATTTGTGGCCTTAAACACGCCCACAAATTTGTCAGCGTTTGACATTTGAGCCCCTTTTCCATTGCTCACACGAATCACATTCTGACCCGCTCGCTGATTCATGAGCTGATATATTTATAGACATTTTGGTACTTTCATTATTAACATCATTATTTATCTGCTCCTATAAGAGTGGCAGTTCCAGCTGCAGTATATCACAGGCACGGTCTGCGTCACACGGTCATACCTGGATCCAGTTTCAGTCTGAGAGTTGAAGGGAGGGTCTGGGATCAAGATGGGAGGTTGTTTATCACTGGGGAACAGAAAGGTCACAAAATGTGCCGTGGAAACTGGTTGGGACTGGCTGCAGCCACCTTGTTTAAACTATACAGGGAATCATTTATGTGTTTTATTCTTGTAGCAGGCTTTAAGATGCGTACTGGGTACGTCGATTCTAGATATATTTTGAGAAGATAGCAAAGATATCAGATTTATATGAATATATCAGTTCCCCACATAGGTGGATCATCCCATAGTACGTAAAAATGCACTAGGGACACTAATGCAAGGACCTGATACAATACAAGGTACCAGACCGATATCCTGTATGAAACTACTTCCTTAATTATACTGCTTATTAATAATGCTCTGTAGTATGTATTAATTTGTTTATTGGTCATTTTTACACTGTTTTTTATCACTAAGCTGACTCACACTACACAAACAGTCAAAATAGGAATATGTTGGGTTTGTTGCTGATCCATTGGGTGCTCCAGTCCCGGCCCAATACCTCTCCTCAAACGTATAGTGCTTCAATCATTTAAAATGTTATGTGAATGAGAATATAGTGTAACTTCAACCTAATATCTGATACATACATAATCCATTTACAAACATGATCAGTTGGAAGCAAGTAGTTACTCACAAATATCTGAGCATGGCTTTATACAAATGGTTTGAGGTAAGAGAGAGATTTTAATTATTAAGTACATGACAAAGCAACAGAACCAATCAAAAGTGTAAATAACCAGGGTTTGCAAATTCATATTGACTTATTTTCACTAACTATACTATTGATTAAAATGCATGCATTGTGACCATAAGTGACGCTTCATTACATCCTTTGATTCCTTCATGCAATCCAGTACAAGTCAACACATTTAACTTTCAGTTCCTTTCCTGAGTCTCTTCAGCCTGTTTTATTTTTTTTTGTATGAACTCACAAGCGTTTCACAGAAAGCAGCAGTCTACAGAGCAACCATGTTTACAAGGACTGGTGTGAGGACAAAGACGAGCACATAAATGATGGTGCAATTACAGCTATGGGTTTGGAAATAAGATGGACTTTCTTAAGAGAAGTTGTTTGTTTTTTAGTGAGGTCATGCAATAGGACTTGGGACACGCAGTTTAATTTTTAGGTTCTCAGGTATCAGGGGTAAACTGAGGTCTGCAAGGTAGTGGCGATGTCAAACTGAAGACCAAGTTTGCGCAGCCGAATGAATGGGTTAAAACCTGTGCGATCAGCGCATGAGGAATGGAGCTTCGGCAGATGTTTTAAACATGCACCGATGTACAGACGTACATGTTTATGTACAGAAAAGTCCTTAATCCAGTTACAACTCATACTGTTCAAATGCAAATCCTTTTCTGGGCACGTTAATGAAACCAACACCCTTTGCAATTATTCCAACAAAATGAAGAAACAAATCTCATATGTGTACAAGGCAACAACAAATTTGCAGACGTAAACAGCTGAGTTGCACTTATGCAAGAACGTGTGACAATCCCTACGCCCTCAGAGGCTGCCGCCTGACTGCATGTATAAGTTGCAGGAGTCGCCTGACAGCTCATTAGAAGTGGCTGAGCTCAGGCACAGAGGATCGCACTCTGGAATTTTACAACCAAGAAGCTTGTTAAAGTTTTACCTGTAGGATTTGGCACTAAGGGATTTTATGACAAGGTAAATACACTGACTTTGTTAGATCAGCTCATCAGCAGTTTCATTTCTTTATTTTAACACACAAACAAAGTGGTTCATTAACTGCTAAGTGCTGAGTCGAGTGTGTCTGAGCAGGGCAACACTGAGATCTAGTACCTGCCTATTGATTTGTGCTTTTTGTGATTATAGTCCTGTACTGAGCTTCAGACTAAAGTTTGTACGAAAATGAGGCAAACAGTAATTTAGGGTGTCTCTACATTCAGCAGTGTTATGCGGCTTTCGAATAATCTCCCGTCCATTTGTACGGCCGAAGATGTAACTGAAAGACAGCTGAAAAAGCAACGAAGAATCCCGGTGGAAAAAACTTGAGGTGTGCAATCACGTTAAAACTTCTTTCATGCCCGGTACTGTGTATTGTTTTTGGAAAATCCATAACTGCAGCATCAGCCTGTTTATTATTGCTATCAGATCGTTCTATCTACTGTCACGCCGCAGGCTTTTCCCTGTTTTCACCTATTTATCTCTCACAGGTGGCTGGACAAGACAATCATACCAATCATTTTAAAAGACAAGGACAACCCTGCCAAAATGGTTGGAATCAAGCCAACAGATCTTGCTCCTACGGCTGCTATGAAGTTCTTTGGTGCTGGAACGGCAGCGTGCATTGCTGACTTGGTCACATTTCCATTGGACACGGCCAAAGTCAGGCTTCAGGTAAGAGCTTTTTAATATATAATCAGACCAAAGCATGGCTTGGCATAGACTTGTTTTGGTAGTCGCTTTTTAAGCATCTCACATGCTTTCATGGCTGATTAAGATCCAGGGAGAGTCCAAACCCACGCAAGGAGTGGCAGGGATGAAGTATCGGGGCGTGTTTGGCACCATCACCACTATGGTGCGTACGGAAGGGCCACTGAGTCTCTACAGTGGGCTTGTGGCTGGACTGCAGCGGCAGATGAGCTTTGCCTCGGTCCGCATTGGCCTGTACGACTCGATGAAGCAGTTCTACACCCGGGGCACTGAGAGTAGGTGTTTTACCATACACAAGACTTACTAGTCATGGATGTTATTGCCAATTTTAATATATATCTATGACACAATATAGTACATGATATAATATATGATACAATATAATACAATAAAACATAGAAAGATTGGGGGAGGACTATAATACCAATGAGAAAAAAAGTAGTAGTACACAGTCTAACCCTCAGGGGGCGCCAAAGTTCACGGGGGTGTGCAAGGCTTTGTCTGCTCTGAGGTGCTCTGGGTTTGTCAAAGTACAATTTTCATATTTTACTTACTACACATTTACTTAAAAATAATCTATATGCCTGTTTGTTTTGAAAAGTGCCAAACTGAAAAAAAGAAAGCAATAGAAAAGGGCAAAACTATAATTTATGGTAACTTCAGAATAAAAATGAAATGAGCTGTAACTAAAATGGGACACCCAAAGATATGAAGCCACAAAATACGCTCGTTAATCGCATTCCCTGCGTGATTTCCACAGACGCTGGTATTGTATGCCGCTTACTGGCTGGCTGCACAACTGGGGCGATGGCCGTGCTGGTTGCACAACCCACAGATGTCGTGAAAGTGCGCTTCCAGGCGCAAGTACGTCTAGCCAATGGAGCGAAACGTTACAACAGCACTATGGATGCCTATCGGACCATCGCTCGTAACGAAGGTGTCAAAGGCCTTTGGAAAGGTGAGATGTGTAACACTTTCTGCAGTAGTGTTGGTTTCTCAGGCTAATGCATTTGCAGTTTTTGCAGATGCACAATTGATATAATCTTATAAGATTTAATCCATGCAACTCAGAGTTCAGGGTCCCCAGTGGTGGCATCTTTGGCAGAGCCAGTTCTTGAACACTCAAGTTCCTGGTCAGTAGTTCACAGCCTAAACCACCTCCACACAATCTTGATTCTGGACTAAATAGGACTTGCAGGTGGAAATCACCACTGATCTCTTTAGTCTTAGGCTTAATAGGAGGCTATGATGACGCAGATGGTGGGAAATGATCGTCATGCTTCTTACGTTTCAGGATGCATGCCGAACGTCACACGAAACGCTATTGTGAACTGTGCTGAGTTGGTTACTTATGATATCATCAAGGAGCTCATCCTCAAGTACAACCTCATGACAGGTAATAATCTTTTCTCGTAGTAGTTGTATCACTACATGTACCAAGTTTAAATTTCACCCCACTGCTACTCGCCTTCCTTCTAGACAATTTGCCCTGCCACTTCACGGCAGCATTTGGAGCTGGTTTCTGCACCACCATCGTGGCCTCTCCAGTGGACGTTGTGAAGACCCGCTTTATGAACTCCCCTCCAGGCCAGTACAGCAGTGCCATCAACTGTGCCCTCACTATGCTGACCAAGGAAGGGTCAACTGCCTTCTACAAGGGGTGAGGAGACCTAATTTTTAGTAAATCAGAATTTGGTGTGGTCCCGTTTTAAAGAGCACTTAAGGAATAATTATTTTTATATCGCCGCCCAGATTTACGCCCTCGTTCCTTCGCTTGGGTTCCTGGAACATTGTGATGTTTGTGTCCTATGAGCAAATAAAGAGAGCCATGATCAGAGTGAAACAATCCTGGGAGGCACCGTTTTAAACCTTTGTTTGAATGAGACAAAACAAGTACGGAACACATTCTAACCCCGCCGGAGTCATCTATGCTGACGTAAGAAGTCTTCATTGATGGTAGAAGGACACGTCGTCCATGATCAGATAAGTCTTATCTCAGAAATGCACTGAGATAAAGTGGAAAAGACCAAAAAGGCCAATGTTTGGCTTACTGCTGCAAGCAGAGCACAAAATACTCTCCAATAATACACCCACAGCGTAACTGTGATCAAAATCAGGTATGGTTCAGAACTTCGGACACTTTCCAAGCACTATTTCTGTGAAGCCTGCACACTGTTTTGCCATATCTGTACATTTTTGCACATGGTGTTAGTTCAGTTGTGTTGAATTAATTGTTTACGGCTCTGTTTACAAGTGTTATGAATGTGATGAAGAAGGGTCCATAGTTGTCAGATTGTACGTTACTGTTACAGACTATGTTCTATGTAGAATATCTGTTAAAATTTATTTACAAAATGTCCATTCCTGTTAATAAAATCAGACATGTGAGTGTTCAACAAGCCTGCATAATCATACGGCTAATTTACTAACTCTGTACCCTGGAGACCCGGGTTTAAATTAGAGCAAACACAACTGAGCATGTCTGAGGGCGGAGACGAGGGACCATCCAGCCATATGTACCAGCTCTGTTTGGCGAACATGCTAATTTGCTATCTATCCTGCTAGCTATGCTAACAAATCTGTTAGAAGCTTCTTTTTTCCAGTTAAGGCCAGACTTTTTTTATTGCTTGTTTCGCGGATCCGCCGACGATCATATTTGAAGAATACAAAAAAAACAAAACAATAAAAAAAACTTTTGGTATTTCGCGGATCGGCCGCAGTACTAATGGTTGAAATAAAAAAAATTAAAAAATAAATAATTTAAAAAATAAATAAATAAATATATATATATATATATATTTATTTTAGCTTTTTCCGCCCTTTTCCGCTTTTTCCGTAAGTCCTTCTACAGACTCCAGAGTCCATTTTGGAGAAAATCTTCTTACTTAGCTTTACTTTTTTTGGTTTATTAAACATGCACGTTTACAGTTTTGATTCCTAGCTGAATCCACGTGGGTCAGGCTTTACTAGAATCAAGCGGGTTAAATAAAAACCCGGTAACGGTATCACTCAGACCACAAGACTTAAACATATCAGTAACTGCATTTATCCAGCATTATCAGGATTAACACACTGTTTCAGCGCTCTTGTTTGAGTGACGTAAGTGATTGGATCTGTGTGGTAAAATGCACAGTGGTCTAAAACGCTAGCCCGTGACCCCTGGTTTGATTTTAAATAACCCTCATATGAGCTTACGCTGAAATAAGCTCATGAATGTTCTATCAATTTAAAATTTAAAATTTAAAAATTCAATCTGAATAGTCGAGCCTAAACCTTTGCATAGGAACGTACCTTATTTCAAATCATACTAGCATGCTACTTCAATATTTTTGCAGAATGAAGCTAAAATTTTAAATAATCTCTTTTGTTTAGATACTAAACATACATTATAATGTGATTTGCAGGACATTTTATTGCTATATACTGTATATTAAATAGCAAGTGATTGCTCCTGTTCACACTTCTATACTTCAGTTGCAATGCAAGAGCCAACCATGGCACACTTTTAGAGACACCAGTTGACCTAACGCATGTCTTTGGTATGTGGGTGGAAGACATGGGAGAACCAGCACAGGGTCCCAATCAGATGTTCTTCTTAATTATGGCTATTATAATATTAAAGGTCTATAGAATGGCAGAAATGGTTCCCATATAACGAAATTCTGAGCCCTATTTGAGAAGCGGAAGTTGACTGAGGCACGTGAAAGGCAGTATTAGATATAACTAAAGCGTCTGATATGAAGAACCCTCAGTAAACATGTCATGTTCTGGTCCCTGTTGTCATCCAACAGTGCAACCTATCGCATATGTGCTCCTCTTCCACCTTCTCGCTCAGCTTCGCAGGTCCATGCTTAATTTCAGAAGGTGTTGTACCTTCTACTTGTAGACTTTCAGTTATGGCACGCTTGAGCAGATCGCATGCGAGGCCAGCGACCACAAAGTGAAACCTTCCTCCAGCGCGTGCTTACGTTCCCAGGGTACACAATGTTCTTTTTTTTTTTCTGGGAGGAGGCTGATTTACCCAAACGTTTACAGCCCTTTTCTGATTCCTGTAAAGGATCCAGACCTTTTCAGTATTCTCACAACTTTAAAAAGTTATGAAACTCTTTTCATTAAATGTCAGACAGGATGTTCGCTTGACTGGAACTGCAAAAGCTACCCACGCCAAGCTCTGAGATGGACCAGTGTACCATGCAGGGCGCACTTTCGCCCGCACCCAATGAATTCCAGAATAGCTTCCGAACCCTTGCAACCCTGACCAAAATAAGCAGGGTTAAAACAGGATAAAAGCTTTTAGCCATTTATGAGTCCCAATACACAACTTTAGTCAACAAAAATACAATTAATAGTTACACAAAGGCTTGCGTATCTAATTTATCTGACCCTGAACCTTTTTCAGACCTGAATAGTAATAAAAAATCATTTAGATCCGTCGTTCTTAAACTTTTAAAAGTGTTCAAATGGCCTGCTTTGTACATTTTATAATTTATTCACTAAAAATGGCAATGACAGTGTAAGTGCATAGAATAAAAACGTTGTAATGCACTGTTTGTAAGAACTATAAAACCTGTGTATGATCCCTATTATGAACACAGTCGCACGTGGCTGTGCGTTTTTTAAAAATACATACGTTTCCGGTTGATTTAAGGCTTGTAGCCATATTTCCTATTATGCTATCATTACAGGTTAAAGCTTCAGATAGAAATCAAGTTGAATTCAAATGTGTTTTTTCCAGCGTTGTGCTTTAAGGTTCTTATTTTGTATCAAGCGTGTGACTTTCTTAAAGCACGCGAGTTCTCGGAACGTGTAGCCTGGAATGACGTCAGCCAGAGGGGGGTATAAAACCAGCTGCTTCCTTTGTTCATTATTTACATCCTTCAGCGCGGTTACAGACCAGAACCGGCATTTATTAAAATAAGTAAATTAAATAATAGGACTTGTTTTTTAATCATTACTTTCTATTTAGTCTTTTTTCACGGTAAGTTTAGATTCTACAGCATGGTTGGTTAATATAGAAATGACCCTTTTAAACGTGTTTAACCTGTTAGTCGTCGTGTTAATCTGCTTTGTTTGCGTGGCTTGTTTGTTTTTCAGGAGCATGTTTTTAAGGTGTCCGTTTTCTGAACGCTTTTCTATGGAAGACCACGGCAATGAGATTATAGCTGAAAGTTATTTCAACCAAAGGGACGCTTTTAGAGAAGCTTGACTTTCTCTGTATGCGCTTCCCGGGTCTGCTGACTTAAGGTATGTTTATGCATTTATTACCACGATGCCCCTGTTTTAACACGAAATCACTAAAGAAAGAAATAAGGGTACATGAGCAGTGACACGGTGCACTGGTACCAACCTCTGGTTACTTAATGTGGACCAAGGACACGGTGATGTTCATAACATTTCCATTAAAGTAGCATTGTCGTAAGACTGACGTCTTAAGTTTTTCGCTTCCTTGTCTGTGACGTGACGCGACGGCTTCGTTTTGTTTGACTTCTGTTGAGCAACGATAAGTAAATCAACAGGCTGCTGCTGAACTTCCGTAAGTTTGCAAAGGGAGAGGCTGGTGATCACAAAGACTTTGGTGCTCCTCCCCCAGTACAGCACTTTTTTTTGTTCACGGGGGGACATCATGTTCCTCTAGTTTGTCCACCAGAGAAGATCCTAATTAAACTTTTCCACCCTTATTTCATTTTAGGGTGACTAAACTTTATGGGTGGTCCATGAATCACACATGGCGACGTTTATAAAGATTATTACAAGGCATTTTAATGCAGGGCTGGACCATTATATTGTAATACTTCACCATGGTGGGTAGATGATTCACTAGGTAGGGTCAGGTGGCTACAAGTTAAGTGGTACTCATGAGATGTCCATAAAACATAAAAATGTCCATAATTGACTTTCCTTATGGACTGGAACGCGCTTGTTTCCACACCCTCAGACACAGCCAGTCAGGCCTGTACGAGAAACCCAAGCTGGTAAAAAATAGCCACTTGGACTTCCACTAGCAATGGTAGTTTTTGGCTTTAACTAAAGCCCATGCTCCTTTTCTCTTTTTTTCAGATCGGCTAAGAGTTCACCCATCTTGTGTTCACATCATTGTTCGTCCACACATCTTTTGTGCAGCTACACATTCCTGCCACTTATCGTAAATTAGAAAGATGGTTGGATTCAAACCTGCTGACATGCCTCCAACAGCTGCAGTCAAGTTTATTGGCGCTGGGACTGCAGCCTGCTTCGCCGACCTTGTCACGTTTCCTTTAGATACGGCCAAAGTTAGGCTTCAGGTAAGGATCACGGTCAAAGAACGTTTTTTTTTTGTTTGGTTTTTTTTCTCCCCCAACAGGAAACACCCTGGAATAAATAATGTATTGCTTCCACATTCTTCTCTTCCAAGCAGCCAGGGGCAGCTATTCATGTCTGAATGACTTAGATTTTGATCTCTAAATGCTCCTGAAATCACGCACTGACATTGTTTTCCCTTTTCTTTTTTTTTCCTTTCCTTTGATTTTTGTTTTCCAATTTTCTTCGTCCCAATAGCCATGTAAGCTGATCCAGGAGCCGATGCTTAAACCTTACGACCCCTGCAGATAGGACTGCTGCATCACAGGCACCTTGTTGCTGAGGAATGTCCATCCTTCCCCACCCTGGCGCTTCCCAGTGTCTGTTAAGTCTTTCCATGCCCCTCTTTTGTACAGATTCAAGGGGAGGCCGGTGGCACTGCGAACGCCAGTTCCACTCAGGCGATGAAGTACCGTGGTGTTTTTGGGACCATTGCCACCATGGTGCGCACAGAAGGGCCACGGAGTCTTTACAACGGATTGGTGGCTGGACTGCAGCGGCAGATGAGTTTTGCCTCGGTCCGCATCGGCCTGTACGACTCTGTCAAGCAGTTTTACACCAGAGGATCAGACCGTAAGTGGCATGCCTTCAGGCTGCCTGCATCATGTGTGCTCTTAGTACTGGCGACTTTTAACTGTGTTCAAAATACCTTTTCCTTTAGACGTGGGGATTGGAAGTCGCTTGCTAGCAGGCTGCACCACGGGCGCAATGGCAGTCGCCTTTGCCCAACCCACGGATGTCGTCAAGGTGCGCTTTCAGGCACAGGTTAGCGCCTCTGCTGCTAACAAACGTTACCAAGGGACGATGGCCGCCTACCGAACCATAGCTAAGCAGGAGGGCTTCCGGGGACTGTGGAAAGGTAAGTGTGCGAGGCTTGCAGCGACACAGTTGTCATGTCATAAATGGCTGAGCCAGCTTGTTCTAAATATGTCACGCTTTCTAGGAACTGGCCCAAACATCGCCCGCAATGCCATCGTAAACTGCACAGAGCTGGTGACTTATGACCTCATTAAGGATGCTCTACTGCGAAACACGCCCTTGACTGGTAAGATCCAGCCTTAAGAGTCCACATTGTATTAATTACATAGGCTCTTTTGGACAATACTGAACAATTGTTTATTATTCACAACAGATGATCTTCCATGCCACTTCACATCCGCCTTTGGTGCAGGATTCTGCACCACAGTAATCGCTTCTCCAGTTGATGTTGTGAAAACAAGATACATGAACTCTGCCCATGGTCAGTACAGCAGTGCCTTAAACTGTGCTGTAGCCATGCTGACCAAAGAGGGCCCGTTGGCCTTTTACAAGGGGTAAGATTCTGATGGCTTGTTTACATTTGGTATGTTTGTACAGCTTCTAAACCAGCCTCTTGACTCTTCTTGCAGGTTCATGCCTTCTTTCCTGAGGCTGGGCTCCTGGAACGTGGTGATGTTCGTCACTTACGAACAACTGAAACGTGCCATGATGGCAGCTCGCCATAACTGGGCTACACCTTTTTAGGCCTGGTTATTGCAGATTTCGGGTACTGTCTACATGGCTTTAGGATACCTCTTGTTACCCTGTTTATTTTTAAATCTTTCAAGCAAATCCCAGGGGACCCAGAAGTTGATCTTGATTCTTTTGTAATGTTTTAAGCCTTTTAAGAGACCATAATAAAGCTTTGATAAGAAGCAGTGGTTTATTTTTCATGTTCAGTCTCCAATTACAGTGTTCACCTACAATGGAAGAGGCGATCACGGGAGTTGATTCAATAACAGTTGCTGTAAATCAGAGGGCCAACGCTTGCTTGATGAGAAGTTTCCTCTCTGGAGACAGACTCTCAGGGTAGTGGACCTTAAACTGGATAATAAGATCCCCTTTAGCATGTGGCTTGCTGGATAAAGGCATTCCTTCTCCAGCCACCACCTTCCTGTACTCTGGACTAGATGGAATGACACATTTTAAATCAGTTTAATTATAATTAAACAGTTGTATCGTTTCATAAAAATAGGAAAGAAGCTTTTAGAAATGATTTTAATTACCAGATTATCAAGGGCACTTTTAACCTGCTTATATGAAAGGTCACTTGATTAATTAACACCTTGGATCTGTTGTGTGAAAACTATTGCGTCTAGACTCACAGCTCTGAGGAAGGTAAAATTACAGCTCTTTGATTAATTGTAATTCCATAAAACATGAAATATCCCGCAAAAAGAACATTCTCAAGAAGAAGACCTAACCCTTTGGAAATATTTCTGTAGTTTGTACCCTGGATGGACGCAATGACCCGATTTTAAAGCAATATTTTCCTACTGTGATGTCCATCTGAAATGAATGCCGCTCCATTAGCAAGTTTTATGACAAAACTAGGCTGGTGAGATTCACAGTTCCTGTGCGAAGCCGAACTACATAGGCAGTGGGAGCTTTACAGGCTGACAAAGATCATGTGATCATGGATTATGTGGTGGTGTTCGTTGTCCCGTGCTCTCACGCTGCACTGGTCATGCATTCATAAAGTAATGGGCAAAATTCTGACCAGGAGCTGCTCAGTTATCAGATGAATACGAGAATAGAAAGTTATGGGGTTCACTGGCGTACTCACTGTACAACGTCATTGATGGGAATGTTGAGAAGTCTGCCATCTAGTGTCTCTACATCTACGGAAAATCCAGTCAATGCCTGCAGAGCACATGTTAGGGAATCCTCAATAATAATTAATGAGAATTCATCCAAACCAAATGTAAACAAGCACCGCCACCCATTACAAGCCACATGATTAACCTCACCTTTTCAAGTGAGACATTTTCTATGTAAATCAAGTCATCGTTTTGTCGGGTAAAACGAGAATGGTGCTTTTGCTGGACAATGAAAACGATGTCTGCTGGGATGCAGTTCGGACCCTGAACAGAAAAGTGGTTAGTAACAATCATTATGAGGATTTGGGCCATTTGGGATTGGCCTTTTAAGACAGTGTAATATTGTGAAGCTGCTTTGAGACAATGCTACTTTGTAAACTTGAATTGAATTGAATTATGATAATCATTCCATAAACAGGGTAGCACGGGGGCTCGGTGGGTGGCACCGCTGCCTCACAGTAAGAAGGTCCTGGGTTCAATCCCAGGGTGGAGTGACCTGGAGTCTGCATGTCCGATGCGACTTTAAAGTGATGCGACTTTAAAGAAGCCAAATAAACAAACAAACATTTCATAAATGACAGGAGGAATGCACACAAATCTCTCAGACCTGGTCGCTCTCTTTGGGGAACGTGATCCGTGTCCCTTCGCTCCAACCTGGTTTCACAGTGATGGTTAAGATCTTGTCTTTGATCCCGGACGTCTGGCCATCTTCATTCATCACCTATGCACACAATCATCATGTTGACAATTAATTATTTTTATAATACCTACTACAGCGATTCCCAAGCTGAGACACATTTGAGGTGTGGTTCTTAATTCTATGTTTATTATCACTATACTAATATATCTGTAACCTGTCCCATTGAATAATAGGAGAAAAATAGGTGCAAAGTTTTCTGGCCCATTACTGTGGTTTTCTGGCTCATTACTGCACCACCAGGAGTCTTGGTGGTGCCTTGGTGCCTCATTGATGTGATGGGCCATGTCCGAGAGGAGGAAATCAAGTTTGCCTGCACCCTTTATATTCCGGGATGGGCTCTGGATTGACTGTCTAGCAACCCTAGCTCCCTCCACCAGCTTTTCCCAAGATCAGTCGTACTTACTCTAGGGCAGTAATACCGCAGAATGTGAGATACTGTACTGATGATCTCCTGGTGCTGCAACAGCAACCCCTACCCTGTGACAGGGTGGTGTCATGTTCACCTGAAACTTCTGCAATAGGCTCCGGGCCCCACTGCATCCCTAACAAGTATAACCTGTTTTAAATGTTGGGGAAATGCCCATTTGTAATATGTTTTAAATACCACTTACGCGTCTGGATATCTTAATCTTTTTGATGCACCCATAAAAAAGGTCCTCCAAGGATAAATGGAGGTCACGCTCAATGGGTGGATCCTGCTTTTTCACCGCTCGTCCACGCAGGCCTCCAAAAGCGGTTTCAACCTCACTGCCATCTGCATTATGAAAATCTGTGGAAGGTCAAAATAAAACATTGTTACAAAGAGAGAACGGATTTTGTCTTAGAACTGAAATGTCTTACCAGAAAAGGGACTGTCCACTCCGAAGAACTGTCTGAATATTTTCTCAGGATTTTCGTGGTAGACGTATTTTGACGACCAGGCTCCGCTCATCGCTGACTCAGGCGGGATTCCACCTTTAAGACCTTCCTCTCCAAACTTATCATAAGTGGCTTTTTTCTGAGCTGCAAGGGAACACTGTTATCACTGATCAACTTGTGACCCCATAGTGGTTTCCAG